>CM069909.1:105424980-105812674 GCA_036172215.1 Camellia granthamiana
CAATCGGTGACGTCTGAGTCTTAAGGTCGGTCAAAAATGGGGTGTCTACAGGGCCATACAAGGGGTTATTAAGCACCTACAAGATAGACACTTAGCAAGACCAAACCAACTCTGGAAATGGGTTATGACGGTCCTAAAACCCACCAAATAGGCCCTGGAATCAGTCTCGGAAACATGCAAAGAAAGGCCTCTTTGAGAGGCCTTGAACGGGATTGCTCTACACATGCATCATAGACATAAAATATGGCCAAGAGGGCCTCAGCCAGAGCCAAGGCATACCTCAAAATCCTCAGAATAAAGCCTGAAAAGTGACTTCAATGCATGCAAAATAGAGTCCCTTTGGAAGGCCAAACATGCTAGTAAAGAGAATGAGGGGTGAGAGGGTCACCCCTCTATGATTTCAAAGCTCAAAACCTCATCAAAGCCACTGAAAATCCATTGGATTTCAGTGGCTAAGAGGCCAAAACAAGACTTATGCAAATGCTCAAATGCATGGCTCAAAGCATATGGAAATGAAGCATGCAAGGAAGGAGATGACTCCAAAAAGAAAAGTGACCTCAAGAAAACTTAAAGAGGAGGTCAAAACAAGATTTTTTTCATTATATCAAGCATCGAAAATATTCACAAGTAGGGCTAAAACATGATGCAAAAAATAGCCCTAAAAGAGTGATAAAAGGACAAGGGGCAGCAGATGGTCTCAAACAGCAAAGAGCCCTTCAACAAAGTTGAAGAAGGGCTCAAAATAAGATACTTTACAGTTTAGGTCGAATCCCATAAATGTAAGCAAAAGGGGCTAAGAGATGAAGCAAAATAAGGCTAGAAAAGGGAAAAAGAGGACTTACCCTTGTAGCACAGCAATGCAGCAGCTTTTGGTCCAAGAAAATGAGCTCCTAACCTCTGAAAATCAGCCTCAAGGTGTTGGAATGGAGGATGGAGGTGGTAGGCTATGAGTTGGTGTGTAAATGGTGCAAGAACAAGGGTGTTTTGAGGCTTGGATGAGAGAGATATGGAGGATGGTGTATCAATGCCTCAGCTGATTTTCTAACCCTTGTAAAATGAGGTGGGGTGTTGGTTATATAGAGGGAGAGGAGCCAAAAAAAAGGAGGGAAAAACCAATTCAAATGTCCCTCCAAAAGGACAGACCCTCGGACAGAGGGTCTGGTGCAAAACAGCTGGCACAGCTGGAATGCACCAGAAGGGACAAAAATGGCCGGCCAGGTTCAAAACGGCCAAGTGCCCGGCCGGCCACCTCCCCTTGGTCGGTACCGACCAGGGGTCAAAGGGGTCAACAAGAATTGCTGGTCGGCTCACCCCCAAAAAGGTGGCCTCCCCAGATGAGTGTAAACACAGCTATGAAGAGAAAAACCAGAAAAAAGTGGTTCAGGAGAGAGAAAAACCAGCTTTTTAGAGGGGTTCAAAAGGGTCAGGGACAATTACTGGCCGGTCCTACCACATATTGGTGGCCTCCCAGGTGTGTACAAAACACAATGGTGTGGTGGAAAGTCAGAAAAAGTGGCCCGGGAATGGGAAAAAACCAGCTTTCTAGTAAGAAAAAACGGGCGACGAAGAGCAATGAAGAGAAAAGCTGGTTTTTCAGAAAAATTGCTGGTCTCCCACCCTCCTACAAACCTTTCTAACAATGAAAATAGGGTCCCTACCAAGAATGGACCAGGACGGATGCAAAGCGCAGGTTCGGGGGCCAAAACGCGCGGCCCGGGGCCTCGAAAACCGACTGTTAGGCACCAGAAGTGGCGTTTGACCACGAAGGTGGTCTCTTAGGCCACAGTGTCCCTCAAAAGGGAGGAAATAAGGTGTGTGCCAAAAACCGAAGCAAACAGAGGTAGTTAAGCCGTCCCGAACTGAGACACACACGGCCGACAGCTCCGAAAAACTAGAAACCGGGCTCCAAACGGGAAAAATGGCCTACGATCACGAAATGTAGCCTACGGCCACTAAGAGATGGTCTACGAGACCTCTCCCTCCCTTCGGGAAGAGAAAATGGAGAAAACGAGACCTGGTTCGCAAACCGAGGCAAAGTACAAAAGAGTCCGGAAGTCCGGAGGCAAGGCTCGCAGCCGAGACTCTGAAACCTCAGAACGAGCACAATATGCAACATCACCGATGTGCTCAGTTGGTGACGTCTGAGTCTTAAGGTCGGTCAAAAATGGAGTGTCTACAGTTGCCCCTCTTTTGACAGAACTCGGAAGTCATAAGTGACGGGAGTGAATGTCAAAGCCCAGAAACGACCCATTTTTGACAAGGCCGAAGACTTAGACCAACAGGCAAGATAAATAAAGATGTGCCCGCAGGGCGTGCCCGCAGGCAGGGGGAAAAATGCAAAGCGATATGCAGAAAGCCGGATGTAACTCAATGATCATGCGAAGCAGCAAGCTGTAATGAAGCAAATATTCATAATAGATGCAACAGTTTTAAGCAAAAATGCAAAGCAATACTACATTTCATGCAGAAAGGATGTAAGAAAATTATGCAATTCTCACTGCGTCTCACGTGGAGAAGGCTAAAACCGACTACCGAGAATACCCAGAGTCTCACACACACAACATCTCTCCACGTATCACACACAGGAGAGGAAGAAGGTAAACCTCTCAGCGTATCACATGCAAGAGAGGAAAGGTAAATTTCTCAGCGTATCACACGCAAGAGAGGAAAGGTAAATTTCTCAGCGTATCACACGCAAGAGAAGAAAGATAAATCTCTCAGCATATCACACGTAAGAGAGGAAAGGTAAATTTCTCAGCGTATCACACGCAAGAGAAAACCTCTCAGCATATCACACGCAAGAGAGGAAAGGTAAACTTCTCAGCGTATCACACACAAGAGAAAACCTCTCAGCATATCACACGCAAAAGAGGAAAGGTAAATTTCTCAGCGTATCACACGCAAGAGAAAACCTCTCAGCATATCACACGCAAGAGAGGAAACGTAAATTTCTCAGCGTATCACACGCAAGAGAAAACCTCTCAGCATATCACACGCAAGAGAGGAAAGGTAAACTTCTCAGCGTATCACACGCAAGAGAAAACCTCTCAGCATATCACACGCAAGAGAGGAAAGGTAAACTTCTCTGCGTATCACACGCAAGAGAAGAAAGGTGAACCTCTCAGCATATCACACGCAAGAGAGGAAAGGTAAATTTCTCAGCGTATCACACGCAAGAGAAAACCTCTCAGCATATCACACGTAAGAGAGGAAAGGTATGAATGAACACCGGAACTCGTCCGAATGTTCGAAACCGAAAATGTCCTAAACGCACCGCATGCGAGAGTAGAAAAGACGACAATTGCAAGTGAAAAGGTGCATAACAATGCATGTGGAGTGTACATAACATTGCAAGTAATGAGCATAACAATGCTAGACAGATGTGCATAACCATGCAACGAATGAGCATAACAATGCTAGAGAGATGTGCATAACAATGCAAGTAATGAGCATAACAATGCTAGATAGATGTGCATAACAAGGCAACGAATGAGCATAACAATGCCAGTGGAACGCGTGTGACAACGCCCGTTTGAAACAAAAATATCGAATAAGGGAATACAAGCCTTAAGGAGACCAAATTCCAAACGTAACCTCCGATTGACCTCTCGGAGGGGTCACGATACATTCCAAAAAAGGATACACCTCGTGCATGCCGACTGACGATGAGCTACACATCGAAGACATGAGTTGAAAATTCCCCCAGAAACATTTTGAGCTGTAAAGAGTGGGTTCTTCTTGCACTTTCTTGATTGTACTTCCAAACCGCAGTTACTACCCTTTCCTTCGTGGCCATGTTCACAACTTTTCCCTATTCTCCAACGGGATGACAGACTAGGTTGATTCAGTATCCAGGATCGAAGCGCATTCACATGCTATGTCAATCTATGGGGCTGCCATATAGATTTCAAGCCGAGGATAGACCCCTGGATATTTAAACCAGACTTTAGTCTCGGAAATCCCGAACCTTTGTGTTCTAGGCAGTAGTCGTCCGAACTCTAGTTTTCCACCGTCGCAGTTGGTCTCCTAGGAACTCATTGCGAATATAGCCAAGATGCATCTGGTAGGGGCTGGTTTTCTGAGGGAGCACTTCGATTGCCATTCTATCATTGAAACAAGCTTGAGTTTGGGAGTGGAGGCACACTCATACTTCGGAGCACTGACAAGGACTGAAGAGGTACATCCGGAGTATAATCTCGGAGAGTATAATCACGGAAACTGAAACAAACTCAAATGCTCCAATTTTTCTCTCTTTTCTTTTGCTTTGCAGCCTGGAACCCATATAGCTTCAAATAGGTCCTGTTCTACTATTCTCACATGACCCGAGTTAAACCCTGCGATTTTACGAAAGAACAAATCCTGTTTTGCGCAAAATGTGGAGAAATGGCACAGCACTCTGAGCACAAGATGATTTTTCTTTTGAAATTGAAATGGGAAAAGGATTCTCAACCGGGTATTGAGCCTACAACTGACCACAGCCCAAAATGACTCAACACAGAAAAACAAAAGGGAAACGACCTAAACACAACGAGATATGCTCGGGACGACTCAAAGCAGGAATCGAGACAAACAAAACAAAAGACACGACACACAGACGTATTACAAAGACGGCAGACCTTTCAAATCGCGAAGGAGCCAGTTTCACCAGGTATTGTTTCCCACCCTTTCTCATTTGTGTCTCTCACATCACTCGGGCCCTCAGGCTCTGTTTTTCTGAAAAAAAAGCTCATTCCTCACTTTTTCTCTCAGCGCACACCTCTCTATTCTTCAATCTCTCTTTTTAAATCCCTCCCCTGGGTGGTTTGATGGATAAACAAAAAGTTGTGGGCTCTTGCCCCTAGCATTCCGCTAGATTCTTATTCTTGTTCACAAACAGTGAGTTTCTCCCACAGAGGGGCTGTGCTACAACTGGGTGTGTAGCAAATCTGCAGCTGACACCAGGTTGACGATGCTCTACTACTGAGGAGTCTGGACGTGATCAGATGTGTCCAGATGGGGGAGTGGAATATCTTGATCCATTCCAATTCATGCTTCGCACATGGCCTGATACCTCGCTGCTTGGAGGGTGTGAGAGCTTTCTGCCCTTTGCTGTTAGCTTGAGTTGCGCCCTGTTCTGGCAGGTAGAGTGCCCTTTCTGGCAAATGCATTGACAACGGGGGAAAGACAGGAAGCCTGACTCAACTGTGCCCCTAGTTCATTATTTTGACCATTTTTGTTTTTGGTTTTCTACTAAAACAATTTTGACCAATACGAGAGTTAGATTAAAATGCTTGTTCGATTTTCTGATTTAAAATCATGCAAGTTAGGCTGTGAGCACTGAAAATTTTCCCTTTTTGGGGTCCAAGAAATGGTCTAGTTTTGGAAAAATGGAATAATTTTTGAGAGAAAATTAGTCAACCTCATTAAAAATTCTCAAAAACTATTTTTGCAAACGACCACGGAACCTACTCCTGAGGTGCACAACCTCAGATCCAAAGGAAAATTGCCCCTTGCCTGAAGGACACTGCATGGCAACGGAAAGTTGCCCCTTGTTCGAATGACGCTGCAGCATACTGAATGGCAACAGAAAGTTGCCCCTTGTTTGGATGATGCCGCAGGGCATTGTAATCAGTCCTCAGAGTGACGATCATAACCGAACTCTCGGATACAGAGAAGGCAAAGATGATCAAAACCATTACATGGACACAGTCGATTTTGAAGTGTTTTACGGCTGGACTTCAGAATGAAGTTGCCTACGTATCCCAAAGATGGGAATCAGGCCTTACGTAGTTCGGGGTTAAGGTACACTCGGGTATTAACCTCTCTTCTTACGCTCTAACTTTTGCCAAAGCCGCCCTTTGTGGGTTTTCGGCCTAGCGAGCTATGTTCTTCTTTTCTTTTCATTTCTTTTCTTCTTTTTTCGTTTTTTTTTTCATCTTTTTTCTTTTTTGTTCTTTTCTTTGCATTTTCTTCATTTTTCTTTTTTTTTCTTTTTTTTTTCATTCTTTTTTCTTTTTTTTGTTCTTTTTCTTCTTTTCTTGCTCTAACTTTTGCCTGGGCCACCCTTCCGGGCTTTCGGCCCAGCGAGCCTCTCAAGGGTAAAAGTGTAGCTTTGTCCATGCGGAGTGGTTTGAGATCTCGAAGCCATCTGAATCCAGGAGAATGGCTGTTGTTCGCTGATGATGTAGGAGTCCATCCAATGGGGGGCTGAATTTGCCCCTAGTGTTGTGGATAGGAACTTGGTTGTCCTTCACCAATACTTTCTTCTTTTCTCCCTTCTGGGATTTGGCATTCTCGCTGATCTTCATCTTTGACTCTTCGAGCACATTTGAAATTTTTTTGCCCCTAGTTCGAGGGGCGCTCCTGATCTAGCTTCGCAAGCTTCTTGATCTAACTTTGTCGTCGCTAATTCACGGGCTGCTTTTGATCCGGCCACACAGGTCTCACATTGTGGTTGACCATTGAACGTTTTGAATTCGAGTTCAAGGTTCGAAAGCAAGGGGTCAAGTCTCGAGGCTGAGAGCGATCCTAGGCTGCACAATCTCAAGAGCGATTCCACATAGGTCTTCGCAGGACGGCGCAAAATATTTTTGAAACCTTTTAAGAAAGCGACTAATCGCTTGCGCTGAAGACAGTGTAGAACCAATCTGGATCAATGCCAGGATCCTTCTCAGTACTCACATTAACAAGCATTATTTCATTCATTAAGGGCTTAGCGTGCTCTCTCTTTCTCTCAATTGATCAAAATCTTTTCAAATCCCGAGGAATTCCTTTCTCTTTGTTTTCACCGCAGTGTTCAAAAAGTTTTGAAAAACTTAGGTCAATGCAAATGAATTCAAGGCACAGAAAAGTAGGCAAAAAGTATTGCCGTTTGATTCAAATTTTCTGGCACAACTGGCACACTGCCGAAGCAAATACAAGAGTGTGAAAATCACTGCTGTTTCATTGAGATCTGTTGGCACAACTGGCTCCTCGGTAGAAACAGACTCAAAGAAAGCAAAAAGACAAACACGAAACAAAACAGTGATGTCCGAGGTAACACCCCCGGGATCACCCGACTCCTATACAACAGGACTGACTCGATACGACAAGACAGACCTCAACTGACTCAGTATGAAAAGACTGACTCAAAACAAAAGGACAAACTCAAAACAAAACAAAAAGACTGACTCAATACGCAAGTCAGAATGTAGCATTCACACAAATGCTCCAAAACGGTGCGTGCTATACACCATATCTGGAGTAAATCAAGTGCCATCCGCAGGTGGTTCATCCCCTGATTACATAGTCACATTATTCCCCCCCAAGTTCACTGATCAAGTGCCGATAGACTTTGCAGGACTTGGTGCGACGATGACCCCGTTGTCGATCAGATCTTGTATTTCGTAGCGGAGACGAAAGCACATGTCAGTGTCATGGCCAGCTCGCTGATGGAAGGCACAGTAGTCAGCTGGGTTGTGTGAGAGAGGGAGGTTCTTTGGTAATGGCTGCGGCTCCAGGGGCTTCAGATGCCCTTTCTTGATCAAAACCCCTAGAGCCTTTGACAAAGGCATATAAAGTGGGGGTGAAAACCTTCTTGGCTTGGGGTGGATATCTGGTTTTTTGCGAGCTACTTCCGGACACACCGGTGAATGGGGTAGCTGTTTTTGATGTGGTGGTGGTGACCATGCCCACTTTCAGAAGATCTTGCAGCTGCATCACCACTGGTGGTCGCATTCGAACCGCAGAAAAACGCCCTCCTGGGTTGCTCTTTCTCCTGATCAATAAGGCCCTGCTTCATGGCATCTTCGATCTGTACTCCCATCTCATGCAAATCTGAACAGGTAGGGAAGGGGGAGCACGATCATTTTCTGCATTAGTTTGGGCTGGAGGTTGCGTACAACCACCCGTATTTGATCCTTATCCGTTGGCCTAATGGTCATCGTTGAGGCCTTGGTCCTCCAGCGGGCCACGAATTCTGAGAAGCTCTCTTTAGGCTCCTGTCTCGGTTGTCTCAAGATCATGGGTCGTAATCTCGATTTGCGTGTTATACGAGTATTGTGCAATGAAGGCCTCGGCCATCTGATTCCCAATTCCTCTTGACATCATCTTCCAATTTTGCATACCAGATGGCTGCCACACCTGACAGGGTCCGTCCGAATAATGAAAGTTTCTGCAGTCTGGTGAGGCCCATCGGCCTTAGTATGTCTGAGGAACAACCGTAGATGCACCATGGGATCCCCGGATCCGTCAAAACGGTCGATTTGTGGCATCTTGAACCAGTCTGGCAACGTCACAGCTGCGTCAATGTATCCGTCCTCGATGTCCGGGATGGACTTTACCCCCCTGGGATTTCTTGAACAACTTTTCAAGCTTGCTCAACTTCAACGCTGTATGGTCTACCTCGAACTCAAAGGGAGAGTCCGGTTGGTTGATTGGTGCTTTAGACAGCTGGGGTAAGATTGGGGTCGGAGCCGGCCCTGTCGGAATGTCCGTATCTGCTTGGACATTTGGTATCTCCTCAAGTATCGGAACCCTTGGTGGGGGAGGAGCCTGATGTGAAGCGGAGGCTCCGGTTTGCTGCTGCAGTCGGGTGATTGTCTCTGCCTGCTGGGCCATGATCTCGGCCTGCTATTTGGAAAATTCCGCTTGGCGGGTAGCGTCCTGCTGTATAGCTTTCATGCTTTCTTGGAGTTGACGCATCATTTCCTCCATTCCTGCCATGTTCTGCTGATCCGGCTAAATGACTGGTATATCTAACCCCTACAATAAAGACTGAAACCTCAGCCTGACTGTTCACTGGTGTGGGGTGGATAAGGGCCACTAATCTGGTAACTACTGAATTGGTGATCTGTGCCTGACTAGCCCTCTTACCCTGCCTCTGGCGAAGGAATACTGATTTCCCTTGAACTGAATCTCTGACCTGACAAAGTCAATCAGCACAAATCCGATGAACCTCAGGGGGATATTGGAGCCTTCTGAAGCTATGGTTCCAGGACTACCCCTAACAAAAGAGAAAACAAAGAGCATCTCAGCCTGATTTCACGATAACCCATATGAGCAGAGCTGAATGACTGTGCCCCCTACAGAATTTTGCCCAAAATTCTGCCCATAAACTAATACCCTCAGGTGAACTGAATCCCAAAGTACTGAACTGGTGCCCGTAGGCCTGATGCCCAAAACTTGCAAACTGATACATGCATTCCTGTAGAGACACACTCCAAAAGCACATAACAAGCAAGTGAGAGCCAAAAACACCCCTATGTTGGGGTAGGGTTTCCCTGTCCTATTTTGTCAGGAGCTAGGGTTTCACTACGCACGCAGCGGTTTCAAACAACCTAAAATCGGGTAAGCAACCTGTCCTAGCTCGGAATGGTCACTATGGATTTCGATATGCACTAGGTCGAATAGTCAAAAGGGTGCCCCGGTAAAACCGGGGTTTGTGTTCCCATACTGGTAGAGCCCGTAACCGGTAAGCCTTATGGCACGCAGCCTCTGGCAAACCGCTCAGGAATAGCAGATGGCAAACACAGTGTCCTAGGCGCACCAATGCAAATGCAATGCAAAGAAACACATAACTGTAGTCAAAACAAGATATCATAAGTTCGAGTCAAGTTCTCTAAGTCCCCAGCAGAGTCACCAGAAACTGTAGACGTCCCCGAGAGGATGAGTCCCGTTCTGTTCATTTTGGGCTCACTACAGTTCAGGACTCAAATTGTCACGGTTCTTAATCTGAACCAAAGAGTCCAAATCCGGCAAATCGTTTTGAGAAAACAAATTTTTAGAAAGAAGTGCCAAACATGGACTGCTTTGCCAAATACAGAGCCGCCACCTAAATATTTTATTTTGGAAAATTTAGGAAACCCTGACTCGTTGCCTAAGGCCATGTGTCCGTCATCACCAAAGTTGCCTCGGCTCGGGAACTTGGGTACAATTGGGGAAGGTCACTTCGTGAGCACCCCCGCTCGCCCGATCAAAGATCGGCCTCTTCTAACCATGATATCTAGTTTTGAAAACATTATGCGTTCTTATTCCGGTTATTAGCCTAGATTTACTATGTGATGCGCACAGCATACAAGTATAGACTGAGTCGCCTGAATTGGAACAAAACATTTGCTGTTTATTTTTTAAAGTGGTTTGCTACTCGCGAGTGGGCTTAAAATGCGGATTTTGCCACCCTCGGGTGGGCTTAGAAAAGATGGTTTTGCCATTATCTAGTGGGCTTAAAACTCACAGTCAATGCATTTTTCCAATTCAGGTAATCCAACCTTCACCCACAGGCGTTCAGGCAGTTATATCACATAAGCACGTAGCCTCATGGTAAGCATGCTATCATGGCAGTCACTCACACGCATGCAAAAATGCTAAAGCAAAAACACTTACCGAGTACTCCAAGCCAAAACAGAAGCTATGTTAGAAATCCATGCATGATCCTAACTATACAGAAATGCCTAATGCAACACATGCGAAAATGCAACTATAGTAGGCTCGGCTATCCTAAACATGACATATGATGATGCTACAACTAACATGTATTCAACTTGGAATTTAAATACAAATGCAGTTAGTATGATGTGCCGAGCCCGGTGCATGCAATACAGATGAATGATGCAAACATGCTATCATAAGTATGCTAATTGAAACATGCCCTCATCTAACCATCATAAGCTGGTAAATAAAAGGGAGAAAAAAGTGGGGGTTGGAAGACATACATCACACACACGCACACTTATTACAGTTGTGCCCTCGCTCGGAGGGTCCGAATAAATAATATACAGCCCCGAATGAATAATTACAGTCCGAATGAATACAAAATCCTAATTAATTAACAAATTAATCTAGGAAAGCAAGTAAATTGGCACGCAAATCCATGGACCGCCTTAGCTCTGTTCCAAATGATGAATGATGCATGCTTGAGTTGCCTTGCGCGGAAATCCATTGCGATGCCCCGGTTTGCCTCTGTTTACAATTGTTCTCGGGATTTGTGCAAAGCTCCAGAAGGCTGTTGATTCCTGATTTGCTGCAACAGAGAGCAACAAAGGGGCATGGCAATGTATTTTCACATATGTATGCTTGCCTCGATCCTCGTGCCATCAATCACGCATCCCGATACATGATGGCTGAGGAGTCGAATTGCACGACTCAATATGGAATGAATGCACATATAAACATAACAAGACCAAGACTCCATCATGGTTAATCTGGAGTGTCGGCGACTGGGAATTGAGACACATTCCGTCACTCGGAGTACGAAACGTCCCTCGTTTCCCGTGCTTGGGCTAACTCCTATCCCAAGCACAATGCAATATGCATGACATGCAGGAATGCAATCCTAACATGCAACCTAGCATACGCAATGCTATGAGATGGCATACACAATGCACGATGTAGCAAGACATACACAATGCTCTAACATACGACCTAACATACGCAATGCTATGAATTGAAATGGCATACACAATGCATAATGGCCTTACACCAACATGAGTGGACCTCAGCCACACTCACACCAGTAGCCATGAGATGAAAATGAGACAACCGAAATGCGTGCACACATGCACGCAAACCGAGGACCGAACCTAAGGCACCAAATGCCACTCTAACAAGGCATGGCAAGGGATGAAAGATGGCATATGAGAATGTAAATTCCAGCACTGAAACATGATGCTAAATGGTCCCGAAACATGGAAATATGGCACCCAATGCATGAGGTAAACCCCGAAACTCGAAACTAGGCACATGTATTGACTCATAGCTATGTAAAGCAAGCATTATTTGAATATGAGGCACAAAGACAGAGCCAAGGCAGTCCCAAAACATCCACATTTCCAGTTTAAATCATGGCCAAAAAGTGCTAACATGATGGGCTAAAATAGCATGCAATAATGACTAGCAAGCATGGTTTACATGGCATCTACATGAAGCACAATAGAACTCATCAAACCAGCCAAAATCAGTGAATAAAACCTATCAAAATATGCCCAAATAACTTCTAAAATGCAGCCAACATATGCAAAAATAATGGGCTCCTTTAAAGGGCCATACAATGGGTTATTAAGCATCTACAAGGTAGACACTTAGCAAGACCAAACCAACTCTGGAAATGGGTTATGACGGTCCTAAAACCCACCAAATAGGCCCTGGAATCAGTCTCGAAAACATGCAAAGAAAGGCCTCTTTGAGAGGCCTTGAACGGGATTGCTCTACACATGCATCATAGACATAAAATATGGCCAAGAGGGCCTCGGACAGAGCCAAGGAAGACCTCAAAACCCTCAGAATAAAGCCTGAAAAGTGACTTCAATGCATGGAAAATAGGGTCCATTTGGAAGGCCAAACATGCTAGTAAAGAGAATGAGGGGTGAGAGGGTCACCCCTCTATGATTTCAAAGCTCAAAACCTTATCAAAGCCACTGAAAATCCACTAGATTTCAGTGGTTAAGAGGCCAAAACAAGACTTACGCAAATGCTCAAATGCATGGCTCAAAGCATGTGGAAATGAAGCATGCAAGGAAGGAGATGACTCCAAACAGAAAAGTGACCTCAAGAAAACTTAAAGAGAAGGTCAAAACAAGATTTTTTCAGTTTATATCAAGCCTTGAAAATATTCACAAGTGGGGCTAAAACATGATGCAAAAATAGCCCTAAAAGAGTGATAAAGGACAAGCGGCAGCAGATGGTCTCAAACAGCAAAGAGCCCTTCAACAAAGTTGAAGAGGGGCTCAAAATAAGATACTTTACAGTTTAGGTTGAAGCCCAGAAATGTAAGAAAAAGGGGCTAAGAGATGAAGCAAAATAAGGCTAGAAAAGGGGAAAAGAGGACTTACCCTTGTAGCACAGCAATGCAGCAGCTTTTGGTCCAAGAAAATGAGCTCCTAACCTCTGAAAATCAGCCTTAAGGTGTTGGAATGGAGGATGGAGGTGGTAGGCTATGAGTTGGTGTGTAAATGGTGCAAGAACAAGGGTGTTTTGAGGCTTGGATGAGAGAGATATGGAGGATGGTGTATCAACGCCTCAGCTGATTTTCTAACCCTTGTAAAACGAGGTGGGGTGTTGGTTATATAGAGGGAGAGGAGCCAAAAAAATGGGGGGAAAAACCAATTCAAATGTCCCTCCAAAAGGACAGACCCTCGGACAGAGGGTCTGGTGCAAAACAGCTGGCACAGCTGGAATGCACCAGAAGGAACAAAAATGGCCAGCCAGGTTCAAAAGGGCCAAGTGGCCGGCCGGCCACCTCCCCTGGTCGGCCGACCAGGGGTCAAAGGGGTCAACAAGAATTGCTGGTTGGCCACCCCAAAAAGGTGGCCTCCCAGATGAGTGCAACACAGCTATGAAGAGAAAAACCAGAAAAAGTGGTTCAGGAGAGAGAAAAACCAGGTTTTTAGAGGGGTTCAAAAGGGTCAGGGACAATTACTGGTCGGCCTACCCATATTGGTAGCCTCCCAGGTGTGTACAGCACAATGGTGTGGTGGAAAGTCAAAAAAAGTGGCCCGGGAATGGGAAAAACCAGCTTTCTAGTAAGAAAAACGGGCAACGAAGAGCAATGAAGAGAAAAGCTGGTTTTTCAGAAAAATTGCTGGTCTCCCACCCTCCTACAACCTTTCTAACAATGAAAATAGGGTCCCTACCAAACATGGTCTAAGACGGATGCAAAACGAAGGTTTGGGGACCAAAACGCGCGGCCCGGGGCCCCGAAAACCGACTGTTAGGCATCGGAAGTGGCGTTTGACCACAAAGGTGGTCTCTCAGGCCACAGTGTCCCTCAAAAGGGAGGAAATAAGGTGTGTTCCAAAAGCCGAAGCAAACAGAGGTAGTTAAGCGGTCCTGAACTGAGGCACACGGCCGACAGCTCCGAAAAATTGGAAACCGGGCTCCAAACGGGAAAAATGGCCTACGACCACGAAACGTAGCCTACGGCCACTGAGAGATGGTCTACGAGACCTCTCCCTCCCTTTGGGAAGAGAAAATGGAGAAAACGGGACCTAGTTCGCAAACCGAGGCAAAGTACTAAAGAGTCCGGAAGTCCGGAGGCAAGGCTCGCAGCCGAGACTCTGAAACCTCAGAACGAGCACAATATGCAACATCACCGAGCGCTTAGTTGGTGATGTCTAAGTCTTAAGGTCGGTCAAAAATGGGGTGTCTACACCTTGCTCATCTCCCATTTCTATCAAGCCAACTCTTCATCCAAATGTTGATTACTCATTTCCTGATCCTGCTCTTTATCGTAGTCTGGTTGGGGCTCTTTAGTACCTTACCATTACTAGACCTGACATTTCCTTAGTAGTTAATCAATCTTGCCAACATATGCATTTACCCCCAGTTAGTCATTTTGCTACTGTGAAGAGGTTGATTCGTTTTGTCAAAGGCACTCTTACTCATGCTCTGTCTTATTCCCCTAGTTCCTTTGATGTTCATGCATTCTCTGATTCAAACTGGGTTGGTGATATCATTGACCGTAAATCCACTTCAGGCTACTACATCTTTTTGGGTAGTCATCTTGTCTCTTGGTCAGCTAAAAAGCAATCTACAGTTTCCAGATCCTCTACTGAGGCAGAGTACAGGTCCCTTACTCATACTGCAGCCGAATTAGCTTGAATTGATATGATTCTTCAAGATCTATTTGTTGTCTCTCCTGTGCTCCCTATACTCTGGTGTGATAATGTTTCTGTGATTGCTTTAGCCTCCGACCCTGTTTTTCACTCACGCTCTAAACACATTGAGATCGATTACCATTTTGTGCGTGATCAAGTTCTGGCTAAGAAGTTGGTTCTTCAGTACATTCCTACCATTGATCAACGGGCTGACATCTTCACTAAGCCTCTTTCTGTTTCTCGATTTTTGAATCTTAAAGCCAAGCTCATGCTGTGTCCTTTTTCCCCCATTCGCTTGCCAAGGGATGTTGAGGATACTAACTCTGCAACACTACTTACTCAGCTCAACTCAGAGCCTGCACCTACTCAGTTCAGTCGTCTATCTCTTCCTTAGTTCAATCAGTTCAAGAAGAGTTCTATTAGTACAAGTTTACCATGTAGCTCAACTGCTTTACTAACTACACCAATAGTGGTTAGAGAATCTGTTAGAAGATCTGTTACTAGTTGTTAACACACGTGTAAATCAGTTAGATTAGTTAGTTAGGTTATTAGATACATATCTATTCTATATGATAGGTTGTACAAATAAGTGATCTTTGTAGACACCCCATTTTTGACCGTCCTCAAGACTTGGACGTCACCGCTTGAACACTCGATGATTACCCATGTTCGTGTCCGTCTTGAGTTCCCGGAGGTCTCGGCTATGCGCCTTGCCTCAGAACCTCTCGACTCGGCTATTTCGTGTTTGGTTTTGCACCAAACACTTGTGCTTTGCCTTGGAGGGGCAGGGAATGGCTTGTGGGTCATCCCTACACTCCACTGGCCATGGCTTGAGGCCACCGGCTGTGTTTTGTTGCCACCAGCCAAATGTTTGGCCGGCCGGCACTCTAGATGGCCGGCCGGCTATATTTCTTTGGTCAATTGCATTTTTGGCCGGCCGACTACTGTGCATCTGCTTTTGCAAATATTTTTGGGCAGCTGGCACACACTTGGCTCCCCTCCATACACGTGTATGGAGGGATCTCCTTCTATTGAGCTTCCTTTGGAAGCTTTACAAGATGGAATTGTCTATAAAAGAGAGGGTCTTCTCTCTTGTTGGGGGTTAGACATTTTTCAGATAGCATTTCCAGAGCTTTGAGTTCTAGGGTTAGCGTTTGCATATATCCTATCTCTATATCTCTCTTTGTGTATTTTGTGTGTGTTTTGCCTTGGTTTTGCACACAAACACCCACCATCACACCTTTTCTTGGAGCTGAGGCCCTTGAGGGTTATTTTTGGAGTTTTGGAGCTGGTTTGAGCTTGAGGAACCAGCTGGTCCACCATTGGTGAAGAGGGTCTTCAAGGGTAAGAAGCTTGTCCCTTTATTCCCCATTTTTGCATTGTATTGTTGCCTACCTTACAACTGTTTTTGAGCTTTGTGTATAACATATAAAAGTTCTATTTTTTAGTGCTCCAAATAGTTTGTTAAGGGTGCTTTAAGCTTTGGATTTGTTTGACCCCTCTTAAGCCTTATAAGGCTCCATTTTGTGCCATTTTGAGTGGACTCCGGCCCCATTGTATTTGGGCCTCCTCACCACTGAAATCTTGAGGGACTTTAGAGGTGAGGATGGTGCCTTAAGGTCCTAGGAAGGAGAGGACCACCCCCTCTCCTTGTTGTCCTTAAAAAGGACCATCTTTGCCTCTTGAGGGAGCACCATGTTTAAGTGTATGTTGACCATGCCTTAGCTGTTTTTCATGCTTATTATGTCATAATATAGCATTGTTGTATGTTGGTTTTGGTACACCATGCTTGCTTAGCATACATGCCTTGTAATGCATTGTCTTAGCCTTAACATGTCTTATGCTTTGAGTCCTTATTCAAGCATGTTTAGGCCTAGCTTTGTGAAGCCTTTATGTTTATTTTGCCATGTTTAAGGTCTGTCCTTGGTTGTTTTGGTCGATCAAGACATGTATCGCATAGCTCCTTTGCATTTTGGCTTGTTAGCCTTAAGTGTGTGAATGTGTAGCATGCATTGCTCGCATCATTTCAGTAGTTTGGAACCATTTAACATGCCATTTCAGTCCATTTAACATGCTCGTATGCTTGCCTTTAATGCCTCTTTGATGCTTTGGAAGCTTGTGTTGTATGCTCCATGTTTTGGGCAATTATGCATGCTTTTAGATTTGAGTCACTTAGATGCCATCTAGGTGTTCCTTTGGTATTGTCTAGGTCTGCCTTGAACCTATTTTAAGTCCTCTTGGCCTTGTGAGGCTTGGTTGACTTAGTCATGGTTTAAGTCTGCTTGGCTTGCCTCAAGTATTTGGACCTTAATTGCATGCCACGCTTGTCTTGTTCATTTGGTTTGGCACCATTTTAGCATGATTTCAGGGCTTTCCATTGCATGCTAATTGTCCGTGTTTGCATCTTCTTAAGTGTGCTTAGAAGTTGCTCTTTATGCTTGAATGTTGGTCCATGTTTTCATGCATGTTTGTGTGTTGGACCTCACTTCCATAGCATCTTGGCCACTGTTTTAGGCTTGTTTGAGAATTGCCTAAATTAGTTTAAGTCCATCCCTTTGTTTGTTGCATGCACTCCTTGTATGTTGTAGCATATTGGTGAGTTTTTGCATGATTGAATGAAGTCACATGTTGGCTTGCATGCTTGAATACCCACATTATGCCTTGCATACTTGTTGGTTGCATAGTCTCATGCCTTGCATGCCTTATATGCTTGTTTGCATTTTCGTGTTACATACTAGTCAACATGCTTAGGATTGCATTTCATGAGCATGCATGCTAGACCTCTTGAAGTGAGTATGATGGAGGTTGGGCCTCATTCTGTGTTTATTTGGTTTGCATTTCATTTGAAATTGAAGTTGCATGCTTGGTCTCTTGGGCCATCACGCATTGAAATGCGCGATTGGTGGTCCGAGAACCAAGGTTCATGTCCCTTTGAGTCATAAACATGATAAGGGATGTGTTGGTGCACATATTGGCTTGAAATGCATTACCATGCCAAGTTTTGCCCTCTGCTGCTGTCAAACACAGATTATGTAGAAAGATTCGGCCGGTCGGCCACCTTCAGTGCCGACCGGCCACCATTGTTGGCCGATGGATCAAATTTATGGCCGGTGACCATTCTCTATGGCCGGTGGTGTTCTCCTTCAGCCGGTGGTGTTCCATAGCATTCAGAGAAGCAACCCTGAGACTTTGGCAGTCATCAGAGGAGCAGAGCAGGGAAAACAGAGACATCTTGAGCATGGCAGTGGACTTCCGAGCGGAACCGAGCACGCATGCATTGGACCCTCTTCTCGAGGCTGCTATTTACTGCTTAATTAGATTAATTAATTTATTAATTAATTAGGTGGTTTGTAATATTAATTAGCTTGCTAGTTGGTTAATCTGTATTATTCTTTCGATCCCTCCGAGTGGGGGCTAATTTGTAATAAGTGCAGGTGCGTGTGTGCATGTCTTCCAACCCCCACTTCTTTCTTCTCTTTTACTTACCTGCTTTGATGGTTAGTATTAGGGCATATTTACTTAGCATACCTTATGCTATGCATGCGTGCATCATTCATCAGTATTGCATGCATCGGGCTCGGCACATCATGCTAACTGCGTAAGTATTTCAATTCCAAATTGAATACGTGCTATCTGTGCATTTTTACACGTCATCCTTAGATTAACCGAGCCTATTCTAGTGACATTTTGTATGCGATGCATTAGCCACTTAACATGAACTAGGATCACACGCATGATTACTAATATGTTCTTGTTTTAGCACGGAGTACTTTGTAAGTATTTTATGCTTTAGCATCTCGCACGGGTGTGAATGTTAACATGACAGCATGCTTACCATGTGGCTAGATGCTTATGTGATATAACTGCCTGAATGCCTGTGGGTGAAGGCTGGATTGTTTGAGTTGGAACAACTCATTGAAATCCGTGTTTTAGCCTACTTGCGAGTAGCAAATCTCAAAGCGTTTTCCAAACAAATGGATATGCAATGCTTCGTTCCAAATTAGGCAATCTAGTCTATACTTGTTTGCTGTGCGCATCACATAGTAAATCTAGGCTAATAACCGGAATAAGAACGCATAACGTTTTCAAAACAAGATATCATGGTTAGTAGAGGCCGATCTTCGGATCGGGCGAGAGGGGGTGCTCATAGCTGACCTTCGCCAATCGTACCCAAGTTCCCAAGCCGAGGCAACTTTGGTGATGACGGACACGTGGCCTTTGGCACCGAGTCAGGATTTCCTAAATTCCCCCATTAAAAATATTTAGGTGGCGACTCTGTATCTGGCAAAGCAGTCCATGTTTGGCACTTCTTTTCTAAAAATCTGTTTTCTCAAAACGATTTGCCGGATTTGGACTTTTTGGTTCAGATTAAGAACCGTGACACAAATAGAGTCCGAACTGTAGCGAGGTCCCTCGCGGACTTGTTACAATCTTGCATCACTGATATTTTCAAGAAATGAGACACTGATATTTTCTACACTCTCAAACCATTATACAAATTCAGTAACTATAACTATTCTCCTGGTTTGGAATTTTCACTTGCATATTCCGATTTCTTTGGACTTCACAATAATTTGTTGATATTTCTGATTAAATCTTTTTGTTCCGAGATGTTTCATAGGAACAAATTGTTATTCCATTTCTTGGCAGGAAAAAAGATTTAAGCTTTCAAGTCACAATATAAAAGCCTTTTTAATATCTTTATTTGATTCCATCCATTTTTTGATGTTTGGTTTGACAAGGAAACAAAGGTGCTGTTTGGTGTAGCTGTTAAAACAGATTATAGCTTATAGCTTAACAGATTATAGATTATGACTTTAATCAGAAGCTGTTAATCTGTTTGGTATAGCTGTTAGATTATAGATTTAAGTTGCTGAGTAGTGTTTGTTAAATAAGCTGTGAAGTAACTTTTTCAATTAATTTTTATTTTTTATTATTCACTATTTGTCTACATTTTTCATAAAAAATAATAATAATATTTTATAGTCCATTTGGGTCTTTTTCTATTTTTAAAAAAATAAAAAATAAAAAAAATTTAAGAGTATAACCATGAATTAACATGTCCACAGCAGAAGCTGATAATCAGAAGCAGGGGGTGAGCAGCTTCTCAGAATCAGCTTTTTTGACTTAAAATAAGCTGTTAGAATCAGAAGCTGTTTGAAATAAGTTTAACCAAACAGTCCAAAATAACTTTTTAAAAGCCAGAAGCCATAAGCAGGCTCAAAAAAGCTGCACCAAACACCCCCAAAGTCAGTACAAAATTTTTTCATAACCAATAGAAAACAAGATTATTTGGGCACAAAAATATTTTTCACTTTCAAAAGATAGAAAACGTTTTCTAGTAGCAATTTGAGACTCCAAAAGTAACACATGACAAACAATATTACTGACTAACAAGCAAAAATGAACGTCAAAACGATGAAAATGACAAATTTTATGCATCTTACAAGCTTATTACAATGCACAAAGTATTAGAAAAGGTTACCTAACATAACCTCAAGTAGGGGTATGTTTAATGCGCAAGTGGTCGTGTGATGTCATATGATTTTCAGACTACAATCTCATCAATGTCACTAAACTGCCGCCACCCTACCACTGCTACCACCGCTGTCACTGTCACCGCTACCATTCGACAACCTCTGCACTGTCATTGTCACTGTTGCTACCGCCACCGCCACCTCCTCTCCTATCTCATATTGCCACCACTTGACCACCACACCACCTTCACCACTACTGTTACTGCTACCACCCCACCCATCATATAACTACTAATAGATTAGTTTCAATTTCACAATTAAATAACAGAAAATATTTTCATCAAAACAAACGAAAAAGGACAGGCAAGTGGAGCCACGAAGGATAAACATTGCCAACAACAAAGTAACATTTCCTTAGAAAAATGCTGATGTAAAGACAAACAGCCACTGGTTAGTAGAGCTCAATTTTGACATTAGTCAATGAAATTGGTGATTAATGGATCCCACTAAGTTGAAAAATAAGTCTTGTCAAACTGCTTATTATATAGAGCCAATCATTATGACTAACTGTGGAACATTACTTTATGTTTTTGTTTGGATCAGTAAGTAATATGTTATGCTCTAGGCAAAAATATTAAAATTAAATGTGATCACACCGCCTGCTTTCGTCGGACGAATTATATAATATAGCATTAAAATTATTAATTCATGAAATTCAAATTCAATTATTTGATTGTGATTATTATTATTTGAATTAGATTTCGATGAACATTTTATCTAATAAAATTGATAAATTTTTTTAATCCTCAACTAATGCAAAATAATTTAATTGGCTATATTCATTCCAAAATAAATGTAAACAAGAGAAAATTATTCATCTTAATAATACAATTGAATAATCAATTCTACATTAATCTTATAAAATGTTAATCTTCAAACAATTAATTATACTAATCAAACAAGATCATATTGTAATAGATAAATAAATGAGTTATTTATATCAAGACTCCCTCAACTATTAACCAGTTTATTTTGACCTTATCAATTATAAAAATATACAACTTTCACCTCCTGCAAATCACTTCCAAAATGATTATATTTGTGTAATTTTTATAATTGAAAAGAATAATATGTATGAATTCATAAATAAAGAGTTCAAGAAATCTTAGTATAATTAATCTTAAATAAATTGCATAACTAAACATTTATTAATGGTTTTTTTTTCCCCAAACATGCAAGAAGACAAATCCATACCCCGTGGCTCGCCGGTGGCTACCAAATAATAATAATAAATAAATAAGAAAAAAAACAAAACACAAATAATGACATATTAGAAAGAAAACAGAGGTTGTCCTATCAACAATGTTTTTATTGGATCCGTACATATTCGAATTAGCATGGGATGTTTGATTAAAACATTATATCATTGAACAAAGTGCTATCTATAATCTACTTACCACTTCGAAAAGTGCAACTAAACAAAAAGCAATTCAACTTTATCCTAGTTGTGATCGAGGTAAATTCAACTTTTAATTCAACTTTTGTTCTGAGGTTGCAAATCTGTCTGCTGTTGGTTGGTGCAAATCTATGTGTTGGAGAGTCGTTGGTGTGTGTAAATACCATGAGGATTGCCCTTGAGCTTTGCTACTAAGTTTTGTTGTTGTTTTGTTTTTGCAGTATTGTTGTTTTATTCTTCTTTTTTTGTTTTTTTGGTTGCTCTTGATTAGCTTCTTACTAATCTTTGGTTAAGTGCTAGTAAATGATTGCACTGCCTTTACGATGCTAACCTAGTTGAGGTTGTAGAGGTTAGCTATGATACTTAGTGTACTTTCCTGTTTTGTTGATATCTTTGCAAGTTGGTTGCTTTTTCATCAATAAAACTTTTTTAGTTGATCAAAAAAAAAGTTCAGATCGAGGTTGGTTCTTCACATTAAACACGTCGAAACTATTCTTGTCTAATCTATGAAATACTAAGGAAAAACACAATCCGATATGGATACGTTGGTATGATATAGGAAGGATATACACATCAAATATATAATTTTATGTAGTAGCTATATATTATACATATAAAACTTTTATTTAAAAAATATGGAAAGGGAAAAATACATTTAAGGATAATTTTTTTTACACACTATTAATTCTCTCAATATATACCATTACTTAATGCGCAATGAGAGGGGAATTTATACTTGAATTGGGCCGAGCTGTGATTATGGACCGTATACGTTACTCCGGTCCGAAGAAGAGACTTAGTAGTTAGTCCGGTCATGGCCGTTGTGATTAGTCCGGCCGAAGTAAGATCTTGTTTGTACTTCGGTTGGGTAATGTATTATGGGCGATTCGGTCTTCGACAGTTAGTTCGGTCGTAACATGTGGAAACCGAAGTGTGCTAGGTACTCTCAAGTAGTAGTTCGGTTCCACTCTTATGGATAGCTCAGTCTTAGCATGAGAAAGCCGAGGTAAGGGAGATTAATGTAAGGGCCGAACTGACAGCTACTTCGGTCCTATTGGAGTTCGGCCATGGAAACCATCTCACTTGGTTTAAGCAGTGAGGGGGTGTTGAAGGATAAGCATTATCTTCCAGGAGTATGAATCCTAGGAGGACTCTACATGGAGGAGTAAAGAGTCCTACTAGGATTGTACCACACGAAACCTATAAAAGCTCACCAATATCACCTATGAAGAGGTAATGCAATTTTGCTCCCTGAATACATAGAGCTTTTGCCTATTTGTCTTGTTGACTGACTTAGGCATCGGAGAGGTTTCCGGCACACACCCGCCGGCTAGCTCACGTTTGTGTTTTCAGGTGGTAGAACGACGTCGTACGGAGGAGCGCAGACTTGATCAACAGGATTATACGAGAAGGTGTATTTCTTTCCCGTACAATTGGCGCCGTCTGTGGGAACTCAGACGAAAAACCTCTTGATCAAGCTTTTCCTCAGGAAGAATCAATGGCGCACAACGAAGATGTATCACAGTCCGCCGTCGACGGACTAACACCAGAGGGAGGTGCAAGGCGCGAGGGTTTACCTTTGGTCCCTCCTATGGCGGACTTGGAGCAACGACAAAATTCCAGGAGGGACGTCAGGGGTAGAAGGAGGAATAACAGCCCTCATCCCTCTCGTTCGCAAAGCCCAGAGAGACAAAGGCGCAGGATTGATCCTCAAACTTTGGAGGATCGCGTCAGGGAACAAGACGAGTTGATACGGCGGATGGCAGCGGACATGGAATCTCTAAAACGCCAGATGAAAGGAAAAGAAGTGGCGACAGGAGAGGGGCGCAACAACAAGACACCCCCTCGCCACTCAGAGGGTCGTAGTAGAAATTCTACACCCTCCCAAGCAGAAAACAGAAGCCTCAGGACAGGCGACGCGCAAGCCAGATCTTCCAGGACTCGTCACTCTAGGTCTGAGAGGACGAGATCTGAAAGGTCTTACACGGAAGGAAGCACTTACTGGCCCTCACATACGCACCAAACAAGGTCCAGACAGACAGAGTTACCCAGATCGTCCGACCTGCGAACCGTGCTAGATGAAAAGGCATGATGCAGGGAAGACGCCAGGGCACGTGATCCACATAGAGTTTCTGCCTTACAGCGGTTGGCTCCTCGGACACATGGAAGCGTCGAGGTTGGAATGCCACTACCGCGCCCAGCCTATGAACCAGCTGACAAGGCATTGGCGAGGCTGCAGACCTCACCGTTTGTTCCAGCAATTAAGAACGTGCCCCTACCGTCAGGCTTCCTTCAGCCCAAATTCAATACATACGAGGGGAAGACGGACCCCTACTCGCACTTGAGCCACTTTTGCCAGGTCATGGCTGTATACCGGCGGAATGAGGCCTTGATGTGCATCCTATTCCCTTCAAGCCTTGGTAACCTAGGCCTGACTTGGTTTGAGAAACTTCCAGAAGGCAGCATAGCCTCCTGGGCGCAATTGGCGGAGGCGTTCGTGACAAGGTTCCGAACGAACACTAAAACCCCGGTGGAGATCAACCAGTTACTCTCCATCGACATGGGCGAGAAGGAAACCTTACGATCCTACAACAGTCGTTACTGGGAGATGTTCAACCAGATTGGGGATTGTCCCACCAATCTAGCCATTGCACAATACAAAAGAGGACTTCCAGTTGGGAACAGACTAAGGGACTCAATCACCATGACGCCGCCTCTCACCATGGAAGCCCTGATGGAAAGAGTGCATCAGCACATCAGGGTGGAGGAGGACGGCGCACGCGCCAAAGCAAAGTCAGGCGCAACCGCAGCACCAGAAAAGAAGGCCTCAGCAAAGGTCAATGCGGTAGACCGGCCGAACAGAAACGGACGTGGTAGACGAGACAACGGAGAAGACCAAGACAAAAGATGGTTGAGAGTCCGCACTGCCATAACCACGGTCTTCAAGAAGCCGATCTACCGAATACTTAGTGAAATAAGAGACGAGCCTTTCATCAAGTGGCCAGCCAAGCTAGGCGAAGCTCAGAAGGACTACGACGATAGATCTCGGTGCACCTTCCACAAAGAAAAGGGGCACCGCACTGAGAATTGCACGCCATTAAGGCAGCACTTGGAAGAGTTGGTGGCAGCAGGTCACCTGGACAAATACATAGAGGGAGGGGCACAGCCAGCCCCCCAGGACCATAACAACCCCAACGGGATGCCAATCGACGCACCGCCTCAAGGCATCATCAACGTAATACATGGAGTCTTTGAACCTGAGCGTGTATGCGAGCTCAGAGGTTCAATCAAAAAGGCTGAGCACTTGAGAGAGGTGCTAAGTGCCCAACCAGTCGCCAAGAAGGGGAAGTCAGAGGCCACAAACGTCATGTCTTTTTCGGATAAAGACTTGGACAGAATATATTGCCCTCACAATGATGCCTTGGTTGTCACTCTCCGAGTCAAAGATTTTGACGTCAAGCGGATTCTGATTGACCAAGGTAGTTCGTGCGAAATAATGTACTAGAAACCTTTAAACAACTAAAGTTCCAAGATAAGGACTTGGCGCCTGCAGTATCTCCCCTGATCGGATTCAACTCCATGCCAGAATGGCCTGTCGGCAAAATTATCCTCCCAGTCAGAGCAGGGAGTGTAACGAAACAAGTGGAGTTCTGGGTGTTGAAGGTCCCCTCCACCTACAACATTATCTTAGGCAGAACATGGCTGCATGCCATGCACTCGGTGGCATCCTCCTACCACCAAGTAATGCAGTTCCCCAACGACACCGGAGTGATAGAAGAAGTTTATGGAGATCAGATCATGTCGAAGCAGTGCTTTGTCACGGTGAATGGCAGCCGCGCTGCCAAAGGATATGTTCATTCGGTGGAAGAACCTGAGAGTAATGAACTATTCGCGGATGTTGGCAAAGCGGCTAGCCAGAAAGCGGTGGAAGACTTGGTGGAGGTCAGAATAGATGAAAAGAACCCGGATAAGTTTTTTTCTGCTTGGTTCGTCGTTGTCCAGCACTGAGAGATTGGAGGTCTTGGAATTTCTGACCTCCAACATCGAAGTGTTCGCCTGGACCCCATACGACATGCCAGGCATTGATCCCAACTTCATCTGCCACCAACTCAACGTCCACCCTTCTGCCAGACCAGTCATTCAGCGCACCCGTAGATCGGCACTCCACCACGCCAAAATAATGGCAGAAGAAGTTGGAAACCTGCTGGAGGCAGGGGCAATCAGAGAGGTGCACTACCCAAGATGGATCTCCAACACCGTCGTAGTGCCAAAGAAGAATGACAAGTGGCGTGTTTGCGTCGACTACAAAACGGTCAACAAGGCGTGCCCAAAAGATAGCTTTCCTCTACCAAGGATAGACCAACTGGTAGACCTAACGGCGGGGCACAACAGACTTAGCTTTCTGGATGCATACAGAGGCTACCACCAAATCGCCATGCATGAACCAGACCAGGAGGTCACATCCTTCACAACTCCAAGAGGATTATACTGCTACAAGGTCATGCCCTTTGGCCTAAAGAATGCAGGGGCGATGTTCCAGAGAATGGTCACCAAGATGTTTGAGCCGTTGTTAGGCAGAACAATGGAGGCCTACATCGACGATATGGTGGTCAAGAGCAAGGATGAGAATGACCACCTCAAAGACCTAAGTGAGATATTTGAGATCCTGAAGAAGCATAAGTTACGCCTCAACGCGTCGAAGTGTGCATTCGGAGTAGGATCAGGCAAATTCCTGGGCTTCTTGGTGACCAACCGAGGTATAGAAGCAGACCCTTCTCAGATCAAGGCAATACAGGATCTGGAAAGGCCAAATTCGGTGAAGGAAGTGCAACATCTCACCGGCATGGCAGCCGCACTCAGTCGGTTCATAAGCCGGTCATCAGATAGACTACGACCATTCTTCCATGTGCTAAAGGCCAAGTTTGAGTGGGACGAAGAATGCGACCAAGCTCTGGAAAGTTTGAAGGAGTACATGTCTTCTCCACCACTCCTTGTAACACCAATCCCTGGAGAAGAGCTCTTCTTATATCTGGCAGTCTCGCAGCACGCAATCAGCGCAGTGTTGGTCCGTGCAGAAGGTATCCAACATCTGCCCATCTACTATGTCAGCAAAACATTACTAGGCGCCGAAACAAAGTACTTGCCACTGGAGAAACTGGCATTAGCCTTGATGATGGCCTCAAGAAAGTTGTCGCATTATTTTCACGCCCACACTATAGTTGTTCTCACAGCCTTCCCATTAAAGGCTTTATTTGAAAGAGCAAACTTCTCTGGGCGAATTCTGAAGTGGGCAGTAGAGTTGGGACAGTACGACATCAAGTTCCAACCTAGGACCGCAATAAAAGCACAAGCATTGGCAGATTTTGTCGCAGAATTCACACCAGGAAGTCATCACATCTGCCCAATCGACCTAACTGAGACAACCGAACTAGGGATGGAAGTTGACGTCGGAATAACGCAACCCCTGGTACTGGTTACTCAGTCAGGCCCTAAGGCAGACCAGAGCAAAGCAAGGAAGGAAGAAACGAACCATGCTATACCAAGTCAGGACTCACCAACAAATAAAGACTTGGTACGAATAGAAAGCAAGGGGCAAACAGCGAGCATGGACTCTAAAGAAAACGCCAGCAACCTGGAAGATCCCAAGGCATCATCTGATCCCTCCACCTGCTGGAAATTGTTTGTCAGAGAGATGTGGAAGCTCTTTGTGGATGGAGCATCCAACCGGCATGGAGCAGGACTTGGCATAGTCCTTATCTCTCCAGACGGCCTAGTAGTGGAGCAGGCAATCAACCTAGGCTTTCCAGCATCAAACAACGAAGCGGAGTATGAAGCACTCCTGGCAGGCCTCAAGTCAGCATTCTACATGAAGGCCACCGAGCTAATGGTTTACAGTGACTCGCAGCTGGTGGTAAACCAAATATCTGGCGACTACGAGGCAAAGGATGATAGAATGGCCAAGTACCAAGAATTGGTCAAAACAGAGATAAAGAAGTTTGATGTGGTGAGGATAGAACAAATCGGTAGAGAGGAAAACAGCCGAGCGGACGAACTAGCAGGCTTCGCCTCGATGGCAGATACCTCCATCCCTCATCCACTACTGATCGACTATCTGCCTAGGCCAAGCATTGAAGACCCAGAAGCAGAAGAAGTATGTTGTGCAGAGTTAGGCCCTTCTTGGATGGATCCCATCATATTGTTTCTGAAAGACGGCACCTTACCGGAAGATAAGAAAGAAGCCAATAGAATAAGAGCAAAGTCGCAGCGATTTTGGCTCTCTCCATCCTTGGCATTGTACAAGAAGTCGTTCTCAGGACCTTACTTGAAGTGTGTTCACCCCAGCAAAGTGGAAGCATTCCTATTCGAAATACATGAGGGTGTATGTGGCAGCCATCAAGGAGGAAGATCATTGGCATATAGAGCGATTTTACAAGGATACTGGTGGCCATACATGCAAGCGGATTCAGAGAAGTATGTCAAAAAATGCGAAAAGTGCCAAAAGTTTGCGCACCAAATACACCAACCTGCCAGAGAACTCTTACCTCTCACTAGCCCTTAGCCTTTCGCAATGTGGGGCTTAGACATAGTGGGACCGCTTCCAACAGCGCCAGGCAACAGGAAGTTCTTCCTTGCGGCAACCGACTACTTCACAAAGTGGGTGGAAGCAGAAGCCTTGGCATCAATCAAGGAAAAAGATGTGAAGAAGTTCGTTTGGCAGAACATCATTACTCGCTTTGGCATACCAAAGGCACTAATCTCAGACAACGGCACTCAATTCGACGGCAGAATTTTCAGAAGCTTTTGTGAAGAATACAAGATAGAGTTCTACAATTCTACATCGGCATATCCCCAAGCAAATGGTCAGGCAGAAGCATCAAATAAAGTCGTCTTGGATGGACTGAAGAAAAGGTTAGAGAAAGCCAAAGGCAAGTGGGCAAAGGAACTCCCTCATGTTTTATGGGCTTATCGCACCACACCTCGGCGATCGACAGGAGAAACACCATTCTCCTTAGCGTATGGCATGGAAGCAGTCATCCCATTAGAAGTTGGCCTCCCCACAATTCGGAGCGAAAACTTTGATCCAGACTTAAATGGCGAGGCCATAGCATTAGAGCTTGACCTTGCGGAAGAAAGAAGAGACAGAGCATTGGTTCACATCGCCTCCTACCAACAAGAGTTGTCTAGGAAGTATAACAAAACAGTGCATCCAAGACAGTTCAAGATCGGTGATTGGGTACTTCGCAAAGTAATGGGAAACACCCTGATTCCAGGAGATGGCAAGTTGGGGCCAAATTGGGAAGGACCTTACAAAGTGGTCGGTTTAGCAGGCAAAGGGGCATACCACTTGGAAGATGAGGACGGCAAAGCAATTCCCAGGCCATGGAACACTACCAATCTCAAGTTGTTTTATTTTTAGCTTTTTTCCTTTTAAGTATGTGTAGTTTTTTACTTTCTCAATAAAACAAGTCGATTCTTTCTTAGTATAATTGTTTTCAGTAGAAAGTAACTTTAGTAAGTTAGTAGCACTGTAAACATAGTTGGCCGGAATAACCAACTATGACCCCTCCTAAGTCCAGGATAAGGATCCAGGCTGCAGGACGTTTGGTCGGAATAACCAAACACCTTATTCTAAGTTGGCTGGAAAAACCAACTTAGAAGTTGGCTGGATTAAACCAACTCTTTGTACTCTTCAGCCGAAGTAAGTGTATGGCTAAAGAGAGGTTGGCTGGATTAAACCAACTCTTTGTACTCTTCAGCCGAAGTAGATATATCGGCTGAAGAGTGGTTGGCTGGATTAAACCAACTCTTTGTACTCTTCAGCCGAAGTAATTATATCGGCTGAAGAGTGGTTGGCTGGATCAAACCAACACTGGATACTCTTCAGCCGAAGTAAGTGTATAGCTGAAGAGTGGTTGGCTGGATTAAACCAACTCTTTGTACTCTTCAGCCGAAGTAGATATATCGGCTGAAGAGTGGTTGGCTGGATTAAACCAACTCTTTGTACTCTTCAGTTGAAGTAATTATATCGGCTGAAGAGTGGTTGGCTGGATCAAACCAACACTGGATACTCTTCAGCCGAAGTAAGTGTATGGCTGAAGAGTGGTTGGCTGGATTAAACCAACTCTTTGTACTCTTCAGCCGAAGTAGATATATCGGCTGAAGAGTGGTTGGCTGGATTAAACCAACTCTTTGTACTCTTCAGCCGAAGTAATTATATCGGCTGAAGAGTGGTTGGCTGGATTAAACCAACACTGGATACTCTTCAGCCGAAGTAAGTGTATGGCTGAAGAGTGGTTGGCTGGATTAAACCAACTCTTTGTACTCTTCAGCCGAAGTAGATATATCGGCTGAAGAGTGGTTGGCTGGATTAAACCAACTCTTTGTACTCTTCAGCCGAAATAATTATATCGGCTGAAGAGTGGTTGGCTGGATTAAACCAACACTGGATACTCTTCAGCCGAAGTAAGTGTATGGCTGAAGAGTGGTTGGCTGGATTAAACCAACTCTTTGTACTCTTCAGCCGAAGTAGATATATCGGCTGAAGAGTGGTTGGCTGGATTAAACCAACTCTTTGTACTCTTCAGCCGAAATAATTATATCGGCTGAAGAGTGGTTGGCTGGATTAAACCAACACTGGATACTCTTCAGCCGAAGTAGACATATCGGCTGAAGAGTGGTTGGCTAGTAAGTCAGATAGCTTAAACTGAGATCACAGTTCAGCAAATGAGTACATGGAAAATTCATTTCAAGTATAGACATAAAGAACAAAACCGAAATAAGCGTTGGAGCACAGAAGAAGATTTTTTCATTAAGAAGTACAACTGAGGGGCCGCAGCCCGGTTACAAAAGTTCAGAACAAAAGAAGAAAAATGAAAAGTCAGCGGAGAAGATCATCAAGCTCGGCATCGAATTCTGCATCATCATTTGTCTGGAGCCCGGTGTCAGCTGGGAGCACGGTTTGATCTGGGAGCTCGGTCTCGGCTTGAACTTCGGTTTCTGTTGGCTGTGTGTTGTCAACCAGCAGCTCATCAGTTAAGTCCTCAATGACCGGCTCCAACCGAACTGTCTGATTGTTTGGTTGTTCGTTGACAGCCGGGGTAAGAGTTTGCTCATCTTCATCAGAATTTTCATCATCATCTTCATCAGAGCCTTGGCCTTCGAGAAATTGCTTCTGCAGATCGGCAGCATATTGCGAGAGCGAGGCCGGAATAGAATAAGGTGGAGCATTATAAACCTTGGTCTCAGCCCCGCAGCCGAGCTTCTCCACAGCACTCCTCCAACCGCACTTGAAGAACAGGTCCTTCGCTGCGTCGCATTGGAGGGTGTATGCGTCCTCTGCCTCCTTAAACCCTCGCTTTTCGGCGTCTTTGACGTCCTTCTTCAGCTTGTTTATCTCGGTGTCCTTTTTCTTTTCGATCTTGGCCAACAGATGCAAGTATTTGTCCTTCGCTTCGGCAGCAACCTTCTTCTTTTCGGCTTCGACTGATACGGTCAGCCGATCGTTCTCCGCCCGGAGTTCAGCCATTTGTTTTTTGGCCTCCTCTAGCTCGGCCCTTTTTGATTCGGCCTCAGCCATGGCCTCCCTTGAACTCCTCCTAAGCTCCATGACCCTCCTGTGAGTGACTTGGTTTTTCTGGATGGCCTACAAAGGAGAAATATCGTTAAGCCGGACTCCAAGTTGGAAAAAAACCTTACATAGAAAGAGGAAAACTGCTTACCAGGATCATGGACTTAGTGGAGGACTGAATTGACTTTAGCTCGGTATTGAGTTGTTTGTAATGGTGCTCCATGTCCTTCGGAAGGCACACACTTTTGGCCAGGTTGTAAGCCAACAAGTGGTCCTTCTCAGCAACGACCGAATCTTCAACAGTGATATCTCGGTTGTCGAAGGAGAGGACGGGAGCCCATTTGAAAGAAGTGGCAGTTCGGTCAGTCTCCTCTGGCTGGAGGCTTTGTTGAGGGCTTGGAGGAGGGCTTGGTGGAAGAACGTTCTCGTCCTCATCGACAAGTCGTGGCTCGGTTTGGCTAGTCCGGGCACGCTTGTTTCGACGAGAGGAAGAGGGCTGTTGGGATGGAAGGGCCACCACGGTCTCAGTGGTCTGGCTGGGTTGTGGTACTTCGGCTGGGTTGGTTGCGGTCAGCATTGCCTTCAGTCGGTTTCTTTTTGCCATCTCTTGTTCGGCAGTAAGTGGCACCAAGTTGACCTGGGGCAAGGAAGGTCCGGTTCTGGTGCGTCTTCGAGGAGGAAATCGGTCACCCTTGCTTTTCGGCGACCGGAGTAGTGGTAAGTCGGTCGAAGTTTAGAAGCTTTGCCCAACCTCTCTCCTTGACTCGTAGTGCGGCGCGCAGAATACCAAGGTTTGGGTGGCCGTAATTTGATAGGAGATGGGCTTTATCTGCAAAAAAGAGACAAACTGTTAGTTCGGTTCAGAAGAGAAAGCCGAAATAAAGAAAAGGGAGAGACACCACCGAAGTATGTATACTAGGTTCCCCTTTTTTCCAGTTTATTCTTCGGCCAGGAATCTGGGCTTGATGGTCTTCAAAATTCCCAGAGACCCAAAGAAAATCATCGTCGTTCAAGTCTTTGTGGTGTATGTTTTATTATTTTCTCTCGGCCACGGCGTATTCTTAAATAATAACACCAGCCTTCATCTTTGGATCCTAAGGAGTATTGATGGAATATTTCGGATAAACCGAGGTTGAGACCGGTTTGGCGGTTTAGCGCGTCTATGCCCATTATTATACGGTAAGTGTTGGTGGATAGCTGGGTTGGGCATAATCTGGTTTGTCTAAGGAATTCGCATAATAAAGGTTGGACTGGGAATCTGAGTCCGGTTTCAATTATTGATTGGATGGTAAAGGGGACAAAGCCTTCGTTGTCCCATGGGTCAACGTCTTGTTCGGCCAAGGTAAGGTTTACATCGGCTGGAATGTTGTATTCTTTTCTGAATTCGGCTAGGCCTCCTGGGGTTTCTACTAGGAACCTATATTTCCCCATTTATTGTATAAGTTAAGAATAAATTATCTCGGTCGAAAAAGTGTGCTCAGTAGCTCGGCTGAGCGCAGGAAAGTGCCTGGCAACCTAAGTCTGCAAGGTGGAAGACAAGGTGTTAAGCACAGATCGTTGACCGTCCTACAAAAAACAAAGCAAGAAAAGACAAGTCCTACTTCGGCTACGGAGTGTACTACGGGATCTACCTCGGTTTGGCAAGATGTTTTGGTTATTTCGGTTCTGCCTATGGGTTGTGTTACTTCGGTTAAGCAACAAGGGGCAGCTTTCTGAGTTCGGTTTAGGAACTGAGAAAGCTGGCTGAGCCCCCAAGGCTTAGCTCGGTCGAGGGCAAAAATTTCTAGTTCGGTGCGTTTTTATTTCGGCTACTGTGAATCAGTTGGTGGCCTATTTTGAAATTACTGTGAAATGTACAAGTTCTAGCTCGGTTCCAGTCTACCTAAATCTGTATATAGCAAGAACAGTGTTCTAGTCCGGTTAAGGCATGTGCAAGGATCAAAAAGGTGTTCTACTTGCTATTTCGTTATATTCATAGTGTTCTTGTGAAGGTTTTTTGCAGAAAACTTCAAATATTATTGGGAATAGTAAAGTGCTTTTCGAATATACAAAATAGACTGCTATGGATTAAAACAAAAGCGAAAACAAGAAAAACAGAAATAGGTTTTTAAAAGCTTACCAGAGAAAGAGGAAGAAGATGGAGGTAGAAGCAAAGGCAGCACTAAAGAACTCGAATGCAGCAGCTCCAAGCTCAGAACAGAGGCACAGAGAGAGAGAAGATGAACAGAGTAAGGTGTGATTCAGAAATGAGGAGTTCTTTTGGTGAAAAGGGCCAAAAGGGTGGGAACTGTTTAATTTTTTCGGAGTACGAGGGCGGCGCGGCAGCTGTAAGGAGCCACTCAGAGGCTGCCACGTGTCCCCAGGAGAAGAAGCGTTTCAGTTGCTGTCACTGAAGAGACGTTTTGACCGGACGTTCACAGTACGGCCCAAGTTTAGCTCGGTTGGATAAGCTAAATGGTTTTTAGCTCGGCCGGGTAAGTTAAATGGGTTTTAGCTCGGCTGGAGAGGCTTAAAGTTTTAGCTCGGCTGGAGTGATTGAAACTGTAGCTCGGCCGATAGACAGGTAATCCCAAATCATGTTTTGTAGATAGAATTAAGGGGCAATTGAGAGGGGAATTTATACTTGAATTGGGCCGAGCTGCGATTATGGACCGTATACGTTACTCCGGTCCGAAGAAGAGACTTAGTAGTTAGTCCGGTCATGGCCGTTGTGATTAGTCCGGCCGAAGTAAGATCTTGTTTGTACTTCGGTTGGGTAATGTATTATGGGCGATTCGGTCTTCGACAGTTAGTTCGGTCGTAACATATGGAAACCGAAGTGTGCTAGGTACTCTCAAGTAGTAGTTCGGTTCCACTCTTATGGATAGCTCGGTCTTAGCATGAGAAAGCCGAGGTAAGGGAGATTAAGGTAAGGGCCGAACTGACAGCTACTTCGGTCCTATTGGAGTTCGGCCATGGAAACCATCTCACTTGGTTTAAGCAGTGAGGGGGGTGTTGAAGGATAAGCATTATCTTCCAGGAGTATGAATCCTAGGAGGACTCTACATGGAGGAGTAAAGAGTCCTACTAGGATTGTACTACACGAAACCTATAAAAGCTCACCAATATCACCTATGAAGAGGTAATGCAATTTTGCTCCCTGAATACATAGAGCTTTTGCCTATTTGTCTTGTTGACTGACTTAGACATCGGAGAGGTTTCCGGCACACACCCGCCGGCGAGCTCACGTTTGTGTTTTCAGGTGGTAGAACGACGTCGTACGGAGGAGCGCAGACTTGATCAACAGGATTATACGAGAAGGTGTATTTCTTTCCCGTACACGCAAATAAAAGAATTTTTGGGATTTAAAAATATCTTAGTTGACACCTTAACTTTTCATTACTACCATATGGTAACACACTAGTTGTATGTTTCAATACACACCAAAAATTCTCCATCTTTACCACTATACACACCAAAAACTCTTCATCTTTAAATAATAAAAAAAAAAACTTTCTTTGCCGGTGTTGATCTCCATCATCGTTGTTGAACTCGATCATCGGCGGAGGTTTCATTCAGCCTCTATCTTCGTCGGTGTTGATCTCCATCGTCGGTGTTGAACTCTCATCGTGTCTCGTCTCATAGTTTCAAATCACCGACAAAGGGTTTTATTCAGTCTCCATCTTCGTCGATGTTGATCTTCATTGTCGATGTTGAACTTTCGTCATCGTTTTAGATTGTCGTTCTCACCCTTGATCCACTTGTGTAGTCAACAACACAATCAGTTTCTGCATTGCTACATTGGGTGAGTATAGAATTCTGTAAAACATTTAACAAAAATAAATAAATAAATAGTCATGCTCATGAATACAGAGTTAAACAAACTTAATGTATTCAAAAATTTATACTTGAACAAAGAATAAAAGTTTAATTTATTTTCATCAAATTTTAACTAAACTAACTTTAAATGTTCAATTTTTTATGATTTGGTCAATATTAAAAATTTGAACAAAATTATTTTGTTCAAATATAAATAATCGAACATTGTGTAAAAGTTCAACTCTGGTTATGTGAACACATGATGAACAATTCATCTTCGCAACATACGAATGAGATAAACAAAAAAACAAACAAATAAACAAACAAACAAAACAAAAACAAAAACAAAAACAAAAAACAAAAAGTTAAGTCTTAAACTAACATTTTCAACGTTCAAATCAACCTTTTTAATGTTTATATTAGAACCAACCATAGCAGTGTCATCCATGGTGTGCAAATCTTTAAAATTAATTGATTTTAATATTCTTAAACCTTAAATCTTCAAAGGCAATAATGTTTTGAACTTGTAAAATAAGTATAATGGGGAAAAGAATGAAGTGAGCTAATTGATAATGAATGATTCATGAGTGTAGTGTGTTATTGGTAAAGATAATGAAGAAATATAGTGTTTATATGTTTAGACCCTAAACCCTATAGGTGACGATTGTGTGTGAAGAGTATTTTGTATTTTTAAATATGAAATTTTTAAATGGATAGAACACACTCTCATGTTGTCCTTAATAGTCTTTTCATATGAGGATATTATTGGAATATAAATTTAATCTGTTAGTGGTGTGTACTGAGAGGATTAGTGGTGTGTAAATAGAATCTCCCTACATTTAAATGGGAAAAACTTAAAATAATGGATAAATTACATTGATCTTCCCAAAGTTTGAAGAATATATAGCAATTTCTATAATTTTGGCATAATTATAACAATTTTCCTTCTAATAAAGTAGTGTGAAAATACATGAAAAAATAAGAAAAAATATGCATTTCAGCATAAAACAAATAACAATATCATTTTTTTTATTGATATAACTAACGAATTGTTGATAAGAAAAGGGGATTAAGTGTTATGTGATGTAAAATCTTAAGAGCACTCAATATAATTATATCAAAATTGTTGGGTTTGTTGTATTTTTTTCAAAACTTCGGGAGAGGTTAATATAATTTACCCTAAAATAATTATATTTTCATGAAAGTGTGAGTCTATGTGCTATGCAAGTATGCAAGTTACAATATGGGACACGAGTCTCACTTGTTCGGACTTACACCTCCATAAAATACAATTATTTTGAGGAAATATTATTTTGTCCCCCCAAACTACTATGCGGAAATCAATTTGGCACCTAGACTTTGTGTTATTTCAATTTGACACCTAAACTTCTTAAAATTTGATCAATTTACCCCGTCGTTTGTTCCCATCTATAATCAAACGGAATGTACTGAGTTGTCCTCCTAAACTATAATTTGGAGGGAATATCAACAACTTTGGCTTCCAAATCAAGTTGTATGTTGAACAATTGAAACTAGGGTTCTTTCTATTCCAAATCGAAATTAAGGTTTTAAAATTTCTCTCACAATATCAAAATTAAGATTTAGCATTCAATGAAGGTCACAAAATCACATGGGAAATTGATATTGAAGGATTGGTTGGGTTTGAAGAAAGAAGGATAGCGGTTGAATAAATGGAGCACCTATTTATGGTATTTATGTTAAATACTTATTTATTTTTTAATTTTATGCTTATTGAAAATCAATTTTTGGTTGAATACTAATTTAATATATGCCCTTTTTTAAACAAATCTTTGCATGTACCCAAGTGAGTAATGAGGTTACTTTAATAGTAATTTTATTACTTTATTAGTGTAATCACTCCATAGAGCATTATTTTTCATTTAAAAATGCAAAGAAAGGATCTTGTTATTTTACAATGGCGTGGTTAGTTATAATCCTAAAAGAGTCTATACTAGTGGATTGATAAGTTATTTTGGCTTTTGTCATTCTGATGAAATTTCAATCAAGGAGTTGTGTGCTATGACCAGTGAATTAGGATACACTGCATCTAATAACTATTACTATAAGGTTAATGCTTTTCTTGGGTTGGAGTTTATTAAACCGATCAAGATGTAATGAGATTGGACGCATTTGTGGATGGAAACAAAGTAGTAGAGTTTTATATAGGTCACATGTTGGATGATATTGTATGTACCCAAGTGAGTCAATTAAGGTCAAGTGTAGAAAGAAGTAAGAGAAAGGGAGTATTTGTTGATGTACAAGTAGCAGAAGAGGAAGATAGTGATAACTATGATCATGATCCCTCAGTCTCTTCCTCCTTTGATAAGTCTGAGAAATTTGAGGACAGTGATTATGGATTTTTTGATGAGGATGCTTTGTATGATGAAAATGTTGACAAAGATGTAGAACTTGTTGGTGTAGGAAGTAGTATGAATGCAATGGTTGATGCAGTTGACAATGATGAGCTACAAAGCCTTTGGAGCTCCTCTGATGAGTTAAGAAGTATTAACAACTTTTGATGAAGATGGTAATTCTCATCGGATTAGATATCCGTTAATGTTGAGGTTGATATGTACAATTTTGCATTTCAACTTGGTGTGGAGTTCAAAACCCATGATCTGTTTAGGGATGTTGCAAAGGAGTATGCTATTAAATAGAAGAAACAAATCACATTTACCAAGGGTAACAAATAGAAAGTTAGGGCATAGTGCAAGAGTGGTTGTCCTTGGGTAGCTATCATTCATAATTTTCCCCATATTACATTCATTCTCACATTACATACTTTACAACCTTACATTACAAACCACATTGATACAATGATGCAGCATGCGATAATCCAATATATCCATAGCTTTCTCTCTCTTTCATTTCTTGTCTACAGTTGTGCTTTTAACCTATTGACATTCTTCGACAACCTAGAAATGATCTACATTGCCCTTGAGCACGTAGCTGGATCTACCAAGGTAAAGTGCTTGCAACCACTATTGGGATAGCTGAGGAAGCTCCTACAGGATTTGCATCAGTTCATGATGTTTGTATCACCCTTCATCTTTTAAAAAAGATGCACATCACATCTTCCATGCCACTTGAGCTCCGTCTTCCCTGATTTCTTGATCCTCGATTGTTCCTTATTTTCTCTCTCATAAATGAAGCAAACATGCGATGTTTTTCTTTCCTCTATTTTTGTATTCAATATCTAAAGGGGAATGCTTGGAAATGGCAGGAAAGCCTTGACTTTCCCTACAAATAATAGTTTAGGGGGACAACTAAACACATTCCATTTGATTGTAGACGAAAATAGGCGGTAATGAGTAAATTGATCAAATTTTAAAAAGTTTAGGTGTCAAATTGAAGAGTCAAATTATTTGTTGCATAATAGTTTAGAAGACAAAATGATATTTCCTCAATTATTTTAGTTATTCTTGCTTATATGCGATTTTTCATAATAAAAATAAGAACTACAATTCAGTAGAAAAAACTAAAAGTATTTACACACTAAAATCTTGAACCCACAAAGATTCTCACAATTTTGCAATTTGGTGTCATATTTTCCACTGACTTGTAGCTCCCTATAAATAATCCAACCTAACACTAAGGCTGTCACGACCCCATTCCGCCCCTAGTAGAATGGTGCCATGATGGCCAGTAATCCGAGATTACCGAAGGCCGACTTGCGAAACTCAACACAATCAGAGTATATATATATAGGGCTAACATGTACGGAAGCAATAAATTTAAATCTAACTAGTCCATGAGAGCTGTGCATAGATTAAATGAAATGCCATACATCAAGTATAGTCTTACAACTTGGATACAATTAAAATAAAATACATTTTATTTACATCTTGACCAAAAGGCTTCTCAAGCCGACGTGTACAAAAGAAATAAAATGTAAAGCCGAGAAGCATGATCTTCAAGATGAAGCAAGACATGAGTCCAAAAACACATCGGCAAAACATGAGTCCAAAAACACATCGGCAGATACGTCTAGGCGTCACCGCCTTCTAACTCGTCACCTACATATATACATAGAGAGGGTGAGCTTGGATACTCAGTGAATGATATTAAAATAAAGGTTTTGCATGAATGATATTCAAGATCTCTTTTCAAATAATACATAGCATATCTTGTACAAAATCAGGGGATGCTTACTAGCATCTATACAATATAAGAATGACATTCCGAGCAAACCCACGCGGAGAACTGTCAGTGGCAAAACAAGGGTATCGTTGCATTATAGTCCCCGACACTAAGGACTTTCAAGACAAGGGTATCGTTGCATTATAGTCCCCGACACTAAGGACTTTCAAGACAAGAATGTCATCAAGCAAATATGGCCTTTATTACAAAACTAGGAATAATCATTCATGATCAAATACTTTTCCAAACAAATGAAACAAGGCTTTTATCAAGACTTTATAACATAACTTTATTAAAAATACCACTCACATAGCTCTTCGGGTATGGAGGTTTCAGGCAAGGATCCAAGGCCTACAAGCACATAATAATTTCCACTGAATACATTTCAAGAAAGCGAGAAAAGATACTCAAAGATGGATATGAAATGCAATGACCTCGGCATTCATTAAAACTAAGACAAACCAAAACAAGACACTGCTTCATACTTCGGAAACCAAGCTGGGTACCAACCAGGCCTAGGCCGAGGTCACACACCCCTTGGCCGAGGTGTGTTCCCGACGACCACACCCAAGGAAAGAAGTATGGGAAAATCTAGGTTTCCCTCTTAAAGAATAAGAACATGAAGAAGATAAATGCAAAGATCAAGCTTGTTATCACAAAATCTGGGTTTTCATGAAATGAGTTCGAAAACATGGACCTGGGTACCCGTACTTAAAGGTTCCATGAAAACAACACAAAAACACAGAACTTGGTGTAAGCTTTTGGATCAAAACAAGGCTTTTCTTCAAGAACTCAAGAACACCATTTCTCTTTCTAAAACCAATCTTTAAAACCAATGCATGGCTCATGAATCATGCTAGATTGGGCAATGCAGCTAGATGGATATGAAGAATCATAAGAGCAGATCAAGAATCTAACCTCAAGATGTAAATCTAATGGTTTGATCTCTAGGAATCAAGCTCGGAAGTCCTCTCTTTCTCACACTAAAACTTCTTCTTCTTCCTAGAGCTTCTCTCTCTAACAACAAGGATATGATACAAAACAATGGGTTCTCTTGATTTATTTCAGACTCAACCCTCAGCTGGGTCACGTGGCAAAGGCTGGTTGGGTTTTCTCCAGCAGGTGGCTGACAGACAAGACATGACCATGACAAAGGGTGTTCTACAAGTAAGACGGTATGGCTTACTGGCAAGGTGATGACATCGGGTGAAATCATCGGCTCCGACGACAAGGTATCAGTGATCTCGGCTAGGAAGGACAACACTCGGCCTAGCTGTGCCACACCTCGGCCTAGATGTGCCACACCTCGGTCTAGGTCGTACCTGTCCAGGGACAAGACCACTAGGTGTAAGGATGGCGTTCCGGCCTAGACAAACATACCTCGGCCAATATGCCGGGGTGAAGATGGAGGTCAACCGAAATGGTTCCAAAGTGATCATAGGTGCGAGAGGTTCAAGGGTGTTACCTCGGCTTACAACGACCTCGGCTAGACTCACCAAGAGGGAACAAGACTAACAATCAATATCACATAAGTGTAAAGCATGACAAGGATCTCACTCTAGGCTAAACAAGTCAAAGTTCACTAATGCAAGCTTAGCAAACAAGTTCATGCAATTGCTCATGTACAAGGTTGAGGTGGGAATGAGGGTCACTACAAAGGCTATATTTGTTTGGGCAAACATGTTCTTGGGATTGGATTAATAGTCCAATAAAATTATTAATCTGATGTTTGGTTAAAAAATTGAAGTATGGACTAACAATCCATCCAGATATGGTATCCCACATATAATAGATTACTCAATCCCATAAAGAGGGGTGTGATATAAATTGAGGGACTAAGCCAAAGTCTGGACTAACTTATCAAATGACTAAATTAACCTTGACTATATATCTATATTTGTTGGTTATTTTATTCCACAACCTTCACTCTTCTTTGACATTGCTGTGATAGAGATGAGAATCTGCAAAGTTCGTCGCCGATCTTGAGCCACCGATCACCAACTTGGAGCCATCATTCACAGATCTAAAGCAACTACTTATTGATTTGAATCCACCATTTGTTGATCTGAAGCAATCATTCATCGTTTTTGTACCACAATTCGCTGATCTCAACAAATTTCAATGAGTAATTTTTTTTTCCCATTGATGTTTGGTTTGATTTATAGTGCTATTATGTGGTTTGATTTGCTATGAATCTTTGTTTTACATTGGTGTTGTTATAGTTATTGCTCTTTCTCTCTCTTCATCTTCATAGATCATATCTAGACTTATGAGTTTTTCACTCACATTGAAATCTTAGATTTGTTCAGTGTTTAGCAAAAGTTTTGTTTTGATTTTTAATTGATTAAGTCAGATTTTTAATTTTGTTTTGATGGACTTATATATATATGTGTGTGTGTGTGTGTGTGTGTTTCTGTGGCTGTATATATACACATTGGATTGCTCTGTTTGGTGAGAAAACCCATTTTTTTTTTCTTTTTTTTCTTTTTTGGGTTTTAGAACTTGAATGTTGTCATAAACTATGAAATTAAGGTAACCTTTTGACAACATTAGCAGGTCACATAGTTCTATTTATATATTCGTGTATTGAAAACAATAATAGATTGATACAAGTTTCAAGGCAAACCCAATTTCAAAAAAAAAAATGAAATAAGGGGCATCCCCGATTGTACAAATCAAAACATGCTATTATGCAAAATTCTAAGCTATAACCAAAGTAGATAAGTAAAACCATGCCAATTTTCCAGTTAGAATGGTTTTTGTCCTCCAGCCTCTAAGAAGACACTCTAAATCTTGTCCTCTTCAATATAACTATATAATGAGTACAGAGTTAATGTTGTATAATATTTTGTTTCCCTATATTCTCTTGTTGTATAAGTTTTACATCGCTTGGTTTGCTAATATTAGTATGTTACTACATGTAATTAGAGATTTTATGGATCAAGATATATTTACAAATAGAGTTAATGTTGTAATGCTCACTTATAGCGGTGAAGGATGGTACTATATAGAACATAAATATTTTTTTTACATGGTTTCCTTTGTTGTTTTTTTTTTTTTTTTTTTTTTTTTTTTTTTTTTTGGAGGGGGGAGGGGGAGGGGGTGGGGTTAGTGTGGTGTCTTATTTGCAAGAGGATTTTGAATTTGAAGTACCTGTATCTATAGGTTATTCCTTTTTCACCAGATAGCTCCAAATATTTTGTTGTTCCTTTGGATAGATTGAAATGTTTATTTTGAGGTTTGAACCTGTTAATATCTTTCACTCCTGCCTAGTATAATTTTGATTTTATAATTTTGATTTTGTTTTTATATTTGTACTTTTCATTTTAGAAGAGAATGATGGTTATTTAATATTTGGCAGGAAAGAAAGCTGATTGTAACGAAAAGTTGAAGCGCATTGAAGTTGATTTGAGGATTCTGAAATTGCAAGTATGTTGAAGAGGAATAAGTATTTGTCCTATTCTTTTCACTGGAATTCTATCAGTGATTGTGCTGTCTGATTATTTATTATTATTATTATTATTATAAACTTATGCAATATAGTTTGATTTTCCCATCACAATCACCAATGTTGTTTAAATGTGAATGATTCATTTATCAGTTTGATCAACGAACTTTTGGCCATTTTTTAGGGTTTTACTTGTGTTGTGCACTTATAAGTTGAATTGGCTTGAATGCTTCCCTTGGAAGTGTTTTCTTAAGCTATTAGCCATATAGAAAAACTTCTAGACCAGTTCTCCTTTGACTTAGGTACCTTCAATCATTATGGTTTGTTAAACTTGGCTCATTTAAAGTTGTGAATTTCAAACCATCATATGGAATATCTATTTTGTCAAGTAAACTAAAATTCACTATCAATGTGTGTGGCATTGATAATTACAGAAACTTTCTATTGAATAACATTTCCATTTTGGGGATTATTCCTTTTTCCCCTTTGGTGATTGGTGTTTCTAAATAATTTTTGTTCTTTGGTGATTGGTGTTTCTAGCAACCCATTTTTGTTTTGTTAATTCTTTTGAAATTATGCAATTTTCTTGTACTCTAATATATTGATGTGCATTACTATTTGCATAGATTGATTACAATTTCGATGGTTTTGGAGATGAGAGTAATGAGGAGCTTGAGCTATATGTAGTGTTACACGTTATAATGCAAGAATTGTACGCCTTATGTGTTGTATCATATATTGCCATTGAAATTGTCTTAAAGAGATACATTCATAAGTATCCTCGTATCGTTATTCGAGGGCCTAATCGATTGCAAGAACAGATGGACCACATTAATCGGCTAGTGAGAGAAAGCGACCTTACATGCATTGAACAATTTCGTATGGATAGGCATTGTTTTATGATGTTATGCCACATGGTTCATACAATAGGCGGGTTGGGGCATTCAAAAAATGTTACCTTAGAGAAAAAGATGGCCTTGTTCCTCTACGTCTTGGCACATGACCTAAATGTATGAAAACTTAAGTTCGATTTCTTTAGGTCTGAAGAAACTGTAAGTCGACATTTCAATGATGTCCTAAAACCTGTGTTACGCCTACAAGGCCACTTACTTAGGACACCAAATCCTATAACACAAGCATGCACTAATCCAAGGTGGAATTGCTTCCAAGTAAATATAGTTTGTAAAACATTTAATAAAATACATTACACATTTAATTTTTTACAACTCATAATTATTACAATGTCTTTTATTTATTAGAATTGTCTTGGAGCACTTGATGGAACCTATATTAAAGTTCATGTACCAGTGGTTTATCAAGCACGGTATAGAACACGAAATGGGGAGATTGCTACCAATGTTCTAGGAGTTTGCTCCCAGGACATGAACTTCATATATGTGTTACCGAGGTGGAAAAGGTCAGCTGTAGACTCTAGGGTTTTGAGGGATGCGATTAATCGACCCAATGGCTTAAGAATTCCAATTGGTAATTAATAAATAATTAACTTTGCTTGATGAAATTACTAAGTTTTATTTAACAATGGATTCTAATATATATATATATCATCTCATACAGGTTACAAGGATTCCTAGCACCTTATCAGGGCCAACGATACCATTTGTCTGTTTAGAGAGCAGGGGCCACTTCAACTAATCATCAAGAATTTTTTAATATCAGACCGAAATTTCATAGAAAGGTGTTTTGGATTGTTGAAAATAAGATGGGCAATACGTCGTTGTGCATCATACTACCCCACTAGAACTCAAAATCGTATCATCACAGCATGTTGTTTGTTACACAACCTCATTTGTTGGGAGATGCTTGTTGACCGCATAGAAGAGAGGCTAAATAATGACATAGAAGATCAACCTCAATTGGGAGATGATTTTGTTGACACCATTGAGACATCCAATGAGTGGATTGGGTGGTGGGATACATTTGCAATACAACTATACAACAATTGGTTAGCTAGTTGGGGGCAGGACAAGGATAGTTTCAATATTTATAAAAGTACTTGTTATGAGTATCCTGTAGTTTCATTTGATTTGTACTTGGAACTTATACTAGCTTGTGGATGTTGAACCATTTTTTACAAAAATTGTATGGTTTTTGTTGGTGATCGCATATTTTTTAAGCAACGAGATTTTTCTATTTCATAGATTTGTTACATGTATGTATGGGTATGAAATTTTTTGATTGTTGAAATCCATTGATAATCACATCGTGGAGACTAACATGCACACTTTTCTTTATTCTTCTTTGCTAGGCATGGATAGTGAAGTGTTGTAAAAAAGTAAAGGAGAAAGTTGATTTGTCAAAACCAAGGCGATTATGGAGCCCATGAGAAGAGGAATATCTTATTAATGCTTTGATGCACATTATCAACAATGGAATAAAATAGGACAATGCCTTCAAGGCCGGCTACCTTATGAAATTAGAGGAGAAATTGTTGGCGATGCTACCCGGGACAAACCTTTACGGCACTCCCCACATCGAATCAAAGATAAAGATATGGAAGAAACACTACAACTATATAGTAGGAATGCTTGGTACCAGTAGTTTTAGATGGAACGACACTAAAAAAGTAATTGATGTTGAGAGTGATAGTGTCTGGGAAGCATATGTTCGGGTAAAATACTTTCTTTAAGTTAGTTTGTGTAAGTTATTAATTTTTTAATTCATTTTTCTTTAATCTTAAGTTGGAGATATTAATTGAAATTGGTTATTGTAGAGGGAAAGTGGTGCGAAAAACCTACGAAACAAAATTTTTTCTTATTTTGACTCATGTATCCACATATTTGTAAGGATTGAGCTATAGGGGAGTTTGCTGAAGGGCTTGCTGATGCAGTTGATGCTATAAATGCTGAGGAAGAATTGTTGTTCAATAGTCTTGCAGATGATGGCACATTTCTTGAATATATGGGCATGAATAGTCATATCGGCGAGGCAATAAATTGCTCCAGCTCATCAAGTCAACAACCACCTGAAAATTCTACAAAAAAGAACGACAACAAGAAGAGGCCTAGAGGTAATGATGATGTAGTGGAAGGGTTGCCCATGATTGCTAACAAGTTGGGTGAGATTTTTTCTGCCACCAATGAAAACCCAGATTTCATTGGTCGAATGATGGGTTATGAACATGATCTTGCATCTAAACGGGCAAGTTTGAATATGTAGACACCCATTTTTGACAGCTCTTACGACTTGGACGTCATTGCTTGCACACTTGATGATGAGTGTATATGCTTGCTAAGTGCTCGAAGTCCTCAACGGAATGCCACAGCTTTGAGCTTTCAAACCTTGCACCTCTTGTTGCCTTGTTTTTGGACCAAACCCTTAGCTCTTCAAGCTTGGAACCTCTGGTGTCTTGCCAGCCACCTCTAGGGACTACCAGCCACTAATGTCTTTTGCAGATATTTTGTGACAGCTGTGCTAGTTGTTTGCACAGATGCTTGCATCTGCTCCCTCATGTATGGTTGGATGTTCTTGGGGGAATTTCATATTTTTTATATATAGAGAACCTCCCTCTCATGTTTTAAGGTTAGAAAAATTTGGAGCAAATTTTTTTCTCTCTCTTGCAAATATCTTAGCCTTTGCCCATATACCCTTAACCTTTGCCTATACACTCTTAACCAAACCTCTCCATATTTGGGCTGAGGTATCTTTGAGCCTTGTTTGAGTTCTTGAGGGTGTGTTTTCTTAGTTTCATTACTTGGAATTGATTTTCTCTTCAAGAGGTATAAGGCTTTGCCTCTTTACTTGTTTAACTATTCTTTTTCTTGCTATTTTCCAACTGTTTTTGGGCTGTAAAAACTCTATATTTTTGGGCTGAAACTTGGGTTTTAAGGCCATTAAAGGTTGAGCAGTGGTTCACCCTTCTTCATACCTTGTTTTAAAGGCCTTTTCCCTTGTGTTTCCCGTCCTTTCACTATCTTTCTTTGAGCTTTTAAACACTGATTTTCAAAGTTATTTCAATGGTTAAAATCATGGTTTGAAGCCCAAAATTAGGGGGGTTAGTCTCCCCTCCTTATGTTTTGCTTTCTAACCTAGCTTGTGATAACTCTTAATCACTCTTAATTCCAGCATGTTTTAGGACTATTTTTAGACTGTTTTAACATTGTTTTTGGTTGATAGTTGCATTTGATCTTTGTTTTGCATGCTTATAGTGTAATTGTCCTCATGAGTTTTGTGTTTTAGGCCTTCGACACCATCTTATTTGAGTTGATTGCATTTATTTATGGATTTCCATACTTGTGATCACTCTTAATCATCTCTACAACCTCCCTCCTTTCTTGGGTTTTATTTTGATTTGAAAGTGGTTTCAAACAACTTGTTTGTTTAAGCATGAGATTGAGATGTCGTGCTTAATGGTTTAATCCTTTCGGGGTTCATTACCAACGACATGATGTCTCTTTCACGCCCAAAGTAACTCTTGGTTTGAGCCCTCTTTCCATTAGAGGACTTAAACTCACATTTAGACTCAATGAATTAAAGGATGGCTGGTAATCTAAAATGAAGTAATAAAATTGAAGATAAAAAGGTGCAAGATAATAAAAACTGTTGTGTTCAATCAGACGTTAATTGAACACATGGAAACTTGAGATATTTCATACTCATTAGTGATGAAGTGGTTCAAATTTCCAAGGTCACCACTTCCCTTGATCCATTTATGAAAGGAAGGAGGTTGTGTCTTGTTTTGTTGCATTTATTGAAATTGCACAATTTGGTTCATAAACCCTCATGCAATAAAATTGCTTGAATTGGTGGTTTGTAGACCAAGTTTTGTCTCTCCTTTAATCTGTTCATGATAATGAGTGGTGAATTGTGCAAATAAACCCTTAAGAATACCCTGTGCATGCTCTGTTTGTTCTCTATTACAACACGATGAACTGTGCAGTAGTGGTCGACAGGCCACTTTCTATGGCCGGCAAGCCACCTTTGGTGGCTGGTAGGGCATCACTAGTGGCCGGCAGACCCTCACTCTTGACTGGCTGGCCACCAATGCAAAATCCAGCAGTGTGTTTTTTTAGCAGAGCAGAGCTATTCTGGAGGTGGACAAAAGTGTAAGTGTTCTAGTGTGAAACAGAGACCTTCGGGAAGCAAAATAGTGGCCTTTACGGGTGGAAACTGAGCACGTGCTGAGCATTCCTCACGTATCGAGCCTGTTTAGTTTAAATACTTAGCTTAGCTATTTGTTGTAATTAATTAATTGTAGCTAGTTAATTTTGTTAAGTGATGTAATTATTTTAATTAGCTAGATTAGTTAATTAATTAATAATGTGTATGTCTTCCAACCCCACGACTTTCTCCCTTTTATTTACTAGCTTATGATGGTTAGTTTAGGGACATTACGTTTTGTTTAGCATACTTCTTGTTTGCATCCACTTATATTGCATGCACCGAGGCTCGGTACATCATTCTAACTTGCATTGTTAGTTTAGTTACTTCTTTGAATACGTGCTTAGACCGCATGCTATTTAATTGATTTATATGCCACATTAGTAGCCGAACCTATTTAGATTGTATATGACATGTGTTGCATTAGTCATATTGCATAATTAGGAATCATGTATTTTTCTAATTAGTTTCTCTTTTAGCTTGGAGTACTAGGTGAGCCTTTACTCACTTTAACATATTGCATTGCATGTTGATGTTGCCATGTCTAGCATGCTTGCCATGAGACTAAGTGCTTAAGTGATAAACTGTTTGAATGCCTATGGATGAAGGTTAATTGCTTGAATTGGGATAATTCGAGTAATGTTTATATGCGATCACTTGTTCAAGTGGTACATATTCGAAACAATTTTCAAAACAAAACATGAAATCAAATGTTCCGATTCTTGCAAGTTAGTCGATACTTGTGTGTGTGCGCATCACATAGTAATGCTAGCCTAATAAACCGGAGCAAGAGCATGTGTTGTAAATAAGATTCATATCATGATTAGTAGAGACTGATCTTTGATCGGGCGAGTGGGGGTGCTCAATTCATAACCTTCTCCTCTCGTACCTAAGTTCCCAAACAGAGACAATCTTAGTGATGACGGACACGTGGCCTTTGGCACGAGTCATAGGTTTTCTAAATTTTCCAAAAATATTTAGGTGGCGACTCTATATCTGGCAAAGTAGTCCATTTTTGGCAATTTGATTCAACATCGATTTTCTAAAAGATTTGTCGGATTGGAACTCTTTGGTGTTTATCTATTTCACATTGCACTTATGGAATCAAATTCAGAACCACGGGAGTCTGATACTGTGGGGCTTATTTGTCTTCCGAAAGGGGGCACAAAAAAGTTGAGCTATAGAATGGTGAACTTATTAAGTTGCCAATTACTATAGATAAAAGGCTAGATGCTTGTGAGATCATATCACAAAGTGTTCAAAAGCTTGACATGTTCTTCATCTTGACACATGATGACAAACTAAGGTGGGTGATGAGGTTGCTACGTAGGAGTGCTCCATGACAGACTCGTGACTCCATTATGTCCTTCTACGTACTTAGTTTTTTTGATTACTCTAATGTATATAATGAAGACTGATTTTCTGCTACTTTTCTTTGTTGTTGAACTACTCATATTCTGCTACCTCATGTTGCAATATGCTAATTGAAATGCTTATTTTGAAATGATGAATGGTAGATTTATATTTCTACAATTTCATAGTTGAATATTTTTGATATTTTTTTGTTCGGAAAAAAATAGTTAAATTTTGTTTAAATGAATGCCTTTTTGAATTTAGCCAGTGAATGGTTGGATGATTAAAATAGCAATGCATATCTTTTAATGGTTGCTTGTTTATATAAATTTTATAGTTGAATGATTTTTATTTTTTTTTCTATTAAAAAAAGTAGGGGTTAAATTTTGTTCAAATAATTACTTTTTTGAATTTGAGCAATGAATGGTTAGATGATTAAAATAGCAGTGTATTTTTTTTTAATAGTTGCTTATGTATATATAAATTTTATAATTGAATGATTTTTGATTTTTGATTTTAGAAAAAAGTGGGTTAATTTTGTTCAAATGAATCAAAATGGATGTGGAGCAACAATAAGGAAATTTGATTTTTAAAAATCATAACACATGTTAGTGTAAAATTTTACATTAATTATGATAGGGGTATTATGGTCAATATATTGGATGTCTCATATCTTGTCATGTCCAATCCATTCCAATCTTCTTAAACAAACATCGGATTGGATAATATTTTGTTAGTCCCTCCTTATAATTTTAACTCAATCCAAACATAGGATAAGATACACAATCCAAATGGAATCGTAATCCTAGAACTATTAGTCATGGAAATACTAATCCAACCTAATCTAGTCCGCCCAAACAAACATGGCTTAAACTAGGGTTGTTCAAAAATCCGTTCAAACCGGTAATTCGGATGAAACCAGACCGAATCGTACAATTTGTTTCCGTTCTATTAAGAACCGGTTTAGTTTCGGTTTAAGAAATATGATAATCGTAAAAACGGTTCGGTTAATGAATTTTATGAAAAAATCACGGTTGGAACCGAACTGAACCGAATTTTAAAAGATATACATATAATATCAAGTTTTATTTTTATTAATTGATTTTTTGTAATTTTAATGACATTATGATGATATAGATATGTAATGTTGAGTAATACCTTAATATTATTAGTTTTTATCATGAGTTAAATGTAATTAGTTTGAGTAATTATTTTGCTAATATTAACATTTTATTCTTGTAAATAGAAATTTTTTGAACCATGAACCAAACTGAAATCAAACTGTTATTTCGGTTTGGTTCTGGTCCGATTTTACAAGTGTAATGGCTTAGTCTGGTTTTCAAAATCACAGAACTGTTAGGATCTGTTTGGTTCTTAAATTTTCTCAAAACCGAACCAATCTGGATCGTGTACACCCCTATTAATAACATAAGAGAGTTGAATTGGCATAAATCTACCATTTTTTAGAAAATTACACCTGTAGGTCCATTGGCGGCTTAAGGCAAGGCAATTTAGGCGCTCGCCTAGGATCCAAGAAGAGAAAGATCTCACCTTTTATATTTTTAGCTCACAGTGTATATATAAATAAAAGGAAATATCAATTAAAATAATTCTAAAAAATTGAAAAGTAGTCACAAATATTTTTTCAAATAACTACAAATTTGTCAAATCTTAAATTATTAAAATAAAATACCACTTGGTCACTCATCTTAATATCTCAATCAAAATAATGTCTCATTGGTTACGGAAAAAGCAACCTCGGTATTGCTTTTGTACCCCTTCTGTTCTCTTGGTCAATACAAAAGGCTTGTTTTTTTTTTTTTGGTACATCGGAAATGAATACAAAAGGCTTGTTTATGCCTCTCTCATTGCAAGTTTTCTCCCAGCATTGTAATAAAATAGAAAATAAAAAACCCTCATCATTATTATCCATCACTCTCTTGGTCATATAAAATAAATAAATATATTATAATACTAACGGTCCCTATAGTTTAGGATTCGTGTCACTTTAATTTTTAACTTTTTAATTGTGACACATTTGATCCTGAATTTTTAATCTTGTTCCAAATAATGACAATTGAAGATACTATTACTCAATTTCAAAGGCAAAGTCATTAATTTGACAAAATATAAACTAATTTGATAAAAATAAATGTTAAAAAAATATTTTAAAATTTTAAAAATAATTTCTAGCCACAAAAGATAAAATTATGTAAAATTGATAAATCTTTAGACATTTACATATTTATTTATTTTACTATATTAATTTTTATTATGTGTTTGGATGATGATCATGTAATGGGTGGTTGTTGGGCTTTTAATGTGTAATCGATATATTTAATATGTGAAATACTTTTAGTTCTGAATTTTTTGATTTAATAGATTAGTTTAATAATGATATCAAAGTTCTCGCCATATTTGACATTTCAAAAAATAGAAACTAATTTAATGAAAATAAAAATAATCACCTATTACATGATACTAATCCAAACAAATAATAAAAATTAATTCGGTAAAAAAAAAATGTCTAAAAAAATTATCAATTTTATATAATTTTATTTTTAGTGGGTAAAAATAATTTTTAAAAATTTAAAAATATTTTTTGACATTTATTTTTGTCAAATTAGTTTTTGTTTTATCATTTTATCAAATTGACGATTTTGCCCTTGGAATTGAATAATGATATCTTTAATTGTCCTTATTTGGAACAAGATTCAAAATTCAGGAGCAAATGTGTCATAATTGAAAAGTTATGGGCTAAAGTGACACAAGACCCAGACCATAGGAACGGTTAGTGTAATTCGTCCTATAAAATAATCATAAAATTTGAATAAATAAAATTATTTTGATTATGAAAGTTTTGAGTTTTAAATTAAAATTATAGTATGAAAAAAAAAATTACAATGTAAATCATTGATTGTAAGGGCCTCAATTATATTTTCCGTCTTGGCCCACAAATAGGCTTGAGCTGCCTTTGCGTAGTCTCTATAATTTGTCTATTATGTCAATTTAATCTTTATAGTTTAAATTGCTTTATTTTTACCATTAAGTTTTTAATATTGTATCAATTAAGTCTAATTGATAGTACCCTAGCTCATTCAAACTCCTTAAACTGAGCTAGGGCTTTTGGGCCAGTGGTTTTCATTTTGTGGTGTGAAGTTGCAGGCTCAAATTCTGTAGAGAATAGTTCAAATTCTCTATAGTGTTTATTTCTCTCTAATTATGGGAGGTGTATAGGTAGCTGCTGGTTGTTGGCCTTGGGCATAATGATTGCTTGTTAGACTTAAGGTAGTGTTTGATAAAATTGTGAAAATTAAAAATTAAATATTGAAAATTAAATGTTGAATTTTTTAAATTGAAAAACTGTTTGATAAAAATTTTAGTGCTGAACTAAAAATAAATTGTTTGAAATGCATAAGATAAAATTTAAAATTTATTATTTTTAAATTATATATTTTAATTTTTATATTGTAATGGTGGTGATGGTATGATGTTGATGGTGGTAGCGGTAGTAGTTGTAGCAATGGTAGTAATAATAAAATGATAGTGGTATTTATGACAATAATGACAATGATGATGAAGGTGGTGATAGTGGTGGCATGATGGCCGTGGCGGTGGCATGGTAGTGGTGGTGATGGTAATGGTAGTGGTGGCAGTGGCTTGATGGTGGTAACAGTAGTAGTAGTGGTGGCGATGGTGGCAATAGTGGTAGTGAGTTTATAAATAGTGTATATCAATATTTATAAATTCAGTAGAATTAAATAAGTTTCATATGATCTCAAATTTTATCAAGTTTTAGCCTACATTTTAATGAGCATTTAAATTTTTAAGTGATATCAATTGTCGTTGTCAAACAGACTTAATTGACAATAACTAAATACATTCACTTTTAAGTGTTGAATCAGATTATCAAATATTGTTGGGTTTCTAGCTATTGTTCGACTATAATCTTTCTCATATTTCTAATTACTCTCCTATTAATTGACAAAAATAACTCAAAATAATTGAGGAGTTGATATCTAAGTTAAAATAGGTATTCCATTAAGATCACAAAAACGGCTTACACTCTCCAGTTTTTAAATTTTTTTTATTATGATTTTATCTTTTCATAAAATTACTTTGGGTAAATTACACTGACACCTATGATGTTTATATTTATTACAGTTCCCCCATTACCCTTTAGAAATTACATCTCATCTCCTGAGGTTTAAAGTTTCATTACAGATTCTTCCCTCAGTAATTTAATTTTTTTTAAATACCAATTTTGCCCTCCCTAGGTAAATTACATTGACACCTACAACAAAAAGCAGATTTGGCGACTAAAACTGGATTTTTCGTCGCTGAAAGTAGTAGAATTGGCGACTAAAATGGAATTAGTCGCCAAAATTGGTCACTTTTGCCGACTAAAAGAGTATAGTCACCGAATATAAGGGTTTTAGCGACTAAAGTCAGTTTAGTTGCCGAATATAGGGGTTTTAGCAACTAAAAAAATTTTAGTAGCCAAAGGTTAAGGTTTTTGGCGACTAAAAACATTTAGTAGCCAAAAGTATAGGTTTTGGCGACTAAAAACAGTTTGGTCGTTGAAAGTCAAGCTTTTTGGCTACTAAAAAAAAATTAGTAGCTAAAAACAGTCAATTGGCGACTAAAATTCACTTTAGTAGCCGAAAGGGGACGTTTTTGGCGACTAAAAACAGGTTTAGTCGCCAAAAGGGGACGTTTTTAGGCGGAACATATTTTTTTAGCGACTGAAAATTAATTAGTAGCCCAAAATTATAGAATTGGCGACTAAATAATGGATTTAGTCGCCAAAAGTGATCTAAATTTTTTTTTACTAAATAATTTATTTTTTACATAAATTATATTGAATATATATAATTATATTTATATATATAGTTTTGTATTAATACCGGTCAAAGTAATATATAAATAATATATGTTGCATTTATATTCATGTGATGTTGTAGTGGCATAGTGGGGAGAGTGTGCTGGTAAATGTTTGGAACGTGGGAGGTCTCAGGTACGAAACTTGGGAACAACAAAGGGTAATTTTTTTTGTTTCAAATATGCTTTTGGCGACTAAACTCTGTGGTCGCCAAAAGATTGACTATTGGCGATGAAAAAAATAGTCGGCAAATGTATAAATAATATAAAAAAAAAATCACTATTGGTGACTAAAAGTTTAGTCGCTAAATGTATAATTTCGAAAAATGGAATTGACTATTGGCGACAAATTCTTTGGTCGCTGAAGACCTGTATATTGCGACTAACACTTTTTTAGTCGCCAAAGGTATTCGCGACCGTGTATTCGCGACAAAACCGGCGACTAAAATATTTAGTCGGGGAAAGTGAAAATTCGACTTTTGGCTACTAAAAAAGGACTTTTGGCGACTAAAAATTTAGTCGCCAAAGGTGTGTTTTCTGGTAGTGACCCCTCACATTTTAGAAATTACAATCCTCTCCCTAAGGTTTAAAATAGTATTACCAATTGTCCCCTCGTTTAGTATTAGTTGGAAAAAAAAATTTATTTGAAAAAACAATTAATTGGAAAAAAATTAATTGAAAAAAAATTTTGCTAGTAAAATTTTTAAATTTCTGTTTAAAAACCAACATAAACTCATTTTTTGAATTTACATTTTTTCCTCAAATTTACAAACCGAGACAACAATTTATAAATCAAAAATATTATCAAACAAGTTTTTATGACAGTTTTTTAAATTTTTGTAAATATAAATTGAAAATTGAAGACGAAATGGTTACCAAACAGACATCAAATGGTAAAAATATCGTAAAATTAACAAATAATTAAATAAGTTACCAACGTAAGAAATGATTTATCAAAAGATTCTTAGACTATGTATGGTTTGATTTTTAGAAATTTTTTTTAAAAATTAAAAATTAATTTGGTTAAGAAATACAAAATAAAAAATAATTATCATTTAAGGGTAAAAAATAATTATCATTTTAACTTTTGGGCAGGTTATATACATACATATGATTGTTTCAATTTAATTTGTAAAAAATTATTTCTAACCACTCGAAAGATAAAATTTGTATAAAAATGATAATTATTTTTTATTTTTTATTTCTTAACCAAATTAATTTTTAATTTTAAAAAAAAATTCTAAAAATCAAACCATACATAGCCTAAGAATCTTTTAATAAGTCATTTCTTACGTTGATAACTTATTTAATTATTTGTTAATTTTACGACATTTTTATCATCTGAAACCTGTTTGGTAACCATTTCGTTTTCATTTTTTAATTTATATTTACAAAAATTTTAAAAAAAAAATTGTCATAAAAACTTGTTTGATAATTTTTTTGGTTTATAAATGTTGTCTCAGTTTGTAAATTTGAGGAAAAAATGTAAATTCAAAAAATGAGTTTATGTTAGTTTTCAAACATAAATTTTAAAATTTTACCAACAAATTTTTTTTTTCAATTAATTTTTTTTTAAATAATTTTTTTTCCAATTAATTTTTTATTTCAATGAATTTTTTTCCAACTAATACTAACCGAGGGGGTAATTGGTAATGCTACTTTAAACCTTAGGGAGGGGATTGTAATTTTTAAAATGTGAGGGGTGTCAATGTAATTTCCTTAGTGAGGGCAAAATTGGTATTTAAAAAAATTAAATTGTTGAGGGAGGAAATCTGTAATGAAACTTTAAACCTCAAGGGGGAGATGCAATTTCCAAAAGGTGAGAGGGGTAACTGTAATAAGCATAAACCTCAAGGGGTGTAAGTGTAATTTACCCAATTACTTTACAATCCTCTAGCTTTAAAATTTTAAAATTATAATTTTTAGGGCAAACTTTACTTTATGTCCCTATGGTTTAGGCCATGTGCGGATTACCCCCCTGACTTTCAAATATCACCACATAACCTCCATGTGGTTAATGGAGTAAAGTGCATAGTTAACACCGGTAATGGCAGACGTAAAAAGACTAATTTGCCCTTGTATATATATATATCTAACCTTACCATTTTCTGCGAAGAGGAAAGGGGAGAGAACTAGGTTGTATGATTGAATAAAATCACAAAAATCAAAATTTAACAAAAATGAAAAGTTTTAGATGAGTAAAATATTTTTGCTGTGAAGCCTTAATTTCTATAGTGAGAACTGTGTCCTGACCGCTTTAATTGAACCTGGTGATAATCTTGAGGTTTGATTTTAAGAAACTGAATGATGTACCAAGAAATTAACATGGTAGACCATGAAGTTTACTTTTATAGTAAAATATATGAAACCATTATAAGAAATCACAAGTCCAAGTTGCTTTTGATTTGTGAGCAAAGTAGATAGTGAAAACTAAGCAATCAAGTACAGATTATATACATATATATATACATAGAAATCAAAGAAGAAATCACGCTCATCATCTGAGTTGGACTAGCATTGATTTACTGTTTCAGCCCATTTCAAGCTCATCATCTGCCTCTCTCTCTCTATATATATATATACTAGCGTATGCCCGTGCCTAAAGGCACGGTGTAAATAATATTAAGATTAAAATACAGTTATAAAAATATATTTAACAGATTGTACTCTACAATTCCAAACAAATCAAATATAAAAAAAATTGAAATATCAAATAATGCATACCAGCCAGTGCTCTGCAATTTAAAAGAAATTAAAACTTAAATGCACACCAGTTAGTGCTACTGCTGCTAATCAAATTATAACTACATAAGAACCAAGTTTGACTGACAAAAAATAAAAATAAACAAATAAAATAAAATCCCAATCAACAAATCCAATTGTATAATTGCATTGTGTCATGATCTAGAACCAAGTTTGACTCAAAGGCAACACCGCACCTCATTACCAAACTCTGGATACTAATCTTAAAATGCAAGCTCCCATAGAGAGTGAGAATATTTTACAAACATCAGGGGCATATTTATAATTTACCCTTTTTTAAGATTTTGTGAAAATTTGAGAATGGAGATTTAGAGGGCTGTGATCCATCACATTCTTACAGTATATTGGCATAGTTTTTAAATTTCTTTTGTCTGGAAACCGACCAATAACAATAGACGAAAAGATAATCAAGTGGTTTACTATTAAATCTAGGATTACATCTCTTTTTAAGACAGGTCCCTAGGTAATCAATGAATTTTAATCAAAGAAGATAGATAAACAATTGCTGGATATGAGTATCCTAACAATTGTTAAATGCAAAGCAAAGCACTAACCAACAAACTCAACTTCAGAGAAAGTTTCGGATGTGTAATGACTTCACATCAACCATCTCCTCATCCTTAAATTCCTCCCTGAAATATATTGAAAGCATTCCATCAATTAACCATAAAAAAAATAATAATAATAAAAATAAATAAATAAATAAAACTGTGTACAATAAATGTTAATGGTGTAGACAAATGCATAGTAATTGAAGGGGAACACTAACACACTGGGTATAATAACAGTTGGTAGAGACCCAGCCTTTCAAAGCAAGGGTCATGGGCTTGAAGCTCTATTCATGGGGCTATGGCAGTGTAAAAATGAATTGGTGCACGGAGCAATATGCTATACTATTCAATTCACTTAATTCAATTCAAAGAAACACATAAATATTCCATAAACACGTAAGTAACTTGACTTTCAATATATTAAGAAGTTTCAACGTTTAACATATTAAGAAGTTTTAACGTTGTCCCTCTGTTAAATGCATTCACACAAACCTAACTATCTTGGCTTTGTTAAGCATTTTAGGACATCAAAAATAACAATGGGAAGAGTCTAAATAACTTCAATATCAACTGCACAAAGAGGAAACAGTGGATTACTCAACTGCAAGGAAGATGGCTTACCAGGAACAACAATACCAAAAATGCTTGATTGAAACTTTGCAGAATTCAGATTGCGATTGAAAGACGACACCTGAAACGAAATAAAACAATAATAACAACAACAATGAGAGCAATTTCCATGTCGCACATTGCAATTCATGAGTAGTGAAAACTAAATGACATAATGTGGAAACAAAAATAAATAAATAAATAAAAATAAAAAATACACATACAACAGAATTAGGTCAAGTTTTTATTCTTGACAGTTATTTTGATGTTAAAAAACAAATTCACTCTAGTTTTTGGATGTATGTATGGTCGACCATACTATTAAGAGAGTAGTTTTTGGATGTAGAAATAGTAGAGACTATTAAGAAAAAAAATTTATGCTCTATACTAAATAATTTTGTCAACCATACATACATTGTATGGAAATAAAATCTGTAGATATTGAATCAAATCTGTCGAGCATACATAAATTATGAGAACAAAATAATTTCGTTCTAGATGATGAAAACAATTTTGTTCAATGATAAAAATATAAAAGTTTCTGAGTTAAGCTCTCAATTTGGGCCCATGAAAGTGGTGGCCCTTTAAACATTATGCAAGCAAGCCATATGACATAATTGTATGTGGATAACAACCAATTATTTGAGATGTTCCTTGAAGGTAAAAACACAAAATTACACCCATAACAGCTCACTTCAGTCATGGTATTAACTGGAAAGGTGTAATTTGATTTGTAGGGTTTACCACTGGTTTCAATTTGATAAAATATGACATAATTGTATATGCATAATAATCAATTATTTGAGATGTTCCTTCAAGGTAACAACACAAAATTACACCCATAGCAGCTCACTTCAGTCCTAGTATTAACTGGAAAGGCGTAATTTGATTCATAGGGTTTACCACTGGTTTGAATTTGATAAAATAAGTTAATTAATTTCATCATGTTTATCGTTAAGAAATGACGAGTCTATTATAAAATTATGCTTATCATTTATTTTTAAAAAAAACAAATATGATAAAAATCATATAATTACAAACCTTTGCTACTCTGATAAGTTATTAGTGGGTCAGTGGATAATGAGAAAGTTCAAAGCAGGCAATTTAACATGAAGTTAGAGGACCACTATGAAGAGGTTCCCTGATTATTTTCTTTACTGTTTAAGTGGGGAGGGCTGGAAATGCGTGAAATGGTCATGTAAAATGTGACTTTCCATGGGTATCCAAAAATCTCCACATAATTGCTCCACTTCTAAGTTGATGCTCACTTAGCAAGAATTACATTTGGATTAGGCTAATAACACAGACACAAACAGACTTACTTGGAATTCACACTTCGAAATTCAAATAGTTCATGCCTTCTGTGAAGGACTGTTGATGAGCAAACTGCCAAATTTATCCACCACAGATGCAAACAGAAGACAACAAAATGAAATTGTTATTTGAAGTTCATTCCACTGGATCAAAAGGACAATTACATTTAAACTTACACACTCATGTGGCAAAATAAAAAAGAGGCTATTTGCTGCCTTACCAGTGCATTTGGATCAATCTGAGCACCAACTGTATCCCTTTTAGAGGATCGATGACCTCCGCTAGCAAATCCCTTCGTGTCACCCTGTCAAAAATTACAACTTATTGCCTGAATCAGTAATGAACAAAATAAGGAACAACAGTTATTCCGGCAAGAAATTGGCTCAAATACCTCCAACTGAGAAACCATAATTATTCCCCAAAATCAACCGGGCAAAATAGAAAAGAAAAAAACAATGGTGTCAGTTTAAATTCATAATGATTATGCAAAGTAACAGAAAATCAGATAAGAATATAAGCTAATCCTTGGTTCAATTGCAGAGAAAATTAAACAAACAAAACCTCCAGCCGACAGTGGCTATTACAATAAATGGCTTCAGAGAAATGATTTCTTAAAATGTTTAGAAATCGTGATTCTGAACATATGCAGAACCAATACAAAATCAAAGATAGAGACAATTATACCTCCCGGTACCTAGTTAGGTACACTTTAAGCGAAGCAATGTAATCTTCAAACCCTAAAGTAGCCATTGCACAAAGCAAATCATCACCATTGATCGTCTTCCTCTTCTCTTTCTGACACTTATCACTCGCCCTATTTGAAAAAACCTCGAATCACATTTCACAAAACACGATCCTAAAGAATGAAATCCTAATATAGCAAATACATAAACTTGTGAACAATGCATTAGTACAATTAAACGTGTATGTAAATTGATGAAATTTAGAGAAGCCCCTAAATATGAATAACAAAATGAAAATTATATAAAAGTACCACTATGATATAAGGAGTATTAACCCACAATAGAAACCAATACTTGGATTTCTCTATGTGTTTTGTATCCAATTTTTTTTTTTTAAAAAAAGCATTTAAGTCATCATCACCATAACATAAAAGGTCCAAAAACATTTAAAAATAAGAAGCAATGATAAATTCTGTAATCACCATAACATTTAACACCTTCAGTTCAACTAAAACATTTTTATAAAAAAAAATAAAATGAATTTGAAAGAGGGGAAGTGAATTGCCACAAAACAACTCTATCGAAGCTCAAATAATCGTCAAAAACAAAAACAAAATCAAATAACATAGGTTACACCTATAAAACAATAAAAACAAAATCATATGTTCCAAATGAGAGTATAGATCATGGATTTTGATAGTGTAGACACCCCATTTTTGACCGACCTTAAGACTCAGACATCACCGATTGAGCGCTCGGTGATATTGCATATTGTGCTCGTTCTGAGGTTGCGGAGTCCCGGCTGCGAGCCTTGCTTCCAAACTTCCGGACTCTTTTGTGCTTTGCCTCGGTTTGCGAACCAGGCCCTGTTTTCTCTGTTTTCTCTTCCCAAAGGGAGGGAGAGGTCTCGTAGACCATCTCTCAGTGGCCGTAGGCTACGTTTTGTGGTCGTAGGCAATTTTTCCCGTTTGGAGCCCGGTTCCCCGTTTTTCGGAGCTGTCGGCCGTGTGCCTCGGTTCGGGACCGCTTAACCACCTCCGTTTGCTCCGGTTTTTGGCACACACCTTATTTCCTCCCTTTTGAGGGACACTGTGGTCCGAGAGACCAACTTCGTGGTCGGACACCACTTCCGGTGCCTAACAGCCCACTTTTGGGGCCCCGAATTGCGTGTTTTGGCTCCCGAACCTTCATTCTGCATTTTTGGGCTCCAACCCGAACTTGAGATAGTCATATTTTGAGGTCCTTTTCATGTTTGATTAAGGACCTTTTGCTGTTTGAGATCTCCTACTGCCACTTGCTTCTTCACCCCTCTTTTATCCCTCTTCTTGCATGATAGTTTAGGCCTACTTGTATTTATTTTCGTGGCTTGTCATAAACTACAAAGTGTCTTATTTTGAGCCCCTCTTCAACTTTATTGAAGGGCTCTCTTCATTTTGAGATCTCCTACTATCACTTGCCCCTTTATCTCCCTTTAGGCCAATTTTGGGGGGAAATTTGAATTTCATTTCCCTCCCATTTTTCCTCCCTCTTTTCCACCCTCTTGTGTCTATATAATAGACCCCCCAGCTGTGTTTTAGGGGTTAGAAGATTTTGGTTTGGAGCTCTCACATTAAATCTCTCTCTCTCTACTCTAAGCCTTAAAAAACCCATTGATTCTTACACCATTTCCTCACCATCACCTAGCACCACACCACCACCTCCATTCCAGCCACTTGGAGCTGCTTTCCAGAGCTTAGGAGGCATCATTTCTCAAGCCAAAAGGTTGCTAAAGATTGGTCTACAAGGGTGAGTCACATTTCCCCTCTTTTAAGCTTATTTTTATATCCTATCTAAGCCATTCTTGCTTGCACTTTTGGGCTCCGACCCTAACTGAAAGTAGCATTATTTTGAGCTTTTGAGCTCTTCTTCATGTTTGTTTAAGGGTATTTCTCTGTTTGAGGCTTCCCTTTGGCACTTGCTTCATTACCCCTCTTGTATCCCTCTTTCTTGCATAGCATTTTTGACCTATTTTTAAACTGTTTTGAGGCATGATGTAAACTGTAATGTAGCTTATTTTGAGCCCTTATTCAACATTGTTGAAGGGCTCATCACTGTTTGGGGCCTCCATATGCCACTTGCCTCTTTACCCCTCTCTTGGCCTCATTTTTGCATGATTTATTAGCCTCTTGTGCTTCTATTTTTGGACCATGGTCCGAACTGTAAATGGCCTTATTTTGACCCCCTCTTCATGTTTCATTAAGGGTCTTTTTCTGTTTGAGGCATCTTTTTTATACTTTGTGTTTATACTCTTTTTTGGCCTTATTTTGCATAGTATTTTGAGCATGCTTGTGCACTGTTTTGGGTTTGATCATCAACTGTAAAATGTCATATTTTGGGCCCCTCTTCAATATTTTTGAAGGGCCCTCTTGTGTTTGAGGCCGGCAAGCATCACTTGCTTCTTTGTCCTTCTTTTGGCCCATTTTTGCGTACTAGCTTAGCCCCATTTGTGCTCACTGTTTGGCCTTTCTTAAAACTGAAAATATGCTTATTTTTGGACTGCCTTGATTCTGTCTTTAGGTCTCATGTTCAAATAATGCATGTATTGCATAGCTATAGGTCATTTCATGTACCTAGTTTTGCATTTCGGGACCATTCCATGCATCGGGTGCCATGTTTCTATGATTCGGGGCTGTTTTGCATCACATTTTGGTACTGAAATTTTCATGCTAATATTCCATACTCCATGCCTTGTCATGTCTTGTTAGAGTGGCATTCCATGCCTTAGGGTCGGTCCTCGATTTGCGTGCACGTGTGCACGCATTTCGAGTGTCTCATTTTCATCTAATGGCCTCCTACGTGAGTGTGGCTGAGGTCCACTTGTGTTGGTGTAAGCCCATTATGCATTGTGTATGCCATTTCATTTCATAGCATTGCGTATGCTAGGTTGTATATTAGCGCATTGTGTATGCCATGTTACCTCGTGCATCGTGTATGCCATTCCATAGCATTGTGTATGTTAGGTTGTATCTTAGTTGCATTCATGCATGTCATGCATAGTGCATCGTGTTTGGGATAGGGGTTAGCCCGAGCACGGGAAACGAGGTGCGTTTCGTACTCCGAGTGACGGAACGTGTCTCAATTCCCAGTCACCGACACTCCGGATTATCCATGATGGAGTTAGGTCTTATTGTGTCCTCATGTGCATTCATTCCATATTGAGTTGTGCAATTCGACTCCTCGGCCATCATGCATCGAGATGCGTGATTGGTGGCACGAGGATCGAGGCATGCATACATATGTGAAAATACATTGCTATGCCCCTTTCCTGCTCTCCGTTGCAGCAAATCAAGAATCAGCAGCCTTCCGGAGTTTGGCGCGCTTTCCAAGGATAATTGCAAAACAGAGGCTAATTGGGGCATCCTAGTGGATTTCCGCTTCAGGCAGCCCAAAAATACATCATTCATCAGAGTCAAGGCAGTCCCTGGCTTGCATGCCAGTTTATAGCTTTCCTAGATTAATTTGTAAATTAATTAGGATTTTTTGTATTTATTGGGACTGTATTATTTATTCATTTGGGACTGTATATTATTCTTTCGGACCTTCCGCACGAGGGCAATGTTGTAATAAGTGTGCGTGTGTGTGATGTATGTCTTCCAACCCCACGTCTTTCCCCATTTTATTTACCAGCTTATGATGGTTAGATTAGGGCATATTTCAATTAGCATACGGTATGATAGCACGTTTGCATTCATTCATCTGTTTTGCATGCACCGGGCTCGGCGCATCATACTAACTGCATTTGTATTTCAATTCAAAATTGAATACTTGTTAGCTGTTGCATCTCATATGCCATGTTTAGAATAGCCGAGCCTGCTATAGTTGCATCTTGCATGTGTTACATTAGGCATTTCTGTATAGTTAGGATCATGCATGATTTCCAACTAGCTTCTGTTTTGGCTTGGAGTACTCGCTAAGTTTTATGCTTTAGCATCCTTGCATGTGTGTGAGTGACTGCCATGATAGCATGCTTACCATCAGGCTATTTGCTTATGTGATATATCTGCCTGAATGCCTGTGGGTGGAGGTTGGATTATTTGGATTGGAACAAATCATTGATTGTGAGTCTTAAGCCCACTAGATAGTGGCAAAACCATCTTTTCTAAGCCCACATGAGGGTGGCAAAATCTGCATTTTAAGCCTACTTGCGAGTAGCAAACCGCTTTCAAAAACAAACATGAAATGTTTTGTTCCAATTCAGGCGACCCAGTCTATACTTGTATGCTGTGCGCATCACATAGTAAATCTAGGCTAATAACCAGAATAAGAATGCATAATGTTTTCAAAACTTGATATCATGGTTAGTAGAGGCCGATCTTTGATCGGGCGAGCAGGGGTGCTCACGAAGTGACCTTCCCCAATCGTACCCAAGTTCCCGAGCCGAGGCAACTTTGGTGATGACGGACACGTGGCCTTAGGCAACGAGTCAGGGTTTCCTAAATTTCCCAAAATAAAATATTTAGGTGGCGACTCTGTATCTGGCAAAGCAGTCCATGTTTGGCACTTCTTTCTAAAAATTTGTTTTCTCAAAACGATTTGCCGAATTTGGACTCTTTGGTTCAGATTAAGAACCGTGACAAAACCGAGTCCGAACTGTAGCGAGGTCCCCCGCGGGCTTGTTACAGATAGGAATTTGAAAAAAAAATAAAATAAATAAATAAATAAATAACGAAAAAAGGTAAGGGAAATGTCAATGAAATATAAGCTAAATTTTTTATCCATTTCTCTCACCTTTCCCTTTTACAATGCAAGGGAGGGGAAGCCTCCATCTCTTTACAGTGAGGTTACTTCTTTACAACTACCAATAAGTAACCAAACAAATGTGACATCACAACTCGCAAATATGAGTGCCAAAAAAGCACAAAAATAATTTCTATGAGCACATAGAAAAACAAACCAAGCACTCTTGCTAGTAATAATCATGCTACTAATAATAAATGAATAAAAGGTGGGGGGAATTGTTTGGGCGGGAATCATCTATTGATTTGAACCATTGATGTTTATTAGAGTTGATCTGAACCTTTGAAATTAAATGTATCTCTGATACATTTTATACATTTTCAAAAACCCTCCCATCTTATTATATAGATAGGAGTATCAATTGATAAAACCAAACGACACTAACTCAATTCCAAAGCCCTTGATTCTGGAACTTATTGTACCAAATTGAGCTCAAATTGTCAATTTGAATCAAAGAATCCAATCTTCTATTTCACAATAATCAAAATACCCACTTAATAGCTGAAAAAGCTTTGGGGGCAAGCATGTCTAAGAACTGTATATGGGCCTATATGACTTGAAATCAATCTTCCTATGATGCTTCCCTATTCAATTCTAACAAATTGAACTCATCTTGGTAACCAATGGTAACAATACGTTGAAAATACAATTTTATTTTCCCTACTTGTTTTTCCGTTTTTTTTTCTTTAAATTATCAGCAACCAAACAATGCACCAAAAGTAAATAAGTGAGTAAAAAGGAGAAAAAAAAGATGGGGGAAAAAGATAGGGAGGAAAATAAAAATAAAAAAAATAAAAAGGAAAGCGGAAGGAATGTGGGCAAGAGAGAAAGAGAGAGATTGCATAAGTGAACAAAAAGATGGGGGAAAAGAAGGTGGGTAGGTGAGAATTAAAGAAATCTTGACCCTTAATAAATTTGCTAATTAATATCAAAAAAGAGAAAGAAAGAAAATAATAAGTATCAAACAAAATCAAATTTCTTTCTCAAAATATTTAGAGGGAAAGATTAAGCTCCTCTGTAGTGATTTCCCTCTAGCATCCATCAATGTTCACTATAATCTCTCTATGGATCAGAGTAATACATTTTTATCTAAAACAACCAATTGCCTAAGAGGCCAAATTCAAAAATCAGCCCACATCCTGAAAAACCCTAGATTACTTACTAAGATGGATCGAAAACACCTTAAATAGCTAAACACCAACAAACCACTATTCAATAAAGCATACTCAATCAATTTGATAAAACAGTTCTATCTATAGCAATTGCTACCCATATCTTATTAAGTCATTTCCAATATATGAATACAACATAAAATTTGGACAAAAATAAAAAAAATAAAAATAATAGAAATTAGAATCAATTTCATCCCAAAACCCTAAAAATGAGAAGAATCAAACACAATAGAGGTCAGAGAGATCTGAAATTAGATGCGAAGAGATAGTAATTGAGGTAAAAAATAATGAAAAACGCCAAAAAGAGACAGAAAGCTAGAGAGAGAGATCAAAGAGAGAGTATTGGTCAGTGCGAGTTCGAAGGAATGGTGGGTTGTTTGCGTTTGCAATTCTATGTCCAATACTGTTTTTATCCTCATCTGCGTTTGCAATTCTATGTCTAATTTTTTGGGTTGTTTGCTGAATGAGAAACATGAGTTGGTTTTGAAAACTAATTAGCAGTTATTAACTGAATGTGACATGTTTATTCATTCAGTTAGAAATTCTAAAGGCATTTTTAAAAATCAAAATTGTGTGACAAATATTCAAAAAGCTGTAGTCCTATAAAACTTCATATACATTAGACATGTGCTAATGAGACACAAACATAATTGTAATTTTCCATAAGCACAATGCGGTGATAAACTAATGAGTAGAAACCCAGCTTATACATAAACTCAAGCATATATTCCAGTAGCTCATCTAAGTAATAAATCTCTAAATTGTCTCAAAATACAGACTCAAACTAAAGGCTATAAAATTAAGACAAATTACTATACCATCATATGTCAACAGCAGTTTGGAGATTGAAACCTAAAAGCACCTCAATTTGCTTCTGAAATTGGTGTAGTGGGATTTGGGTGAAATGCATTTCAAAACAAAGTTATTATATGAATATGCATTGTGCATCAAGTGTTCAAAATATACACATGTACATATATATATTACAATTAATTTGGTGTAGAGGGATTTGGGACATTAATTTGTTTTGATCATGCTCCAACACTCATCCAAATCAAAAACTCACTACTAATTAAGCACAGAAAGTTCAACAAACTAAGGTTGATGCACGGAATCACACCACGTGATTATGAAACTATTAGAAAACAGGATTTACTTTTTACTTCTCAATTGAATAATTTAATACTTATGTTGCTCAACAAACTATGCATGGTAACCTCAAATTATAATAAAAACAGTACTGGACACAAAATTCTAATAAAAAAAGGAAATAAAAATATACCCCAAATTACACAGATTGTAAGCCCCAATGAACCCTATTTGAAACCTAGATGATGAAACTAAAAATATATCAATGTATTCATGAATGTATGTATTAATGAAATGAAGAAGAACAAAGAGAGAAGGGAAAAAAAATATCAAACCCAAATGCACCAATCAAACCCAAGAATGTTATAAACAACCCTAAAAATGTATGTATTCATGAAATGAAGGAGAAGAACAGAGAGAGAAGGGGAAAAAATATCAAACCCAAATCACACCAATCAAACCCAAATCACACCGATTTGACGATTCACATGCGGCAGATCCATCAGTTTGGGCACATGAGGGAGACGGTGCAATGAAGAACGGCGAAGGCGGAGGAGGAGCAAGAAAGGGGGCAGCGATCTTCTTTGAGGATGAAGCTGTCGTAGTCGATGTCTCAGGCGTCGTGAGAAGCATGGGTGATGAAGGATTGGACGAAACCAATGCCGAAAAAATCGAGGAGGTAGATGAAGGAAGCGATGAGGGAGGCGATGGCAGCGAGTTCTTGGTCAAGTATAGAGGGAGAGGTAAGGCATTAGAGGCTTTTGGGATGAGGAGGAGGATGAGAGAGAATGTGTAGAGCAGATATGTTTAGCTAGACGTGAGAGAGAGAGCAAAGAGTTGTTTGGGCGGGAGATCTATTGATCTGAACCATTGATATAAATTTGAGAATAATCTCAGCCATTAAATTAAAATGTATCTCACATACATTTTATACATTTTCAAAAACCTTCCTCATTTATTATATAGATATATATCAGTGAAAGTTTGAAGTGGGTTTGTAAATTTTGTTTGCATTTGGGAATGTTGATGATCTACGATTGGGCATAGAGGTTTTTCAGATGAGCTCTGGCAGTCTTGGAATCTTGGAGTATTGGAGCTTGAGAGAAACCTGCAGATATGAGAAGTTTGTTTGTTTGTTTGTTTGTTTTTTTTTTTTTTAGGTGGGTTTGCGCTCAAATTAGCTTCCAATCACTTTTCTATACCTCTCATTTGTTGATGCTTTTGGTGAGAATCGTCATCAACGAAGATTATAGCTACTGATTATAATTTGGAGAGAAATCAAAGAAGATTATATACATACATACATATATACATATATATAGCTACAGATTATATACACTTTTCTATACCTCTCCTTTGTTGATGCTTTTGTTGAGCATTGTCATCAACGAAGATTATAGCTACACATTATATTTTTGTACCATATTCCCAACATATATATAGCTACAAATTATATTGTTTAAATTAATTTAAGTTTTCGTTTTGGGTTTTTGAGGGGTTTTGATTTTCAGAAGTTCTATAATTTTTATTCATTGTTCTTGCCCTGAGTTGAAGAAAGAAGATGAGGATAAGTTTTGGAAATTGATGATGAAGTAAGGGCATTTTAGTCATTCAATTCGGAGAAAAAAATCATATTTTCATGCCCATTTGCATATTAGGCGCGTGTGCTGCACAGCCTGTTAGAATAGATGGAAAAGGTAACTCTGCACTTTACTCCGTCAACCATAGGGGGTTACGTAGTGATATTCGAAAGTCAGGGGGTAATGCGCACATGGCCTAAACCATAGGGAGGTAAAGTGAAGTTTGCCCTAATTTTTATACCCACTCATCTCCTTCTCACCACTTGTCACCCATTGCCCTTACCTTCACCGCCTACACCACCACTCATCTTTCCAACTTCAACCCCCCTCCTTCCCAGGAGCACTCTAGCTAGCCCTTTCTTTCCAACCATGCACACCACCCAATCCCTCTCATCTCCCTTGCAAAATTACCCATCATGACCCTCCCCCTCTCCCCCAATTTATTTATTTATTTATTTGAAAACCCTAGATCATATTTTTGTTACCCTTTATAAAAATCGTAGATCTAAGATGGGAGAGGACTAGGGAAGGATCGCGATTGTGGAAGCGAATGGACAATATGATGGTTGTGGTGGTAAGTAAGGCTTGGGTAGTGGTAGAAGGTGGTTGGGTCACCTTGTTAGGAGACCGAAAGGCGGTCAGTGGTGGTTGGGAGGACTGGATCGTCAAGTTGGAATAGGTGGTGGTTATCAACGGCAGAGCTAGGAAACTAAATTAGAAGGGGCACTTCTTGATTACAACTTTAATTTTTTTTCCCATAACCAACAATAAGAAGATAATAATAATTTTTGAAATAATATTAAGTACAAAAACTTAAATAAATTATTACCAAAGTATTTCACATAAAATTTTATAATTAATTTCAAGTAAAATCGAAAAGAAAGTATTGCGTGTAACTAGTGTATCATGGACAATATAAAAATAGTCATATATTTAAGTCTTAAAATAAATTATATAATGGTAAGATAAATCAAATTTTTACAAAATTTGAGTAAAAAATTGATATAATAGTGACATCACGTCATTATTGACATATGATATCACCAACCAATAGTAAAGCAACACATGAAGGGTGAACCCCACATGCAAATATAACTAACACTCTTAGAAATTTTTACATATATGTAGTAAGATTAATTATATTTGCATATCAATAATGATAGATATTACCTTCATGTTGAGATTTTTTCATAAAATTTTCATACATAAAAATATAATTCGTTGTAGTTACTTCATTTTCAATAAAACAATCACTATTGTTTTCATAAATTTAAAAATTCCCTTGACGTTTTATTCTAAATATTATTTTTTGTTTAAAATTTTATTTATATATAAAAAAAAATTCAATAATTTAGGGGGGGCACATGACCCTCTAAGCCCCATGTGGCTCCGCCATTGGTGGTTATGCTAGTGGAGGTAGTGGTGGTGGTGTTGAGATTTGGGGTGTAAAGAGAAGAAAATATATCAAGGATGAGAACATATATTAGATTATGGAAGGTGTAAGGAGATAAAATGAAAATTTTGAATTTTGAATTCTGAAAGAGGGTGTAATGAGGAAATGAAATTATTGTTAAATGAAGCTTCTATTTTAAAGGGTGATTCTATTTACGCACTGCTAATATTCTCAATACACACCATTACTTAGTACACACACAAAATAATTTTTATGGTTTAAAAATATCTTAGTTCACACCTTAACTTTCCATTGCTAACCGTGTATTAACAAACCACTAGTTGTTTGAATACACACCGTTACACATATCAAAAACTCTTCATCATTACCACTACACACAACAAAAATCTCACAATCTTTAGAACAGAGACCAACAAAGACCATCTTCATCGCCGGAGAAGGTTTCATTCAGCCTTCATCTTTGCCGGTGTTGATGTCCATAGTTAGTGTTGAACTCTCGTCGTGTCTCATTTTGTCGTCTCGTTGTTTTAGATCATTAGCGGAGTGTTTCATTAGGCCTCCATCTTCGCCGTTGTTGATCTTAATTGTTGGTCTTAAATTTTCGTCTCTCATCGTCAATTCAAATTCATTAAATTAGTCATATTCATAAATATAGAGTTGAACAAACTTAATGTGTTCAAAAATTTATATCTCAACAATGAATAAAAGTTTAATTTATTTTAGCTGAACTAACTCAAAATGTTAAATTTTTTTATGTATGAACATTTAATATTTAGTCAATCTTAATATTGTCAACTTTAGTTATCCGAATAGACGAACAAATTCATCTTTCCAACATGCGAACGAGATAAATAAAAAACTAAAATACTAAGTCATAAACTAACATTTTCAAGTTCAAATCAACGTTTTCAATATTTATATCAGAACTAATCATCTCTGTGTTATCCATGATGTGCAAATCTTCAAATCTAATCTTTATCTCTAATCTTCTAAAATTTTTGATTTTTTTTATAAAATTATTAAAATACCCTTCTTCAAATATTGAGTTTGAACAATACTACGTTAGGAATTAAAGTGTAACAGGTTGTGGTGGTCGTAGTGCAAAGGAATATCAATTAGTCAAAGTTACACTCATAAGTTGAAAATAAGATCCAAAATCTCGAGTTTAAATTATCCCAAGAGGTCGTGGAGTTGTCTAGTTACGCTCAAGCTATTTTGGACACCTGACTATCAAAAATAAATAAATAAAATGTAACAGGTTATTTACTTTGAAGACAAAAGAGGAACGATTAAAAAAGTGAGGATTAAAGTACAACATGAAACATACTTTGAAAACTATCAACAATGATTCATCCCACTAAAAACACCACCACTAATAGCACTAATGCATTAAAAAAAAAAAAAAAGTACAACTCCAAGATCAAAACATCACATCATTACTGGTGGGACCCACTGCCACCTAATTAGTGGGAGCACTAATTAGTGCTCCCAATCATTTTCCGAAAACTATTTGTATAAGTGGGTGTTTGGGGTTGCTTAGTTGGTGTTCTTTTTTTTTCTTTTTCTTTTTTTGTTGCACTTATTTTTGTATTTAGTGAATTTTTAAAAAACAATTTCAAAAAATTTTAAGCCAAACATGTTGGGGATTCTATTTAAACCCAAAATATGTCTCAGTACGTCTAATTTAAATTTATAAATTTTAATTCCTAATATCCTAATATAAATTTATTAATAAGGACGACACATATAAACCCCAAAATAAATTTTTTTTTCCTCATAGTACACCCTAATCAGTTATTCCTATTCAAATCTCTATATCTTCTTCCCCAAGATATCAAAGTTATTTCTTCTTCTTCTTCTTCTTCTTCTTCTCCTTCCCTCCAAAACTCCAATCCACCCTATCAAAACTCACCATCATCATCAACATTATCGTTTTTTATTATTTTGAAACCCTAAACCTTAGAAGAAAGTTTGAACAAAATCAAATCATAGATGAGAGTAATAATCAAAATAATTTTTTAAAGCAACCCATCAAAAAGGAGGTAAGTATTCATATAAAGAGATTTTATACAATTTTTTTAGAGTATCATCAACCATTTTCAATATCGTTTTTTTGACAAAAATTAAAGGGCCTAGTAATTAAATTAATAATAACATATTATTGGAGTTGTTCTTATTTTGTCATTTAAATAGTACATTATTTGAGAACTACTCTTTCTTGTTAGTGCATAATGCTTATGTGCTTATAAGTTTGGTTTTTACTTTTTCACGAGTATTCCTTTTTTCTTTTTTTCTTTTTTTTTTTTCTATATTGAAAAGTTTTATCATGCTTATGTAAAAGTTTGATTTTTCTGTATTTATAATGCTTGTGTGCTTATAAGTTTGGTATTTTATTTTTATTTTTTTTATTTCTGTATTGAAAAGATTTGAAATAATTTAGTTTTTTTAGTTTGTTTATTATTTATTATTTGGATTTACCTTGAGGGTAATTTGGAAAAAATAATAGGGTGTAATGAAAGTAAAATAAAATTTTAAATAATTAAACAGGGTGCACTTAGAAATTGGGGTTGCTTATTTCTTTTCTTTTTTTTTCTTTTTTTTTTTTTCTTTTTTTTTTGTTGTTGCACTTATTTTTGTATTTAGTGAACTTTTAATAAACAATTTCAAAAAAATTTAAGCCAAATTTGTTGGATGCGTTGGTGTGGCCCACTTTGGGTCTATTGAAATGATCCAAATGTTCATTTTTGTGTAACCTATGCGTAGGTCATATTTGTAAAAAATAAAATTAAATTGATCAAATATCGATAGTTATATGATCAAATCACATTTATCTTTAAAAAATTTGAAATTATATTCTTAAAATTACATTTGTTGTCCAATTTTATTTTTTATTATATTTATTTAAATGTGATCTTAACATATGATTGTTGATGTACAATCAACCAAATTTTTAGGGGTAAATTACACTTTGCACCCCAACACTTTACATCAAATCTCACTTTGCTCCCTACACATCAAATTGTGACACTTAAGAGCATCTCCAATGGTTCACCAAACATTTCATCAAATCTGAGTAAAAATATCACCTATTCCTCTATTTGATATTAGACACTCCAACAGAGCTTTCATCAAACCACAGGACATCCGGGGGGTGAATCGGCCGGTCGACTGGCAAGAGTAAAATTATTATTATTATTATTTTTTTTGCCTTCATTTCTGTTGTCGTCAGTTCCCTTCATCACTTTCCTTCATCTGTAAATAATAATAATATCACATGGAGATGGAGGAGGAGAAATTAGCAACAAGAGGACGAAGACTTTCCATGATGATGATGATGATCATATTAATATTGCATTCGAGAAGTACGCGATCATATTTTAACCAATGGCTCGGAAGAAGAAAACAAAAGGAAGAAAATGAGGAAGAAGAGAAGGTTGTTGCTGTTTGGAACCCTTCATTCCGACCGGAAGATCATGTAGCAGATGATGATCAACTAATCAAATATGCTCCCATGGCCATCAATTTTGTGGATTCTTCTGCAAAAAAAAAACCAAAACTGCTGATAAAGAAGAAGACATCATCATCAAAGAAGGCTTAGACCTTAAGCTTTCACTTTAATGTTTTATTTATAGATGAGAATTGAAAAAGAGAACAAGATGGAAATGGATTGAGGGGAAAATGGAAATGGAGTAAAAAAAGATGCTGAGGTGGTCGATCGAGTGGTCGACCCACCGTCAATGTAAATTTTATTTTCACAAATTTTTGTCTTAAAGCGGTCATCTGGGAGGACATCCAGCCGTTCATTCGGTGTGTCCAACTCAACGACTACACATAGTAAATTGGTGAAAGGGGTGAGCTATCCTCAATTTGGTAAAACGTTTGATATTTTCTCATTTCAATACCGTTTTGGTGCAACCATTGGAGCACAAAAAACACATATTTTTCACCAAATTTGAATTTGATGATGGATTTGGTGAACGGTTGGAGATGGTCTAACTCCCTGCACTTTTGGTCAAGTGTCACTTTGGCCCTTTTATTAGCCTCATTGTTAAGAGAGGTTAGTCACATGAAAAACATGTAAGGATAAATTAGATTTTGCACCCCTACACTTTACACAAAATCCCACTTTAGTCCCTACATATCAAAATTGTGGCACTTAGCTCCCTAGAGGATAACTTCTGTTAACCTCACTATTAATAGAAGGACCAATATGATACTTGACCAAAAATGCAGGGGGTTAAGTGTCACAATTTGATATGTAGGGACTAAAGTGAGATTTTGTGTAAAGTACAGGGGTGTTGTCCGCCCAAGCCTAACTTGAGTTAGGCTCAAATTGTCCGAGTTACCTAAATTGAACATAAATCGAGCTTTTTTTTTTCTTAGGTTGATTAATTTATTAAAGTTAGACTCTTACATTTTTTGGATAAAATTATTAATAATAATATCAAAACAAATAATTTATTTAATGTAAGAATGATGGAGAGGTGAGAGATAAAATTGAAGAATTGATGTGCCATTATAGTGACCTTTACAATTTTTTAGTGATAATAGAAAATTTTAAGTTTTGTATTATATATTACTTGTGTATATTGTCACGTCCCGACTTTTATTACTCGAATAATATTACAGTGTTCCTTTAAATCAGTCCATTCAATAATAATAAACATGGAAAGCATTCAGGAATGAATAAATTACAATATCTTCTCTCGTATACATGTAATGAATTATAATACAGGCATGTAGCCTTCCATCACCAAATACAAATAAATGAAATAATGAGGGTTTAACCTTTTTACGTCATTTTGGTATTCCGCCTACAAGTGTAAGACCCCGTGGCTAACAAATAAAAGACATCTAGTCTTGATCAAGTCTTCATTCTATACTTGAAAGATGATTAACAACTTGGGATGAACACAAAGGTTTAGTAGAGATCCCAATAATCCTAAACAATAGCAACCTATAGATAGTTATGATCATGAATGCTCCACGTGTATACATATATAGGTAATGTGACATTTAGTATTCAAAATATACTTACATAAGTACATTTTTCTCAAAGATTCTTCTTTAACATAATAGGAAAACCGAAGCCATATCTTATCTTTCAATCCTTTAATTTAAATTCAAGAAAATCCCAACTATCCCTCATATTACCACAATCTCATAAATTGCATAGACAAAGACATTCATCATGTATTTCCAACACATTACGGCTACTACTATGTTTTATGGCCTTAAACACAAGAGTAGATGGAGCACCCACACCAATGTATACATACACTAGTAGGAATGTCAACACACATTAACATAATTTATTGGTCACAAGCATGGAAAGCCAATAATACCTCATTTTCATCACATTCCAAGTATAAAGATAAGCAACACATAACTATCACATAACGTAACTCAGCTTCGTTAAGCTATAACCACCACAACCAACTTTATCGACTGCGAACTGGAGGGGAGAGGAATCCATTTCAAAGCCCCAAATTTTACCGAACCTCGAGCCGACAGAGAGAGGAACCTGTACACACTTTACCAGGTGTGAATCGGAGATGAGAGGAACCCATGTCCATGCGCTCTTTCGTTCATCACAACAATTGACACCTTATTCCAAATTTCATAATTTGTTTAACAATGCATGAAGCGCATCCTTTATCCAATAACATCCATACCGTCCTCTACTGATGGCCTAGGACAAAACCTCTAGAACAATATATTTAAGTTCACAATTTCAGTTCATCAATAATTACGACATTAGTCAATTCCATAATTCAATTCCGTCCTCTCGGTTTAGATTTTTATCAACATTCACAGGTTACATAATTTCTATGATTTAGTTCCAATTAATTCAATTTTTCCACTTCATGCCATTTTCAAAGTTCATAAATAAATCCCTTACCTTTCGTTCCTTTCCATTTTCACAATTTAATTCAAAATTTTAAATTGGCTCAACAACTAGTAAGTTCATCACAAGTCAAATTATTCATTTTTAATAAAATCATAAACTCTTCTTTCATCCCATTCTAATTTCTCATTTAACAAAAGTTTATAAACCTTTTCTTGGTTTCAATTTCATTTCCCCTTGTTTCGAATTCTCATTACCCACAACAAAACATCAATTCCATCTTTAGTTATTAAAACCCAATTAGTTAGTTTATGATCATAATGCAACACCCTCTTTGTTTTCCTGTAAATTCGAATCCCACAACATTCGTTACAACTCAACAAAATTAAAACCATCGACAATGATTAACACAAATTAAATTAATTATTACTTTCTTTATTTTATTTTTCTTATACCCATTTTTTACACTTCTAGTATGCAATACTACACATGGTTCAAATAATATCAAATCATCAATTTTTCCCGTTTTCTTATAAAACCATAACAAATAATTAGGGCTTTTTGCTCTAATCTTATTATTCATGTTCCTCAAACAGACAATGCCATAAATTTATGATGAAACACAAGATTTAACTCTAAATCATAAACCCTAACCCTCAACACATGCTTTTCCAAAATACCCAATAAATCAAGTTTTTAATGCAATAAAATATACCTCATGTCTATCTATAACACGGTATTGAAGAGGAGCAAAAAAATCCTTACCTCAAAGAGAGAAGGGGAGGAAAGCCCAAAAACCAAATTCGTCAAAATTCGATCTCCACCGGTCAAAACGAAAGCCTCGACACACTTGTTAATTGGTATAAGGAACTAGTATCAAACTCCTAACAGATTTATGGGATCAAAAGAAAATGTAAAATGTTTGAGGGTTTGCGTAGAGAGGGATGAGAGAAAAAGAGAGAAAATATTTTAGAGAGAGAGATATATATGTTGGAATGAGGGAAAAAGAGAGAGAGTGGCAACATTAAGCTGCAAAGCACAAAATTTGAGGTTGTTCACATGATTGGCCACACATGCGAGAGCCCCAGCCGCACGTGCAGTGCCTCTCTCGCACGTGCAGAAATCCTCCACCGCACATACTTTTAAAACAAAACCCCAACTCCTAATTGGACCCTTTCCTGCATATGCGGCCTAAGCCCCCGGATGTGCAGTTCTACTCGATTCGGCCTACACTTCTTGAGATGATCCCACTCTCCTCAATTTTGTCCTTACGCCCAAAACTCAAAAAATTCTAACTTGATCTAACATTAAGAGAATTAAACAAGTTCGAATTCCCAAACATTGACGCAACACAACACAACCCCTTGAGGCACCAAAAAGAAAGTTGTAAGTCCGAAAGGCACATTCAAGTCGGGTATGAGACTCGAGACATCACAACCTCCCTGCCTTAGAAAATTTTGTCTGCGAAATTTAGGTAACCAAACAATTAGAAAGGAGTAATAACAAACAGACCCACAATCCTATTACAAAGGTTAAACTCAACTATTATGAACATTCCACATCTCATTAGGGGTTACTCTATGATTCAAACTGAAACAAAAAACAAGAGTGACAAGTGTCAACTCAAGTTTTAGGCCAACACATGGAATTGCTTCCTAACTCCCAATTTCCCATCTTGGTCTTCCTATCTTGGTGCCTCAAAGATTAGCATGAACAAGGTATGTTGAGTCACTCCCGACTCCTTACTATGATTCAAGGAAACTTGGTCAAACAAAGTACGAGCGTAGACACGAATATCTCAACAATTTATGAAACTTGTCGGGTACTACGAGACAAGATTTGGCCATGGGTTTTACTCGCACTTCTCCCTAATTACAACCATTCCTCCATTATAAACAACTTGAAACGACCACTGATCAATCAATGACTCAAATCCAAGAATAACTTCACACTCACGCTAAAAAGACTCTTAGTCAACTCTCACAAAAGAAAAGAGCTACATCCACGAAATGCAGTCCACGAGGATGACTCCCCAGTACCATTAGCTTCAACGATACTAGTCTACCCCTAAACTACATATGCAACAATGAAACAAGTAATTCACATTCACATCATTAATTACTTAACCAAGAACGAGGTGTACAATTTCAAGCTAGCATTCCAAGCTTAGTTCATTATACAACATTACCACATAAGATTAAGGAATCGGTTACATGTCTCCTATTGTAAAAATAACAACAACAAAAGAATAAAAAATTTCCTCATTTTCTTGGAAAATTTCTTTTCTTCCATACAATTTTTTTTTCAAAAGGGGTTCAAACTCACCCCGAGTACAAGAAAGGATTTTTCCCATTTCCAGGTTCAATTCATTAGTTTCGTAAGTGTTTACCAAAAACAAGTGTGATTACAATAACGATGTTTTCAATCTCAACAATGCCCTCCAAGGCTATAATACTAGGAAAAATTCTTTTCTAAACATGATAATCGGTGAACCTCACTGTTACCTAACAATACCTATCACTCCTACGGTGATGCCACAACTCAATCACAATATTTTTATAACAACAATTTATAGAATTAACAATCGTGCCAATAAAAGAAAATGTACATGTAACTCAAAAAGGGGATTTTGGAAGCCTCATCCCTTCATAATTACCATTACAATTTATCTATCATATAATTGCGCAAGTACGCTCATAAAATCATAGTTTCACCACATTACCCTAACCTAAGGGATTTTCACACAAACAAAACAAAACAGTACGTCACATTTACATAAGCGAGACTCAACGTTCTCAAGCGTTTCCTCAACCTTACAACTTCTTTCTCAAAATAAAATAACTCCCGAGATGACCACATGTCCATCAATTTCGGATACCAACCAACCAACTCAACAATCCTCAAGACTCGGGATCAAACATCGACATTCACCCAACGCCGCTCGCCCCTACTTGGGGTTCAACACATATTCTTGCACATCTTTTAAGTTCGAGCAAGACTCTTCGAGACCAAGCACAGTATTGCCGCCCTCACCTAACATTTCCCTCATAGAAGCTCGTTACACTATTTCCATCCCCAAATTAATCCATCATACTCTCATGCCTAATGACAACTAAGCACCTCACATCACTCGCAAGGAAACTGACAAGGTCAATAATGAGTTACCTAATCACGCACACCAAGCATACTAGATATCTAGAATAAACATCACACTCACCAAAGAGCATTATCAACACTTTATCAATAAGTCCTTATTACTCACGAGGAATAGATCATGCCGCCCACAATCACACCTACCTAAAGATAAAATAGTACCACTCGCAAAATACCCCAAGGCTAGTCACAACTACACATAATTATCTCATTCCTAAAAAACAACTTTAAATCAAAAGAAGGCTCACAAGCCCATGCATACTCAACTCATAAGACAATAAGCAATTATATGCAATACTAGAATTTTCCATTCCGACAATGGCTTCTCAAGTAAAAGTAATATATAATTCATTACACGCCCAAATCATTGGAATTTATAAACAAACATACTAACAACTAGAAGGTATGATGCCCCTACATCCAACAATACTTCAGTTACACTAACAAGGTAACAAAATAGTTAAATACTCCACCATTTTTTTCCCATGCCCTAATCTGTTCCTGCGTGGGCTACTGAAACTATCTCTACTCCCGTAGAGGGCAACGACGCCTAATGTGGCCTGACTGATTACACCTCCTTAAGGACAAGTCTGAGGAAGCAAATGTAGCCTGAGGTGAAAATTGCGCCTGTGATTGAGATCTTGACCATCTCCAGCTTTTACTAAACCCAGTGCGCTTTTGAATAGTAGGGACAACCGATATGGCCTCCTCCTTATCCTAGCCAACACCTAAAATTGTGGCCTCCATGTGGGTTGCAGCCTTTACAAGTGTGTAATAATTCCTATACATGATCGCAATAACTATATCCCAAATATCGACGCACAACCTTCTTTCGAATTCAATACAGCGGCACTCCTCTATTGCCACAAACTCTGGAGCGAATCTAGACAAACTAGTGAATTGCGCCTCAAACTGTGCTAAAGGAGTTGTGTCTTGGCGCAACTCAACAAATTGTATCCTCAATCTTTCCTGTGCAGAGGAAGGAAAATACTTGGCCCAAAAGGTCGTAGTGAAAACAACACAAATAGTGGCGTCTCCTTTGAGTTCGAAACCTGCTAGTGTAACCCTCAACCCATCATCCTCGACTCTGAGAATGTCAAAAGTCTTTGTGATCTGCTCCAACCAATCATCTTCCTTCCATGGCTTAGGCCCTCCTATAAACTCGGGTGGATTAAAAACGAAAAACTCCTTAGTAAGCTTGAGGGTACGAGCATCATCCCTCTCATTACAAGTTAGGGCCTCCCTTACTGCCCTTACAATCTCGCGTGCGAACTCCTCGCCCATAGTCGATGTTGCTGGTGTGGTTATTACTGGGATTATTGCACCTCTATTGGCACTCCTACTTCCAACACCCCCTCTATTTCCTTGTTTAGATATCCTATCAAAGGCAAAACCTAATTAGTAAACAACTATAACCTCCTCTGAGGTGCTCACTCACCACCACTAAGCCATAAGACACACTTAGCACATAAGCAACAAAACACATAAACAAGTTAAACACTCAATCACGTAATTGAACCAAGTTCACAAGGATAGCTACTTGTTCCATAACTCTCAGAGATTTCTCACCAGAAAATGAGACCTCAAAGTAAGTTAATCGGCAACAAGCACTACCCATGAGACTTAACCCCATACTCATATAAATGCAACATATAATATCCTAACAGTTAATTCCTCTACATGCAAACGTCCTCACCAATCATTATTAAAAATAAATAAATAAATAATTAAAACAAAAAAAAACCCCCCATTGTGGTAAAAGCCACTTCTCACAAACCTAAGTATTCCAACGCAGCTCGCTTTGATACTAAGTTGTAATGCCCTAACTTTTATTACTTGAATAATATTACATTTTCCCTTTAAATCAGTCCATTCAATAATAATAAACGTGCGAAAGTATTTAGGAATGAATAAATTACAATATCAAGTTTCGTATATATGTAATGAATTATAATACAAGCCAGTAGGTATACATCATCAAATACAAATAAATACAATAATAAGGGTTTAACCAAGTGTAAGGCTTCGTGGCCAACAAATAAAAGACGTCCATGATTAACAACGTGAAATAAACACAAAGGTCCAGTAGAGATCCCAATGATCCTAAACAATAGCAACCTAAAGATAGTTATGATCATAAATGCTCCACATGTATACATATATAGGCGATGTGACATTTAGTATTCAAAACATACTTGCATAAGTACGTATTTCTCAAAAATTCCTCTTTAAAATAATAGGAAAACCGAAGTCATATCTTATCTTTCAATCCTTCCATTTAAATTCAAGAAAATCTCAACTATCCCTCATATTACCACAATCTCATAAATTGTTTAGAAGAAGACATTCGTCATATATTTCTAGCACATTACAACTACAATACCACGTTTTATGGCCTTAAACACAAGAGTAGATGGAGCACCCACACCAATGTATATATGCAACAATAGGCACGGCAGCGTGCATTAACATAATTTACCAGTCACAAGCACAAAAAGCCACACTCTGTTTTGTTTCCATTTCTAGAATTCACTTTTTAGAAAATTTTACTTTTTCATCTTCAGTATTTTTTTTTTCATTGAATTTTTTTATAATATTTTAAGAAATTTTTTTAATTTTTAGACACACATAACATAAGTACACTTAAAATTACAATATTTGTGAAAAAAAATCTTTAGAAAATTTACTAAATACGAAAAATGCAAAAAAGAAAAAAAAAACTGAAAATTCAATACATTTTTCATTTTTTTTTGTATTTATTAATCTTTTAAAATATTTTTTCACAAATATTTTACTATTTAGATACATCTAAGTAAGGTGCATCTTAAAAAAAATGGTTAGAATTTTAAAAATATTCACTAAAAAAAAATGAAAAACAAAAAAAATCAATTTTCAAAAAATTGAAATCAAACACACTGAATAATACTCCCATTTTCATCACATTCCAAGTATAAAGATCAACTACACATAACTATCACATAACGTACCTCAGCTTTGTCAAGCCATAACCACCATAACTCACTTTACCGAGCGCGAACCATAGGGAAGAGGAACCCATTTCAAAGCGTCAAACTTTATCGGACCTTGAGCTGGCAGGGAGAAGAACCTATGTCCATGCGCTCTTTCATTCATCTCAACAATTGACATATTATTCCAAATCTCATAATTTATTTAACAATGCACGAAGTGCATCCTTTGTCCAACAATATCCATACCATCCTCCACTGATCGCCTATGACAAAACCCTTAGAAAAATAAAGGTCAAAACTCAATATTTAAGTTTACAATTTCCGTTCATCAATAATTACGACATGAGTCAATTCCATAAATTCAATTCCGTCCTTCCGATTTAGATTTTTATCTACATTCACAAGTTACATAATTTCTATCATTTAGTTCCAATTAATTCAATTTTTTCACTTCATGCCATTTTCAAAGTTCATAAATAAATCCCTTCCCTTTCGTTCCCTTCCATTTTCATAATTTAATTAAATTGGCTCAACAAGTAGTAACTTCATCACGAGTGCAACTATTCATTTTTAAATAAAATCATAAATTTTTCTTTCTTTCCATTCTAATTTCTCATTTCACAAAAGTTTATAAATCCCTTCTTGGATTCAATTTCATTTTCCCTTATTTCAAATTCTCATTACCCACAACAAAACATCAATTCTATCTTTAGTTATTAAAACCCAATTAGTTAGTTTATGATCATAATCCAGCACCCTCTTTGTTTTCTCGGAAATCACAATCCAACAAATCTAGATTAGCCTAGCGGAGGGAGGGAACCCAATCACATGTACATAACAATGTGATATTTTTGTTACATGATGCGTTGCTATATTTCTAGCTATTATATGATGGTAATTGTTCCACCATTAAAAGTAAAAACCTGCCCATTTAGTTAATTAAGAGTGATGTGCATTTAGGATTGGGTGTTTGGTGTGTAGAAGGTATAACTAGGGATGCAACTTAAGCGGATTTAACTTGAGTCTAGTCCAAAATTTTTTAGGATATGCGTAGCCTGTTTTTTAATTTGGTGTGGGTCTGGGCAGAAATTGAAAATCTTGAATTAAATTTGAGCAGAGACACTAAACAACCTCAGTAATCCAAAGTGTAAATTGTATATATAAATATATATATAAATTATTAGTCATTAGATGATATTAAAATAATTTAGATCGTTAGATCATATTCACTATATATATTATATATGTGATATCTCGGGTCTCAAACCAAACTAGAATGTGTCGTTTGGACTTTTTTGGTGCCTTGAGGGGTTGTGTTGTGTTGATATTTAGGACTTCGAACTTGTTTAATCCTCTTAACGTTACATCAAGTTAGAATTTTTCAAGTTTTGGGGGTAAGGAGGAAACTGAGGAGAGCGCGATCACCTCGAGAAATGTGGCCGAATCGAGTTTTGGAGGCTTAGGCCGCATATGCAAATTGGGGGCCACATGTGTAGGAAAGGATCCGATTAGGAGTTAGAGTTCTGCTTTAAAGGCACATGCAGTAGAGGATTTCAGCACGTGCGGGTAAGGCACCGCACATGTGGTCGGGGCTGCCACATGTGCGGCCAAGTGCGTGAACAACCTCGAATTTTGTGCTTTTCAGCCTATTTGTTGCCACTCTCTCTTTTTCCCTCATTGCAACATCTCTCTCTCTCTCTTTCTCTCTCTCTACACTCTTTTTCTCTTATCGCTCTCTACTCAAACCCTCAAACATTTTACATTTTCTTTTGATCCCATGAATCCATTGGGAGTTTGATACTAGTTCCTTATGCAATCAACGAGCATGTCGAGAGTTTCATTTTGACCGGCAGCGATCAAATTTCGGCGAAGTTGGGTTTTGGGCTTTTCTCCTCTTCTCTCTTTGAGGTAAGATTTTTTAGCTCCTCTTCAATACCTTGTTATGGATAGACATATGATAGATTTTATTGCATTAAACACTTGATTTGTTGGGTATGTTTGAAAAGCATGTGATGAGGGTTAGGGTTTATGATCTAAAGTTAAATCTTATGTTTTGTCGTGAATCTATGGGATTGTATGTTTGAGGAACATGTTTAATATGATTAGAGTAAAAAGACCTAATTATTTGTTATGGTTTATAAGAAAGAGAAAAAAATTGATGATTTGATATTATTTGAATCGTTTGTTGTAACAACCCCAACTCATGATTAACATTAATCCATGCTTAAGTATGCCTAACAAGTAATTAAGAAGAAATCCTGAGTTAATTACATGTGCATTGCATTATTTATGTTTATATCTGTTTAATGGAGAAAGATTTGTTCATGTTTTCGTTTCGGTTTGTGAATTGAAGGCCTTATCGGCATCCGATTTAGAAATTGACTTGATTTATGTGTTATTTAGAATTTTTAAAATTTTATGGTAGGTTTAATTGAAATTTGATTCGAAATAATTAAATTAGATAAATAATGTCAATTGATTAACCATTAATGAAGTCTTCCTAGTGGAGCCTATATAAGGCCATTTTGATTTCCTTAATACATTTTGCACTCACATTCACTCATCTTTGAACTCAAACGTGAGAGAGAGAGAGAGAGAGAGAGAGTAGGAAGATTGAGTTCTAAGCTTGAGAATTTTGTGAGATTTGAGCTTAACAAAAGGAATTGCTAGAAAAGAAAAGGAATTGGAGAGAACTTGGACAATTAAGCTCTTACACTTGAGAATTCAAGACTTGAGGTAGAAATTCACTCTTTTAGTTGTATATTTGTAGTCTTTAATGCATGAATTCAAGAGAATTAGTTAATTAAGCCAAGAATCAAGTCTAGGAAGAAGAGTTAAGAAGATAATCATACTTGCATGCTAATTCTTTTGCATTTAGAGCTTGATTTTGAGGAAGTCTCACATGCATGCATTGATCATGGCTTGATTGTGGAAGTTCATCACATTTCACATGTTTCTACCTCATTTGATTATGTTTTAGAAGGTTAAAACTCATACCATTACATGCAAGTTATATATTTTCAACATTTCAAGTTTGGTTTTGTATGCTTGACAAGCTTTTAAGCGTTAGTCTTGTGAAATGATTTCGAATTCACTATGGTTTTACCATTTATAAGTGTTTCCTATGGCTTTCTCAAGTTTTTGGCCCTAAAGACCATGTTCTTCAACTTTGAATCTAAGTTTTGAACTTGGGAGCAATTCTGGAGATTCCAGAATTCTGCTCCTACACTCGAGCGAAGGAATTCACGCTTGAGTGACCACTCTGAATGCGTACACTTTCGCTCGAATGACCAGAAGTCCGCTTGAGCTTGAAATACATGCTCCCAGAAGTTCTTATGTTTTGCAGATTGCTTGAACGATAAGAGTTACGCTTGAGCGAAGGCATGTCTTTCACGCTCGAGCGAGTATCGAGCGAGCATCGAGCGGAAAAAGCAAGCAACCAACACTTTTACAAAAGTTTACAGACCGCTCGAGCGACAAATCTTGCGCTTGAGTGACCACTCACATTTTGCATGTCCGCTCGAGCGTAGGAAGTTGCACTCAAGCGAGGACCCTGTTTTCAGGAATTTTTGTTAAGTGTTTTCAAGTGCATTTTCGCATCCTCTTTCCATCCTAGGCATTCTTAGGTTAAGTTTAAGACACCACAATGAGAATAAATAAGTAGAAACACACCAAGACAATAAAGAACTAAGTTTATGATTCCGGGTGTAATTTAGTGCGTATTCAATCTATATCTGTGTAGGTCACGCACCACGAGATTTCTAAATTGCCTACTCTGTTCATTACTTGGAGCCATCCGTTATCTGTGAGTAATAACTTAGTAAAGTTATGTTCAAGTTAAATTATTTTCTGTATATGGAATAAGATTTGTTTTATGAAATGCCATGTTTTATACTATGAATGATTGTCCAACTCTAATAAATGTTTGTAGTATTTACGCTATGATTCAAGTATGCTACTCGTACCCGGACTGGAGGTTCCTTATGAAATTGACAAGTTGTCTGTACTCGGCTGGATGTTCCTTCATGGAACTGACAAGTTATTCATTCCCAATTTGGAGGTTTCTTATGGAACTAACAAGTTATTCGTACCCGGCCGGAGGTTCCTCTATGGAACTGACAAGTATAATCTAAGATGCTTTGCAAATGATCTGTTAGCACTAGCGGATAAACTATGTATGATCAAGCATGAATTCCAAATTCTGTGTACGCATTGAATAAGAATATGAATATGAATATATTCTATGTACAAGCTTAGTCATGGGATATCATTCATTTAACCTTTTACTCTGTTATTATTCACTGAGCTCCCACTCACTATTTATATTATGTATGTAGGTGATCAGGCACGTAACCAAGCTCAGAGTTAAGGACCTAGCGTTTCGGTTTTTGTCAGCCAAACTTTGTGCCTCCCAAGGAGGTTCTAGATTAAGTCAAGTCTAGTGGCTGTGTTATTTATGATTGTATAAGACTTTGTTCCTTTTGCTCCGTGATCAAGATTTTTTTTTTTTTTTTATGTACATGAAGTGGCGTGTAAATACTGTATCTTTTGACGTCATTTGTATGTTTATAAAAGTTTAAGATTGTCAGTCCTATGTATGTCTTCACAGCTCGATAGACTATGTATATTTTATATATTTGCTTTTGTAGCTCCCTAATTATTCATTATTATGTTAAGAGGCCTTTGGTAATCTAAGGATTATTGGCCGATTACGACGCTAAACCTATATGGGCAGGTTTGGGTCGTGACATTTGTGGTATTGCGTACTAGAAGTGTGAAAAATGGTTTTTTTTTTTTTTTTTCCGTCTATTTTTTAGTGGTGAAGTAGCAAAAATCACAACCGTTTGTCGAAAAATGAAACAAAAAGGGACAAAAGTCATTCATTTTGTCACAAGAAAAACAAATTTAAAAAAAGAGTGTGAATAGTTATTTTTTCAAAAAAAAAAAAAATAAAAAAATAAAAACATCATTTAAACCTTTCTAATTTAGACAAACAACTAATATTTCTTTAAATTTATAGTTGCAAGCCTTAATAGGTGGACTTATTATCTAATAAGTCTTATAATAATTAATGTTATTTTTCATCAAATATTATTAAAAAATATCACTAATTGTTGATTTTCAGTGATAGTTTGAAAATTGTCAAAAAATGTCACTAATTATAAGTTTTACAAAAAAAAAGTCACTAATTTTCAACATTCAGGGACAAATTGAAAATTTCGTCACAAAAAAATTACTAATTATAAATTTTAGCGACAATTTATTAGAATCGTGATAAAAAAAAAAAGTCACTAATTATTAATTTTTAACGACATATATAAAAAAAATATTACAAAAAAATAATTTTAACTATGATTTTATTAGAATTTATTTTCAATAAAACTTTATAAGAATTAAGTTGAACTGTTAAGGCCTATTGGTAGTTTGTCTAAATATTTTTCAGTTTTAAAAGATGAAAAATATTTTCTGAATTAAAATTTTAGCAATGTCACTACCACACTACCACTACTATCACTCTTGCTTCCACCATCACTACGACCACCGCCACCATCACTGTGGCCGTTACCCCACCACCATGACACCACCTCCACCTCCATCTCCACCTCCACCTTCGTTTCACCACCACCACTAAATATAGAAAAATATTTTCTAAAAAAAATAAAAAAATCAATAGAAAATGTTTCTCCATTAGAAAATGTTTCATGTCCAAACAAACAGAGCGTTATTATGGGTAAAAAAATTGATAATAAGAAACTCATTTCAACTTTTTGATAACCATTTTATTTAAATTATTTTTGTTTAATAAGCTATAATTTCAAGTTGCATTAAACAATATTGTAAGTTAAAAGTTAATAATTAGAATGTGGAAACCAAAAGTACTCTTCCTCTAACTTTTAAATAATCAAACTATTTAAGTTATTTTTGTTTAATAAGTTGTAAGTAAAAATTGTACTAAACAGTCTACTACATACTCTCAAAATGAAATTAAAAATGACTAAAAATAATTCAAAGAAATTACACCAAACAATCCCAATTACACAATAATTGTTTTTTTAAAAAATATTACTCAAATAAATTACATTAAACAATCTTAATTGGATAAGAACAAATATGCCTCTATCATTTGATCTAACAATAATGATTCATATAATAAAAAAAATACCATTAATAGTACTTATGCATTGAGAATACCAAAAATAAAAAAAGACATAAACAGTAAGTGGAACTCACTATCACATCATTAATGCTTCCTTTAGTGCTCTCATTTTAGTGATTCCAACAATTTTTCTGGATCTAAAATGAAATTCTAGTAGTGGATCCGTACATTCTAACATGACATTGACACTTGACAGACAGGATCAATCATGATAGTGGGTGACTGTGTTTAGTGTTTTATATGCTTTCCAATTAAAAGGTGTGAAAAAAGGAAAATTTGACTTCAATAATTTAGTTTTGGAGGTTGGTTCTTCATCAGGTTAGACATTTCGAAACCACTTGCAAATTGTAGATAAAATAGTGCTAGCTATTAAAGCATAAAAGGAAGCAAAGTGTTTCCTTTTTTAGACTAATATATATGTTGTACACATTTACTATTTAGCCATTTGTAATCAACAATAAAATCACATTTTTTCTTATCTAACAATTATTTTGCTCTCCAATAATAAAAATAATTGCATATGGGTTGCTTTTTCTAATTTCTACTTAACAAGAATCACATGCATTAAATTATTATTTTTATTTGAGATTAAATTTCTCTCGAGTTTAAATTGAAATTTTATCATCATATTATGACTTGCGAGTCCAGTTTTCATAATTTGAAATGCTCATTTTGTAAGGCTCTTTGTGTATAATATCCTTTAAAAAAATGATAATCGTAATTTTTTTTTCATTTTATCGTGTTTGTTTTTCAAATAATGGACAGCAAACGTATTTTTAAATAAACATCTATTTTTTTGCCCTCCAAAAATAAGAATAATTTTCTTTCTTTTTTTTTTTAAAAAAAAAAATTCATTTAACAAGAATCTTGTGCACTAAATCTTTATTTTATTTTTATTTATTGCAAACCTTTTTATTTCAATTTAAGATTATCCTTAAAAAGGTGCTTAGCGGCGATCAAGCTTACGATGGCAAATGTCAACTTGGATCTTCAAATGTCAACCGGAGTTTATAAGGATAATTTAGAAAGACCTTTTGTGTTATGCCATTTCCTTGGTGTCTTTGTAGTTTTTCTCCACCTAAAATAAATACACGATTCTAATGGTCCCTTAAGTTTGCCCTTTATGTCAATTTATTCTTGTAATTTCAATTTCATTAATTGTACCCATTAAGAAATTAGATAAAAATTTAGTGTAAAACAGTTCATTCACTGTTCCTCCCTCTGTCACGATTAATTTTGTAACTGATTTCTGTCTAATTTTTTAAGGGCCATTGTCAATTAAATTAAATTGACATAGTATAGACAATTAAATGAAAAATTATTATAATTGAAATGTTAGGAATCAAGTTAACATTAAAAAAAAATTAAAAAACTAAATGAACTACTAATGTAATTTTCCACTCATAAAAAAAATAATAAATAAATAAAAGAAAAAGAGGCCAGTGCACATCTGCTGCCAAAACCTATGAAAAGAAAAACTGGAACAAGTAGTATAATATTCATTCCTTTTATCCCTACTCATTGAGCACCGACTAACTGTTTTACTTTAGGCAATAATTTAATTAATGTATTATAACTAATTAAATGTGGCTTTTTATACAGACCCAATAACGATAATGATATGTTCTTGATTCACATCTTCGTAACCATTATTCTACAAAAGAAATATTATATATGAATGGATTTTTCACTTAATCTTTTCTATCATTCAACTCAACACAAGACACAAGTCCAATTACATTTATTAATGTGAAGTTATTATTTTTGTGTTTAATAATAAGGGCAAATTACATATATCCCTTGAGGTTTAGCAAAATTACAGATACTTATTGAGGTTTGAGAAATTACAAATACCCCCTGAAGGTACTATTTGCATAACAAATTAAGGGGCAAATTGTTATGAAAATATAAAACTCAGGGGACAGTTTGTTATGAAAATATAAACCTCAGGGGGATATCTGTAATTTCCGAAACCTCAGGGGTATCTGTAATTTAGCTAAACCTCGAGGGAGGTATATGTAATTTGCCGTAATAAAAAAATAAAATAAAATAAGAAAGGTGGTTTTAAAACCAAAACAACAATGTTTATTAGAACATTTAACATAAATTCCCAATTGTAATACAGGTATTCATGAAATGTCAAGACTCTGACTGCTACAACCAACACAAAATATACTTCTCATCAAATGTAAAATTTCTCATTAGCAATATGCGACGAGAAGAATCAATAAGAAAACCCGACTGGAGTTTCTTATTACTGGTTTTTTTAGTGGTGTTGGGGGTCTGGACCACCGGGGCTGTTTCGTTCAGGCTGGTAGTGGTTTACTACCTTGAAAGTTCCAAACATGGCCTCAAACGAAGCAGTTACATTCTTCCTCCCCTCTACTTGTGGATGAAGCGGGCGAGTTTCAGACACTGGAAATGAAAGCAAGACCAATATGAAGCACACCAAGAATCTCAACATAGCCATAAGGATTGAAGAAATGCTTGGATGATACAGATTCAAACTAGGAGGTCTGCTATATATAGACAACAATGGTGCTCAAATTTTCTATAAATTAATTGAAGTGGGTGAAAAGAAGGCCTCAAATTGTTCACTCTAATGCTTGTTTTATTGTTATGTGTGACTTGCTTTTTCTGCAATTCTTTTTGTATGTTCTCTTTTGCTAATCATAGAAAAACAAACAAGGACCAGTTCCAAACGATTTAGGTGGCGGTCCTATTAAACTCATTTGTCAGCAATAGATACCTAGAACTTGAAAACCCATTCTCTTGATCTTCAACAAATTTAATTCAATCCTTACAGCACTAAGCCATTTGTCTTCTAATGTTTTGGCCTTATGCATATGACTTGACCTGTTAAAAAACTCACAGGTGGTCAAACATTTTCTATACAAAATGTTTTTTTATTGAATCTTTTGTGTTTGATTATGACGTTAAAAATGATGTGCTATTAGTTATAGTAGTGGTGGTGGTGGTAGGGATGGTAGTAGTAGAGATGATGACAATTGTGGTGGTGGTAGGGTTGTGGTGGTATTGGTGGCAGCTGCAGGAGTAGAATAGAGGTAGTGGTTGTGGTTGTGTTATGGTGGCGATAGTTGTGGAAACGGTGGCATCAGTAGTGGTTGTAGGGGATACTAGTGACAATGGCGATGATAACAGTAGAAATTAGAAGATTTTGGTAGGGTTGAGGAGGCAATGGTGATGACGGTGGTAATAGCAGCGAGAATTACAATAGAAGATAGTGGCAGCTGTGGCATTGGTGGTGGCTATACTGGACTTCTAGTTAGTAAAGTAGTAGTGACAACGGACGTGACATTGGTAAACCCGATCTAGCAAATATTTTTAACTTTTCAAAAACATGAAACTTTTTCTTCATTTTCTGTTGACCATAGAAAACAGTTTTTTGTTAAGTCTCGTTTTTTATGTTATCAAGTCTCCAAATATATATATATATATAGAAAAAGTTTTCAGCTGAAATAAACTATGCATAACCTCAACGCCCGTTCTTATGGGGTTTGCAAAAGTCACACTAACTTTGGCATATTTTTAAAAGCACACCATCCTACCCCCAACTCACTATGTCTACTTCTCTTTGAATAAAATACCAAGTCCAGTTTGTTTGTAGTGAATTTCCTTTCTTTTTTCTTTTTCTTTTTTTTCCCTTCTTTGTTAAGGGCATGTCCTTTCGGTATTTTTCAATTGTAATCTTATGGGGAACCCACTTGCAAAAATGGCCGGCCGCAGTGCTGCGTCGTACGCATGAGTGCTTTGCGATTTGCCATTGCTCCTGTCTATGAACAACTTTTAACACCGTATACTAGGATTTGCAGTTGGAAACCTTATAGTGAAATCCACTTTGATAGGCTGAGTCAAACTCACTAAGTTATACTCTTGTTTTGTTTTGACAAGAAAATATTTTCGCATTTCTAGCTTTTGAATAATATGTAAGACAAAAATGAACAGAAAACAAATTTTCATAGTTGGCTTAAAATAAAGGGAGAATTACACGCAGGTGGGAGAAAGGGAAAAAAATTACTCACACATGGGGTGCAAGTGTCTCTGTGGTGAGTGCAAATAAAAAGTTGTGAGAGTGCAAATGTCACCTGCACCACTTCATATTTTCTTTTTCCCTTCTCCTCCTTGCATGTAATTCCACCTAAAATAAATTCATATGGACAAAATGTTTTCTGTGACCTCCACCTTACCACAACCACCACCATTACCTCGCCACCGACACCCCACCACCAACACTGCCATATAGCAGTTCCACCACCACCTCCCCCACCATACCAGCACCGCCGCCATCACTACTACCACTACCAACCCACCTCCACTTCCATCACTACCACCACTGTTGCCACCCCACCACGCCACCACTATCACAACCACTGTCACATTAGATTCAAAGCCGTAACAAAACATACGAAGAGAAACAAATGGAGTATTAAAGTAGATTCATTTCCTAGTCTTTTTTGAACGGCAAAGATAAGGACTTCATTGATGAAAATGTAGTATAAAGTACCAAACAATTACACCAATAAAGAGAAAAAGAGGAGGGGTAAGTAGGTGAGGAACCAACTTACCCAGCAAAACACCAGCAAAAGCATACTCAGATCAGAACAGCAGTAGCAAATATAACAAAACACCAGCAAAACACTTGCAGCCATTAGAGTAGAACACTTGCAGCCATCAAAACAGATTGGAAACTTGCATACTCAGTCCAAAGCAGATCAGAACAGATCACAGCAGGTTGCATACACAGATCAAAACAGATCAGAACAGATCACATCAGCTTGCATACTCAAATCAAACAACCTTTAAGTTAGAACAGGTCTACAACAGCCAAAAACAGATCACTAGCAGCCAGCAGAATAACACAGCAAACTGAAACAAAAATTTTTCAAAAAACCAAGAAGCTCACAGCACTGGTCTCACCAAACTATAACAGACCTTGCCTCACCCTTGAGATATTGTAGAGGAAATCTGAAATCGAAAAATGGAGCTCCTTTGAGGCAGCCTTAGGCCAGAAAGCCAGCCTAATAAGAATCAGCTCTCGCAGCTCCTGCAGATTTGGATTAGACGCATTAAAGAAACAATCATTCCTATGCTTCCAGATTGACCATAGTGTTACCAGAGGTAAGGCACGCCAAGTCCGTAGCTCAGCTTTCCTGCAAGGGTAGCCTGACCACCATTGCAGCAGACCAATGACAGAGTCAGGAATAACCCAAGATACCCCCCACCACTGTAGAAGACCGAACCATACTCTCCAAACAAGTGGGCAGAGCATGAGAACATGCTCCAAAGATTCCTGCTGTGATTTACAAAATACGCACAATGAAGAGGCAGAGCTAGGCAAGACTCCAATTTGCTGCAAGAAAACAACAGTTTTGATCTTGTATTTCCATGCGAGCCAACCAAAGAACTGGACCTTAAGAGGAAGAAACTTGATCCACACTAGACGACTGAAGCTTTCAGTCCCTCCATAAGCACTGCTGGTATGATTGTAAAGGTTAGCCACAAAAGATTGCCCTGTCTTGGCTGCTCTCCAAACTGCACTGTCCGGAGTCTCCAACTAAAGAGAAGGGGCTGAACCTACAATGCCATAGAGCCTTAGCAATTCAGACTTTTCCCAAACAAAGAGTGGCCTCCTAAATGTGAATAACCAATTCTTAGTTGCGCCAGATACTTCCACAAAGTCCTTTAGAAGACCATCCTTTTGTAAAGATAAACTGAAGAGGCGAGGGAACTCATCTTTTAGGCAGAGATTCCCACACCAAGGATCAACCCAGAAACTGATGCGGTAACCATTTCCCACCTTTAACTGGAGGTTGCTAGCCTAGAAAAGGGAAAGGGACTGGTTTTGCTCACCTGCTGCCACTATGCCATTCCAGATATATGAGGGAGAGGAGTTTAAACTTGGGTTTGGAACCCATTTCCCACCAAGGAACCGATATTTACTGCAAATAACCTTATACCAAAGTGACATTGGTTCAGAAGCAAATCTTCACCACCATTTTAGAAGTAGACACACATTCATATCTCTGATTCTTCGAACCCCCAAACCACCTTGCTTAATACTCTTGGTAACCTCTGACCATTTTACTAAGTGAATTTTACGCTTCAGATCTGGCCCTCCCCATAAGAATGATGCTTGAATTTTGTCTAACTCCTTTGCAATTCCCTCAGGTAGCTTGAATAGTGATAAGTAGTACATAGGTATACTTGATAACACAGCTTTCACCAAGGTTAATCTACCTGCATAAGATAGTAGCCTCCTTTTCCAACCAGCTAGCCTTAGTTTTACCTTTTCAACTACTGGTTTCCAAGTTTTCTTCCTTCTGGGGTTTGCACCCAAGGGTAGGCCTAGATACTTTAAGGGTAGATTTTGGGACTTGCAGTTCAAGAGGGAAGCAAACTCAGTAAGGGTAGATCCGGAGATGCCAATCCCACAAACCACACTTTTATGGTAATTAATTTTAAGACCTGAAGCCACTTCAAAGCATCGAAGAATTCTTTTCAAGCTTAGCACCTCTGATAGCTCAGCTTCACAGAACAAGAGTGAATCGTCTGCAAATTGGAGGTGTGATAAATTCACCTCAACATTGGCCCCAACTGATACCCCTCTAAGCAATCTCAAATCCATAGCTCTCTGAAGAAGGATATTTAATGCCTCAACAACCAAATTGAAAAGGAATGGTGACAAGGGATCACCTTGCCGGAGCCCTTTTTGGGGGTTAAACTCCTTGGTGGGAGATCCATTGACAAGAATTGAAATTCTAGCAGTGGTGACACACACCTGAATCCAACAGATCCATTTTTTGCCAAATCCAAATTTTGCCAACATTGAAAAAAGGAAATTCCAGTTGATGGAGTCAAAAGCCTTCTCAAAATCTATTTTAAATAGCAGCCCAGCTTTCTTGGATTTAACCCAACTATCCACAACTTCATTTGCAATCAAGATACCATCCAAGATGTTTCTACCTCGCAGGAAGGCAGATTGTGAATCACCTATAATCCAAGGCATAACTAGCTTCAATCTATTTGTTAGGACTTTAGATAGAATTTTGTAGATGGAACCAATCAGACTAGTTGATTTTGTTCAAATGTGTATGACAAACCAGGACTGCATGAATTTTAACCAGGACATAGAGAGGGATCAACAGTGTAGGTAGCTTGACAAGGAAATAAACATGTGGTAATTTAAAGACTTTTTTGGTTCACATGGCCTACTAGACTCACAATAACCAGGGGGTCTCGAAAAAGCTAAGGTGTGATAACCCTATCTCGTATTATATTATAATTTCTTAATTAGATAAATGGTTATGTGTTTGATATGAATTTATATATTTAATTATGTAATTCATATAGTTTTGGATTTATTTTTGTTGTTAGTAGGAAAACCAGTTGTGATTTCAATTTTAAACTGAAAATTGAAAGTTGTAGACACCTCATTTTTGACCGACCTTAAGACTCAGACGTCGCCGATTGAGCGCTCGGTGATGTTGCATATTGTGCTCGTTTAGAAGTCTCAGAGTCGCGGCCGTGCGCCCTGCCTCCGGACTTCCAAACTCTCTTCTGTGCCTTGCCTCGGTTTGCGAATCGGGCTCGATTTTTTCTGTTTTCTTTCCTGAGGGGAGGGAGAGGTCCCGTAGACTATCTCTCAGTGGCCGTGGGCTACATTTCGTGGTCGTAGGCCATTTTGCCCGTTTCGGAGCCCGGATCCCGGTTTTCGGAGCCGTCAGGCCGTGTGCCTCGGTTCGGGACCACCCGACCATCTCCGATTCCTCCGGTTTTTGGCATGCATCTCATTTACTCCCTTTCAAGGGACACTGGGGTCTCAGATACCCACTTCGTAGCCAAAAACCACTTTCGGTGCTTAACAGCCGGTTTTCGGGATCCCGAACTGCGTGTTTTGGCCCCCGAGCATTCGTTTTGCATCGGTTTTTGTTCATTTTTGGCAGGTACCTTTGTTTTATCACCAGGAAGGTCACTGGAGGGTGGGAGGACAGTAATTGTCTCAAACAACCAGTTATGCTCCCCCGGCGCCCCCCGGCGCCCGTTTTTCTCACTTCCGGGCTAATGTTGAACACCCTAGGGCCATTTTCTTCGAGCCAAAACCACATATTTGTGTTGAGGAGACCTGGGAGGACCCTAAAAACACATGGCCGGCCAGTAATTGCATTTGACCCTTTTGAACCCCTCTTTTAAATGGCTTGTTGTCTCTCTTGGTTCAGAGTTGCCAGATTCCAACCATAGGGCTTTGTTGTACATACATGGGAGGACACCAATATGTAGAGCTCGGCCAGCAATTCCAAACTTCCATTTTTGCCCCTGGCCGGCCGGCCATGGGGGGTAGTCGGCCGGCCACCTCCAGTAAAGGTGCCTAGCCGGCCATGCTCCTTGGGACCTGTGCTGCACAGCTGTATAGCTGTTTCCCCCAGAAAAGATCTGTATCCGGGGGATATTTTGGAGGGGAACACTTAGGTGCATTTCCCTCCACCTTTACACCCCTCTTTTTTGTCCATATAAGGAACCTCCCAACTCTTAGACAAGGGTTGAAAAATTTTCCTCAAGCATACATACACATCTCCATCTCTATCTCTTTCATTTTTCCTAAGTTTGGTGCCATTTCTTCATCATCTTCAAGCTCTACTACCACCACTCCATTCCAGCTACAAGGAAGGGTTTTTCAAAGGCTTAGGAGCAGCAAACTTGAGCCAAGAAGCAACAAGAGTGTAATCTTCAAGGGTAAGTATCAATCACAATCTTTTGGCACCTTTTTTTGTACCATTCCTCTACCCTACTTTCTCACTGTTTTAGACTCCGGCCCTAACTGAAAGGGGCCTTATTTTGAGCTATTCTATATGTTTGTTTAAGGACTCAACCCTGTTTGAGCCCTCTATGATGCACTTGCTTCAATATCATCTTGTATGTCAATATCGTGCATGCTTTTTTTAGTTCATGTGTGATCTATTTCTGAGCCTGATGTAAACTATGAGTGGGCCTATTTTGATCCCCTCTTCAACATTGAAGAAGGGCTCAACCCTGTTTGGCCTTTCTATCATGCACTTGCTTCATAATCTCTCACATTTACCGTAAATTTGCATGATTTGTTTGACCTACATGTGATCTGTTTTGGAGCATGTCATGAACATTGAGTAGGCTTATTTTGGATCCCTCTACAACATTGTAGAAGGTATCAACCTTGTTGGGGGTCTCCATGTTGTGCTTGTCTTTATATCCCTCTTTGGCCCCCATTCTTGCATGCTTTGTTAGCCTATTTTAATTCTGTTTTTGGATCATCCTCAGAACTGAAATGGGTCATATTTTGACCCCCTGGACATGTTTCATTAAGGGTCTTAGGCTGTTTGATGAATTCTTGGTATACCTCTCTTTATAGCCCTCTTTTGGCTCATATTTCGCATGCTATGTTGAGCATATCTACATACTGTTTTGGGGTTTGTCATAAGCTGTAAATGTTCATATTTTTGGTCCCCATTCAGAACTGTATTTTTCAGTTTGAGCATTGCATATACCACTTACTTCATTATTTCCCCTTTTTCCCCCATTTTTGCATGCTGTTTTTGCCCCATCTATGATTGTTGTTTGGCCATGCTTTGTACTGAAAAAATGCTAGTTTAGGGACTGCCTAGCATCTGTATTTACACTTCATGTCCATATTGTGCATGTTTGACATAGCTGTAAGCCATTCCATTGCATTTCGGGACCTATTTCGGGCATCGGGTGTAATTTTGCTATAATTCGGGGGCTGTTTTGCATCATTTTGGCTGCTGAAATTTACATGTTCCGTATTCCATATGCCATGTTTCATTTCGTATGTCATTCCATGCCTTCGGGCCATTTCTCGGTTTGCGTGCCCGCGTGCACGCATTTCGAGACATTTTTTTTATCCGACGGCATCCTATGTGAGTCTGGCTGCGGCCCTCTCATGTTGGTATAAGCCCATCATTGCATTCGCATGCCATTTCATGCCTTAGGGCTATTGCCTCGGTTTGCGTGCCCGTATGCACGCATTTCGAGGCCCTTAATTTTTATCCGACGGCCTCTTACGTGAGTGTGGCTGAGGCTCACTCATGTTAGTGTAAGCCCATATTGCATTATATATGCCATTTTAGTCTCATTGCATTCCGTATGTCATTTTCTCGGTTTGCGTGCCCGTGTGTACGCATTTCGAGGCACTTCTTTTTTATCCGACGGTCGCTTATGTGAGTGTGGCTGAGGCTCACTCATGTTAGTGTAAGTCCATTTTGCATTCTGTATGTCATTTTAGCATCATTGCATTCCGTATGTCATTTCCTCGGTTTGCGTGCCTGTGTGCACGCATTTCGAGGCACTTCATTTTCATCCATCGGCCTCTTATGTGAGTGTGGCTGAGGTCCTCTCATGTTAGTATAAGTCCACTTTGCATTTGCATGCCATTTCATGCCTTTATGCCACTGCCTCGGTTTGCGTGCCCGTGTGCACGCATTTCGAGGCACTTCACTTTTCATCCATCGGCCTCTTATGTGAGTGTGGCTGGGGTCCTCTCATGTCGGTATAAGCCCATCATTGCATTTGCATGCCATTTCATGCCTTTATGCCACTGCCTCGGTTTGCGTGCCCGTGTGCACGCATTTCGAGGCACTTCACTTTTATCCGACGGCGTCCTATGTGAGTGTGGTTGAGGCCCTCTCATGTCGGTATAAGCCCATCATTGCATTTGCATGCCATTTCATGCCTTAGGATCATCGCCTCGGTTTGCGTGCCCGCATGCACGCGTTTCGAGGCATCTGATTTTCATAGCATTGTGTATGTTAGGATCGCATATTAGCTGCATTTCATGCATATCATGCATATTGCATCGTGTTCGGGATAGGAGTTAGCCCGGGCACGGGAAACGAGGTATGTTCCGTACTCCGAGTGACGGAACGGATCTCAATTCCCAAGTCACCGACACTCCGGATTATTTATGATGGAGTTAGGTTTTTGTTGTAGCATTCACATGCATTCATCGTATACTGAGTTGTGCATTTCGGTTCCTCAGTCATCATGCATCGGTATGCGTGATTGGTGGCACGAGGATCGAGGCATGCATATATTTGTGAAATACATTGCTATGCCCCTTTCCTGCTCTCTGTTACAGCAAAATGAAGAATCAGCAATTTTTCGGAGTCTGGCACGCATTTCGAGAAACATTGCAAAACAGAGGCTAATTGGGGCATCGCCGTGGATTTCCGCGCAAAGCAGCCCAAACATACATCATTCATCAGAATCAAGGCAGTCCCTGGCTTGCATGTCGGTTTACAGCTTTTCTTAGTTAATCTGTTAATTAATTAGGAATTTATATATTATTCGGACTGTAACATTTGGACTGTATTATTCTTTCATTTGGACTGTATATTTATTTGGACCCTCTACGCGAGGGCATAATTGTAATAAGTGTGGGTGAGTGTGATGTATGTCTTCCAACCCCACGTCTTTCTCCCTTTTATTTACCCGCTTATAATGGTTAGATATAGGGCATATTTCAATTAGCATACAGTATGGCAGCATGTTTGCATCATTCATCTGTTTTGCACGCACCGGGCTCGGCGCATCATACAAACTGCATTTGTATTTCAATTCCAAATTGAATACGTGTTAGTTGTAGCATCATCATATGCCATGTTTAGAATAGCCGAGCCTGCTATAGTTGCATTTTGCATGTGTTGCATTAGGCATTTCAGTATACTTAGGATCATGCATGATTTCTAATGAGCTTCTGTTTTGGCTTGGAGTACTCGGTAAGTTTTATGCTTTAGCATCCTTGCATGCGTGTGAGTGTTGCCATGAATAGCATGCTTACCATGAGGCTAATTGCTTATGTGATATAACTGCCTGAATGCCTGTGGGTGGAGGTTGTGTTGTTTGGATTGGGACAATTCATCAAATGTTTGTTTTAAGCCCACTAGATAGTGGCAACACCATGTTTTCTAAGCCCACCTGAGGGTGGCAAAATCTGCATTTTAAGCCTACCTGCGGGTAGCAAACCGTCTTTCAAACAAACATGAAATGTTTTGTTCCAATTCAGGCGATTCAGTCTATACTTGTATGCTGTGCGCATCACATAGTAACCTAGGCCAATAATCGGAATAAGAACATACAATGTTTTCAAAATAAGATATCATGGTTAGTAGAGGCCGGTCTTTGACCGGGCGAGCGGGGGTGCTCACGCAGTGACCTTCCCCAATCGTACCCAAGTTCCCGAGCCGAGGCAACTTTGGTGATGACGGACACGCGACCTTTGGCACCGAGTCAGGGTTTCCTAAATTTCCCCATTAAAAAAATATTTAGGTGGCGACTCTGTATCTGGCAAAGCAGTCCATGTTTGGCACTTCTTTCAAAAAAATCTGTTTTCAAAACGATTTGCCGGATTTGGACTCTTTGGTTCAAGATTTAGAACCGTGGCACAAATCGAGTCCGAACTGTAGCGAGGTCCCTCGCGGACTTGTTACAAAAGTCTTAGAGGTGTCAGAAACAAAAATTGATTAATTATTTGTACTCAATATAATTTTTAGAGTAATGAGAATTTGATAAAAAATTTGATTCAAAATAAATTAATTAGATTTAAATCAATTAAACTAACACTATGTTTGGATTGAGTGATTTTGAGAGAAAATAAAAGAAATAGAGAGATATGCATTTCTCCTACTTGTTTTGATAACTTAAATGGAGAGAAATTGAGAGAAATTGAAAGAAACTGAGAGAAACCCATTTCTCATATAACTCTCATTTTCAATTTTTCCAAAAGTAGAGAGATTGAGAGAGAAAAGAAACCAATAGATTCTTATATTTTCACAATATCAATTTTATCCTTGTAAAAATAAAATAAATAAAATGATTGATAAAATATAAAAATGTTATTTTGGTAACATAACATAAAATAGTTTCTTTTATTTTCTCTTATGAAATCTAACCAGACAAGAAAGAGAGAAATTACAATCATTTCTTTTCTTTTATTTCTTACTTATCCAAACAAGAATGAGAGAAATGACAATAATTTTTTTTTTCTTTTCTCTTATAGCTTAAGTAATTATTTCTTTTATTTTCTCTCTTAGGTTCCCAAACATAGTGTTATTTTTTAGATGATTAACTTAAGTTTTGCTTGCTTAAGCCAAATGAATAATTAATCTAATCTAAGTAAAGTTCATTAAGGAGTCTTATATATATTGACTTAGTGAAGAGCCTTAGGAGCTCAACCAAAATGTTCTGGAGCTAAACAAAGAGAGAAAGGAAGAGAGTTCAAGAGAGGAAGAGAAGAAAAGCTAGGGAAGTTGAAAGAGAAATAGGGGAATTGAATAAATTGAAGTAGAACTCAAGAAATTGACTCAAGGTATATGAAATTTAACTAAAACTCATGGAATTAACTCATTATTTGTTTGAATTCAAGGATTAAAATGAAGATTAAACACCTAATTGAGCTAGGATTTTGAGTGGTAAGTTTAATTGAGCTTAATGCAAGAAATTGAACCTTGAACCTTAATCCTTTGAATTTGCTTGATTTGAGTTCAATGTTGAGATTTATACATGAAATGAGCTCTAGGGTTTACATGCAAAAAAGTTATGAGTGAAATCCAACCATGCAAGAGATGAATTTACATGAATATGAAGCTTAAATATTGAAATCTTTGAATTCATGGAAGCTTGGACTTTGAATTTGAAATTAAAGCAAGTTTGATTCAGTTGAGCTTGAATTACACTTTAATTATGCTAGTATATCATGTTTTCAAGGTAGTTTTGCATGAACTTGGACTTGAAAATGAGTTTGGAAATGTGAACTTTGAACTAATTTCAGATTGCACAAATTTACCTAGAACTGCACGTGCAGTTATGAGCCCCACACGTGCGGAACACAGGGCAGAACAAAAGGCTCGCACACTATTTTAATTGCACGGGCGGCACCTTTCATACGTGCTGCCAGGGACTTCCACACGTGTGAAATACAGGGGAAATTCTGTTGACTTTTGTTAACCTTTCCGACCTTCTGAACATGTTTTTGACCTTATTTAGACCCTCTGGAGAATTAAAAGATAAATAGAAACTTATTGAGAAATAACTTGATTAATTACAAAGACAAGAGCCCGAAATTAAAAGTATTGTTTATTGAATTTGTATGTGTGATGTGTTGCGTAGGTTGCTTGCACAAAGAATCATCGCAAGGCCTAAATCACTGTGAGTAATAAGTTTGTAAAGATATGTTCTTAATTATGATTTTGGAACAAGATGAAGGCATATATATATTTGCAATTGTATTATGTTATGATATGAATGACCTTCGATAAATGCTTTACGAATGTTATAGAATACTTTATTACAAATGTTATAAAATGCTTTACGAATGTTACCGACTGAATGATATGTAGACCCCACTTTGTAATATGATTGGGACTGAGGCCATTTGTAACATGATTGTGCCCGAGACCGTTCTGTAAAATGTTGGGTCCGAGGCCGTTTTGTAATATGATTGGGCTCAAGGCCGTTTTGTAATATGATTGGGCCCGAAGCCGTTCTGTAATATGTTAGGCCCAAGGTCATTTTATGATGTGATTGGGCTGAGGCCGTTTTGCATATTGGACCCCGAGGTCGTTTTGTATGTTTGGGTCCGAGGCCATCTAGTATAATTGGACCCGAGGTCGTTTTGTATGATTCGACTTACGGTCATTCCATATCATATTGGATCCGAGACCAATTGTCAAATTTGAATATAAAGAAAACTATTGATCGTTTTTACTTCTGAAAACTTATTGTTTTATGTTAAATACTTTCTTTGGTTCAAACTCATTTATTAACCGTTTGCATTGTTATTACTCATTGAGCTTCGCTCACTCCCTCTTTTATATGTATATAGGTGATCAGTAGGGAGATCAGCCTTAAAGTCAGCCTTAAGAATTGTCTATGTGGACCTATCATGCCAAGCCTCCAAGATGAAGCTTTTGTCTTTTTGGTGTTATGCTTTATGTTAAGTCTTATGTTTGGTTTTTGTTAAATGGGTTGGTGATTATGTAAACTCAATGTTGATGACTCTTATGCGTATATAAGTTATGTTTGGAAATCATGATATGTCTATGAGAGTTTATCCTGGTCATTTAAATACTACTCAATAAACGTTATTTATACTATTTGTTTCCCCTTAAGGCCCCTTTATTAAAAATATTTGTTTTCTATATGAGGTCGTAGGTAATCGTGTAGTTACTGACCGGTTATAAACCATAGTTTTAGGGGCGGGTTTGGGTCATGAAATAAGGTGTGTAGGGTGTCCAAAGTTTGAGTTTCAACTTCAATTACCCTAGCCTTGGTCTCACTAGAACGTGCATGGAACTAGAGAAAAATTAGGTCAATCAAGGTCAAAAGGCATGGTTCATAGAGGTTGTACCTGTTGACAAGCTCAAGCAAGCTTGGTTCATGAACCTGTCAGGACAATCATACCATTATTAAAAGTTTCAACACTTGTGCCTGGTAGAACCTTAGCAAGAATCACAACCAAATGCCATGGGGCCTGTTTAGTAAATTTTTTATTTTATTTTATTTTATTTTTTTGTTTCCAAAAGTTTTGAAATATCAAAACCAAAACACGTTTGGTAAAATATTTGCTTCCTTTTATCTCACTAGGTTAATTTTATGCAACAAATTTCAACCTTGATGGTAAAAGTTTCTTTGAGGATCATGTTTTGGGACTAGTGGTCTGATCATTCTCATTTTTAGAGTCAATGTCAAGTGGCTATGCAGTGAAGTGTAGCCCACCTCTATTTATTACATTGGGATCCTCTAGAGTGAAATGGTAAAGTGATCTGGTGGAGCGAATTTGTGAGGGTGTGACACCTATCCCACTAATGGAATCGAGGGTTGAGATCAATCCCTCACCAAAACGACATCATTTTGGTGTGGTAAACCCCAAAAAAAGAATGTGAAAAGAAAAATGAAGAGAGAGAGAGAGAGAGAGGACACCACAACCACCGGAGTTCTTCTCCATCTTCGGCGTGCTCTCATTCCCTCCTAACGACCTCCACCCTACCCCTTCTCTCCCCTCCCCTTCCCTTCTCCTCTCTTCTTCTTCTCCTTCTTATGCTGCTACGCCGAACTGTTGTGGCCCCTTGCAGTAGTGACAAGACCATCTGAATTTGAAAACATAGTTCCCTACTAGTCCTTTCGAATGCAAGGTAAGGCATTAATCTTTTGAAATATGCTTAAGAAATTAAAGGAAGATTAAGAAGAAAGAAAAATCTGTAAATCATCTATCTTTCAAGATTTCTGTTTTTTTTTTCTTGTCAAAAACAGTGCACAAAATGCAAACTTAGAGAAGGATTTTTGTGTCCTTCAAGGTTGGTTTTCATAGATTTGGGGTAAAAGAGGTTGATTTATTTACAACCCTTTTTTGATCCTTCGGTATTTGAACAAATCTCACCCAAAAAGAAATTTATTGTAGTTATTTTTCTGGGTTTTTCTTGTTTTCTATAAAATCTTGATCTGTTCTTTGGTTTTGGTTACGAAACAGGTTGATTTTCTTGTTATTGTTTATGGTACTTTATAAATTTTAAGTGGTAAGGAATGGGAGCTACAATGGATTCATGGAGTAGTAGCTCACTATTTTAGTTAGATTCAGACCCATTTGGTGGTAGTAACTCAGGCGTAGCAGTAACAAAAGAGAAAAAGAAGAGAGGAGAATGAAAGGGGAGGCGTGGGGTCGTTGAGAGGGAAGCAGAGTGTGCTGGAGACGGAGAAGAACTTCAGTGGTTGTGGTATTCTCTCTCTCTCTCTCTCTCTCTCTCTCTTCGTTTCTCTTTTCACCTTTTTTTTTTTAATTTACTCACCAAAACGACGCCGTTTTGGTGAGTTTAAATCTCAGCTCTTGATTGGTGAGTGAGCCACGTGTTGGTTGCCTCTCTTTCACTGTAGGAGATCATTATAAGGTATTACTCTAGGGGATCTTAATGCCTACTTATAAACCCCATGTAGCTTACTTTTCGTGCTCATTTAAGATACGATTAGCCCTATAGTTTGGACTCCCATGGTTCTGAATCTGGCTTCACAAGTGCAATGTGAAACGGATAAACACAAAAGAGTCCAAATCCGGCAAATCTTTCAAAAAATTGATTTTGAATCAAAAATGTCAAAAATGGACTGCATTGCCAGATTTCAGAGTTGCCACCAAAATATTTTAAGAAAATTTCAGAGTTGCCACTTGTCCGTCATCACTAAAGTGTCTTGACTCAGGAACTTAGGTATGAAAGGGGAAGGTTATCAATTGAGCACTGTACTCACCCAATCAAAGACTAGCCTCTACTAATCATGATGTGATTTTTATTTACATTATATGCACTGGTTCCGATTATTATGCTATCTTTACTTTGTGTTGTCAAATGAGTATAGACTAATTTACAAAAGTTGGAATGCTTTGATTTCATGTTTGTTTGAAAAGTGTTCGAATATGTACCACTTTAAAAAAAGTGATCTCATATGTACATTTGATCAAATCATCCCAACTTAAGTGAAAAGCCTTCATCCATCGGCATTCAAACAGCTATATCACTTAAGCACTTAACCTCATGGAATATGCTTGATATGGCAACACAAACGCACAATGCAATATGCTAAAGTAAGAAATACTCACCTAGTACTCCAAGGCAAGCCAAATAAAGTAAAATAATTAGAAGAAATGCATACTTCTAAACAATGCAATATAACTAATGCAACGCATACATTATGCAAATAATGAGTTCGGCTACTAGCATGGCATATGAACCAATTCAAAACATGGGATACATCACGTATTTGAGCAACGAATTTGAAATTGACATTTGTTATAATGATGACCCAAACCCTTATTCTTGTAAGATGAATGGATGCAAGTCATGGAAAATGCTAAGTAAGTATGATGCTACCATTATAAGCAGGTAAATAAGAGGAAGAAAGAAATGGAGGTTGGAAGACATCCACAATTATTACATATTTTGCCCTTGTGCAAGAGGGTCCGAATATCCAAGTGTCCGAATTAGCTACATATTACAAATCCAAATGAATAATAAATGAATAACTATCTAATTTATTACAACAATAATATTACAACAAAAATATGTAAAGAATGCACAAGGATTGCATGCACACCGAAACAGTCTTCAGAAACTGCTCTATCTGTCTTGCTGGGAAACTACCCTATGTTCACCCTCAACCACTGCTTATATTTCTCAAAACTACTCTGTGTACCACACATTGGAGCCCAGCTGGGCCCAAATGAGGCCTGGCCAGGTCCAACAAAATCCGGTCGTACCCTATTTTGTTGCAGAAACATGTTTTTGTGCTCTAAGGTGAAAACAGTGCAGGCAGAGCATTTCTAAACCATGTTTGTCCTTTTTGCTCTTCTCTATCATAGGTAAACTCAATAGAAGAATAGATTCGGTTCGAAAACCATCAATAGGCACAAGTTGATTACTTGATGATTTTGGACACGTTTGGGCACAAAGTTAATAAATGCAATGAAAGACGAACATAGATTTCCTCCAATCATGAAGTTAGCACAAAGAGGGAGGTAGACACGCCTCAAGATTCATCAAAACATCATGAATTAATATGTGATGACTCTCGACGCGATGGACTCAGCCTAACGTCCTTCCGAATCCAACCAATTTTATTACTCTTTTTTATGTCGGTTTCATTGATTTTAATCCAATGTTAGTAGTCCTTTTTGACGTACCTTTCCATTCTTTAATTATTTAGTCCAAAAGTAAGATTTAAGTACACTAAATGAAGAGAAATGTAATGACCCAATTTTTTTTTTTTCATATATAGTCAGTGCATAATTTAATTGAGCAAATTTTCGAATTTGATTGTTGTGTAAATTCTGTGCGAAAACAGTTCGGTTTTGTATTTTTTAAAAATAGTTCCCAACCTCAGAAAATTATGAAATTTTTATATATTGTTTCCATATAAGTCTAGCACGTTGGATAAAAATTTCAGAATTTAATGATGAGTATTTATTTTATGAAAATTCACGGCCTGATTGGTGTTCAGTTTAATTTATAATAGAATTTGAAATTGAGTTTTGGGTGTTTGGACCAAGATTTGAGATAAATTTGTTGGGTCTATTTTGGTATATAATTGGACCGTGTTTGACTTATGGGTGAGACCTATGATTTATATTCAATTTAATTTGAATTTGTTTATGATTCATGTTTAATTATTTGGTCCCTTTTAATTATATGATTGGTAAGTTATTATTATTTATTATATGGGATTATAATAAATATTTAAAATTTGAATTTATGGCGGGTACCACATGGTGAAAAATTATATATATATAGTAAATGAAATGAGTGCATATTTCATAGTGAGCAAAATATTATATTTTGTGGTATACAAAAATGTTATATTTTGCAGTGAAAAAAATTATATCATTTTATAATTTATATTATAAAATTTGAAGGTATTATTACAAAAAATTATATTTTTAAAAAACCAATTTATTTTTGGAAAAGCGACCCACGTGGGCTACCCCCTCTCCCTCTTTCCTTATCCTTTCTTTCTTTTCCCTTTCTTTTCTTTTTTTTCTTTTTGGTTGGCGGAGGCTCTGTACGCCTCTCTCTCTCTCTCTCTCTCTCTCTCTCTCTCCTTGTTCTCCATTGATGCTCAATCTTTGAGCTTGAAATGAGAGTCTTTAGAGTAAGATTTTGCAAAAGTGTTGTAAATAAATGTCGGAGAGCTCGTCGTGATCTTCGCAATGGTAGTCTCGGATTCATGATCGGGCATGATGTGCCTTTTAGATATGCTCTTCTTTATTATTTGAGGCAAGAACTTTCTTCATATTTTTACATTAAAGCTATGTTAGGGTTATTTTAAGAAAATATATCATTATAAGAGGTATTACATATATATATATTTTCAAATTTTTGTTTGGTAATTTTGGAAGAAAAATTATGTTGAAATATTAAGAATGTTGGCATTTTGAGATTGATTTGGAAAAAATCATTTTGTATTGATAATTTTGCAAAGAAATCCGAAAATAAAATTTAATAGTTGTATGGATTATCTCTGTATCATATTATGATTAGATGATTTATTTTGAAAAAAATAAAGTTGAATTTATTTTATTTATTTATTTTTTTTATCTTTGATTTGGAATTTATTTTTGAGAAAAATAAATTAATGTTGAGGAATATGGAGTAAATGCTTAAGTAGGAATTATAGGGTTGCTTTGGAATTAAAAACTCTAAAAGTGTTATATTCATGATATCTTATAAAAAGATGATATGTTGATGATCAAGTTGTGTTCATTTTTATGAAAATAAAAATGTAAAATGTGGACTTTCAAACTGATAACCTTGAAAATGTTACTATTGGACATATTTCATAATTTTTGATGTAAATATCATGTTGGTTAAGTAATTTTAGAAAAAGTTGTGAAATTGTTATTGGTAGGGAATTTGGTAAAAATATTACCTCATTAAATTGCTTAGCATGAAAAATTGTTATGTTGAAATATAGTTATGTTTGAGGGATGAGGCATGAGGCATGAGAAGTTAGGTTTTGTATTATAAATTTGAAATTTTTTTAATATAATAAGCTTACTAATTTAGTGGATTAAATTAGTTTTGGTTAAAATGTTATATCCGTTATGGCTAAACGTGTGTTATTAAGATTATACCATAACTTTTGACATAGTAGGATGGAAATGGTAATATTTAATAAGTATGGATTTCCTTTGAGTTATATATATTCTTGCAAGATCTAGATGATTTTCAAAATCATCCTTTGATTTGTTTTGAAAATTGATTGTTGATTTAAGAAGATCAGAGATTTTTTTTTTATTATTATTATTTTTAAAGTGGGTTTACTTTCTTGTTCTTTTTAAAAATAGAAATTGAGGGTTTTGAACTATGAGGATTGAAGAGAGATATTTTTTGTGACTTTCTTTCAATAAATGAAAATGAGTGGTTTTGGTGAGAAAACCTAGAAATTGGAGGTTTTTAAGAAAGATGTTGACAATCTTTGAAGAAGTTATATTTATTTTGTGTGCCAAAATAAATGATGTTTGAAAAATTATTTATTTGTTTACATATAAATGATGGTTTTCATATAATATGGGAATCGTTGAAGTTTTGGAAATTCTTGTACAAAATGTTGATATAGTCTTGAAGTGACTAAATGGTGGAGATTACTCTAGGTGTAGGAATTTTGTTGTCCCATGGAAGAATTGGAATAAAAGTATTTATATTCATCTTGAGAAATTATATTGAAATGAGCAATGAGAATTTTGATCACAATGAGTTGTGTGAAAGTATTGAAAGTGGAAGAAATATTACATTGTATTATTAATCATTGCATTAACATATCAATTCATTTGATAATGATGAGTCTTGAAATTTGATTTGAAAACTTTGCATTGAGAAAGGAATGTTAGGAAACAAGTTTTCATGAAATGATTTTGGGGTAAATACGGTGGTAAGTCTTGAAAGGTGGTGTAGATAATAGGTGTTGAGCCTTCCAGTTAATACTGGTAAAAATGACAAATTACAGGTCTCGAGGTTTTCAGTTAATACTGATAAAAATGACAGATGATAAGTGTCGAGCCTTCCAGTTAATACTGGTAAAAATAACAAATTGGTAGTACTTGTATAGTCTACTTGCAGACACCAGCCTAGAGATTACCTGAGTCGTATTTACTATCTTGAAATTTTATTGAAATTGTTGGATTAATATGTTTTCAAAATGGCATTGTGTGTAAGATTTTCAAAAGGTGAGAAAAATATTTTGAGCATAACATGACATATGCATTCATCTCATAAGACTGTATAAAATGGATTTGATGAATTGTTTAATTATTTGATTCAATTGATAATGAGATAATTGAATGAATTGAAAAGGATGTCATGTTGCTATTGAAACATGTTTATTTTTTTAAGTTAACTTGTTGTGGTTAATTAAATAAATTAGATTTAAGAGATTATGTAATAAAATCATATGGTTTTAACATGATTTGATTTCACGTATATGTATGAGTATTTTGTTACCTGCATATCTTCTAATGTTTTAATATGAGATTGTTTTGTGAGCTAGTGGTTGCTCACCCCTACCTGTACATGTGTACAGGGAATGCTTTTCGGATTTGAAGATCAAACAATGGTTTTTACCATTTCATAAGTGTAATGTAGTGATGGATTGTACTACTTCATTTGTTGTTGGGCTGAGTGCTATTTTTTTTGTAAAGAGCAGTGTCCTCTCTTTTATTGTAAGCCTCAGGGCATTTCTTTTATTTGTATGTAAATGTCATTGTAGTATAACGAGAGGGAATATGTATATTTAATTATTCATCATTTCATCCAAGGATGAAATGCTATTTGTAAATGGACTTAATTAATAAATATTGGTAAGGTTATCCGAGTAAAAAAATACGGGGCGTGACAAGAAATATCAAACGAGAAGTGATCCTTAGCATGAAAGAGAGACTATGTGTCATGACCCGAACTGGTCCCTATGGATTAAGGTCATAACCGGCCAATAATCAAGAGATTACCTATGGCCTCAAACCTGATTAAGCATGTTTCAATAGAAATAAGGGGGCCAAAGCAGAAACATACTTAAAAATTTTGTCCAATGAGTCGTGCTTATATGGCATTGCAGAATTATTCCAAAAGCATTCCACAATAACTCACACATACAGACATAATTAACATCTTGTATATCTAGGAACTTCAAATATATAGTCAGCCAAACAAAATTTTATGTACATAGGTGATCCAACGTATTCTCCAAGATAGCAAAAAGAGTAAACAAAAGAATAAAAACAAAGTCTCATGCGTGAGACATTCGGACTAACTCCACAAAACTGACTTTCTCTCACATTCTTCACTGAGGCTGGGTTTGGACATCTCTTTGCTCACCTACATGCATATAAATGAGAGTGAGCAAAAGCCCAGTAAAAAACATCAAAATAAAGAAGTTACGTGAATGAAATCCATAATGGAAATATCAAAAGGCCTTAGGCCCATTCATGTTTCTATCTAATACATCAAACGGCCTTAGGCCCAAACATATCAAACGGCCTCAAGCCCATTTCATTCTTATCAAATGGCCTTGGGCCCAATTCATTCATGTCAAATGGCCTTCGACCCAATCATTTATGTCAAACGGTTTTGGCCCAATCATTAATGTCAAACGGCCTTTGGCCCAATCATTAATGTCAAACAACCTTTGGTCCAATTGTTTATGTCAAACGGCCTTTGGCCCAATCATTTATGTCAAACGGCCTTTGGCCAAATCATTTATGTCAAACAGCCTTTGGCCCAATCGTTTACGTCAAACGGCCTTTGGCCCAATTGTTTATGTCAAACGACCTTATTCAATCATTGGCATAATGAATATTCGATTCAAATTAACAAATTCGTAGAACTCATACAGAAGTGAGCATTTGGAAAATAGCATACTTCAACACATTCTTACTAAGATATTACTCATAGTGTTCTGCTGGTGGATTTGCCCTTGCGCTTGACCCTACACATTACATAACATATTAGGTTACGAGCGATTCAATCCGTTCTTAGTTTATTTACTTCTCTTAGGCCTCTTTATTATCCTTTTAGGTCATTTACAATGCTCAATGAATGCCTAAGAGTGTTTGGAAGTGAAAGAGAATGGAAAACAAAACATAAAACAACTTTTCAAAATTTCTAAAACAGAGCTCTCTGCTCGAGCACAGCTTTGGTCACTCGAGCGACCTACAAAGCTTTGTAAAAGTACTGGTTACATAAATTCTACGCTCGAGCGAGATCTCTGATGCTCGAGCGAGGAGTCTTGCGAAACAGGGTTTGCTCGAGGTACCGTGCAATCTCTGTAAAACTTCTAGGAGCTCGACTTGCACGCTCGAGCGGACAGGTCGAATTCTGGGTTTTCCAGCAAGCTAGTTCAGTTTCAAAACATAACCCAAAGGCTCCAAAGTTGCAAATTGATGCCAAAAATGTAGAAAGGAATTCTGTAACATAAAAACTTAGATAATTTGAAACCAATTGTCCCAAAATCATGGTTTATCTCCCAAATTTCCAAAACCATTTCAAGTTCTTCAAAACTCATGCAATCAAGTTACATACCATCATGAATTATGCATGCATGTAACTTATTGACTCTAATTCCATTTCAAATAGTACAAATGATGCTCATAATCATGGAGCTTAACAAAATTATGCTTGCAAGTATGATTTGGTACTCAATTCCTCATGTTTCATGCTAAAATGAATATAATTATGGTGAGTGTAAACATGCATGTATACACAAGCTCCAATTTCATTACATTCAACTCAATCCATGTTCTTAGTCACATATCATTCTTGGATTCACCTAGTTATAGACTTAAACTCATGAATTTGAGTTCAATTACTCACATAGAAGCTTCAACCCTTCCAATTATGGCTAATTCTTGAGTTCAATTACTCACCTTGAATAATAATCAATCGCTTGAAACAACTCTCAAACAAAGAAAACCAAGAAATGATGGAGGGCGCAGAAATGATTATGCGAAGTTGATTATTACCAAAAATGGAACTCTTTACATAGAAATTAAGGAAAGAAAGCTATTGGCTCAAACGACTTGGTGTCTAAGGCCTAAACAACTAAAGCCATGAGGGCATACAACACAACAAGCAAAGTATTCAAAGCATAAACTATTTGAATGAATTAAAAAAGCCCTAAACTGCCCCTAACATGTACAAAAATAGTAGCTACAACATGTTTAAGAGAGCACAAAATATAGGCAAAAACGAAGGGATACAAAACTAGTAAGCAAGACTAAGAAGGGGTGGCCAACCCCTCCACTTTTTGGACTTTTAAACCATTTTTTTTAGCCATTTTAAACTCTAAAAATCAGTTTGTAAGCTAAGAAAATAGTGGTAAAACAACGGGGATAAGCTATGAAATAAGATGCAAGAAATGGTGTTAAGCCTCTCTAACTTTGGTAGCTATTTAACCCCAAGTTCCAACTATTCAACCCCAAGTTCCAACACTTGAAATGAATCCAAAATAGTAGGAAAACACAAGAAAAAAAGAGAAAAAAGTTGAAATGAAAGCAAGGAAAAAGGTGACAAACTTGTACCTCTTGAAAGAAAGGATACTTGTAGTTAAACAAACTTGATTCTAAACACCCTCAAGTTTCTGAAATTTAGTTTGAAATCTCAATAGAAAACTCCAAGAACAAGCTCTAATGGTGTATATATTGAAGATGGAAGAGGGGGTTTCTTTAGCTCTTCAAAGCTTTTGGAAAATTTGCTAACCCTGAATTCTGAAGGGAGAGGTTGAATTTATAGAGTTTTAGCCAAATTGGTCATAAATATCTTCAAAAAAGCCCAGCTGGCGAATTCTCACCAGCTGTTCTGTTTGGCGCTAATGAGACCCGACTAGCCCCAAAACCTACAGCCGAGCCCAAAAAATCCACAGTCGGACCAAATAATGCAAGGCCAGGTCTAAAAAGGCACTTTGGACAAGTTTTCATTGAAACCCGACCGGGTCTAAACAAGCCACGGCCGAATCTAAACAAATCCGGCCAGGTCCAAAAATCTGCATTTCAAGCCAAATTTCAAACGGACATATCTCCCTCATCCCGACTCGGTTTTAGGTGATTCTTGAGTTTAAATTGAAGCCCCGAAAGTCTACATTCTAATGGTGGTAGCCTCACATCTAAATTCTAAGTGTACATAGAGATATGCCTAATTTAGTGAAGGCTGCTCATTTTTTTTTTAACAGTTTGATGCTCAACCTTTTCCTAAACTAGTTTTCTTCATTTTCCTCCTATTTCCTTCAAGTCCAAACCTATAAATAAGATGTTTTTAAAAGATTTTTTTAAAGGTTCACCTCCCTTCCATTTGTTTCCACTTTGTCCTTACTCGATTTACTGAAAAGTGCAATATTTTAATTGAAATACAAGCCTCAGAACATCATAGAAACATTTGAAAAAAATATTTTGAAAAGAGGGTTTCAAACCTAAAATAGTTTGGCCAAAATGGTGTGTAAGGTTTGGGATTAGAGCATGAATCCAAATTTCTTCATTGAAAATTCCAAAGATTACACAGTGTAACTTTCATCATCAGATGTTTCGAATAAAGCGCCCAAGTCTTAGAGGCGGTCAAAATGGAGTGTCTACAGTTGCCCCTCTTTGACAGAGCTCAGTACATCATGAAATGATGAAAGCGAATGTCAAAGCCTGAAAACAACCCATTTTGACAAGGCCATAAGACTTGGGTAAACAAACAAAATGCAGATGCAGTTGGTCAAACCCCAGGGTTGCCTATGTATCCCTTTGCAAGAAATCAAACCAACATAGTTCAGGGGCAGGATGCAAATGATACGCAATGTAACAAAATAATCAAACCATAAGCAGTGCAAAACACACAAATATCATAAATGAATGGAGATGCAAATCAAACTACATTTAACATAGAAAAGGTGTTAAAACCCTCAGACCACAATTCTTGGTGGAATAGGCACGTACATATGTAGAACTATGCGTTAATGCCGGAAAGGTACAAGTAATTGGGTGGTATGATATAAGTGAGGAATGATCTGCTGGGGAAAGATAAAGATCCTAAATGTTGAACGCAACAAAACAAAGTACAATGTAATTGATGCGATGGATGAAGTGGATAGAATGGATAGGGGGTGCAGGCCAAACTAGGCATGGATGCAAAACAAACCACGTCTAACACAAAAAAAAGTGCCGACACCCTTAATACTGGCCTCAGCGCAGAATAGGTACTTATACATAACAGAACCATGTTTCAACAAGGGAAAAGGTATGAGCACATGCCGAACTAAGCTTAACATAGAAAGGATGCAGGCGATAAAATAGTATGATGAAATGGGTAAAATGGATAGTGTAGTAGATACATGCAATAGATGCTATATGCAATGCTATAAAGGTAATAGATAATAAAATGCGATATAGTAGCTATGAAGCGATGCTTTTTTAAAAATTATCTTACAGGGGCAATTGGTGATAACTCACCTTATGCTGCTGGGGATCTTTCTTTTCTTCTTGGTTTTATGACTTCTTCCTTCATCTTGTGCTTCCAAACCATGAGTACTACTTTTTTTCCTAGCCATGTTCGCAACTTTCCCTATTCTCCAACAGGGTGACAGAATAGGTTGGTTTAGTATCCAGAATTGAGGTGCATACAAGCTACCTCAACCTAGGGGGCTGCTTTATAGATTTCAAGCTGAGGATACACCTCTGGGTATTCAAACCATAATTTAGTCTCGGAAATTCTGAACCTTTGTGTTCTGGGGATCGCCATTCGAACTCTAGTTTCCACCATCTCAGTTGATTTCCTAGGAACTTACGACAAACACAATCAGGTGGCTATATCAGACCACCTAAAGTCATTCGGGCATGACGAACACCAAAGGAATTGCACCTTTAGAGGATTTAAGGTTTCCTAGACCTTGTGAGTGCAGAAGACAGTGCGACACAAGGTGAATGCACAAAACTGTGCTATTTGGATGCACAAGATAGTGAGATGGAGGGGAATGCACAAAATAGTACGATACGGGGTAAATGCACAAAACAGTGCAATGCAAGTAAAACATTGCTATAAAAGTGCACAAAACAGAGCAAACTCAAGGTGCACAAAATAGTGCGATACAAAGTGCACATAACAGTGCAAACTCAAAGTGCACAAAACATTGCGATACAAGGAGAATGCACCAAACAATGCGATACAGAGTGTACAAAACAGTGCGAACTCAAGTTGCACAAAACAGTGCGATACAAGGAGAATGCACAAAATAGTGTGAACTCAAGTTGCACAAAATAGAGTGATACAAAGTGAATGCACAAAATAGTGCGAACTCAAGGTGCACAAAACAGTGCGATACAAGGTGCACAGTATAGTGTGATACAAGGTGAATGCACAAAATAGTGCAAACTCAAGGTGCGCAAAACAGTGCGATACAAGGTGCACAGGATAGTGCGATACAAGGTGGGTGCACAAAACAGTGTGATGCAAGTAGAATGCACAAAACAATATGAACTCAAAGTGCACAAAACAGTGTGACCCAAAGTGCACAAAGCAGTGTGATGCAAGTAGAATGCACAAAACAGTGCGATGTGTTTGCACAGAATAGTGTGATGCAAGGGTAATTAGTAGTATGTAAAGTAGCGTATCGTGTACATTATGAAATGCAGGACAACTTGCCACAATTTATTGAAAATGTAACATACAGGGAGGCAACTTGATGAAACTCTGTTAAGTATAGAACAAAGTCAAGAGGAAGAGCAACCAATCACATATTCAAATCAACCAGGGTCTATGAACACTCAGGTATAATACAAAACACACGTATTAATTAGAGGGAAGATAGCAATCCCAAGAGAATTTTGAAAAGGTTGGAGACAACTTTCAAAAGCTGAATCATATTAGAATCATCATGGGGGTAAACTACCATAATCCAAGAAAAAGTGCTCAACAAATGCCTTTGGCCGACTAAGGGAAAGGTTGGGTTCATGCCCCTTGTTTAATTGATGACTCGGTTAGATGTAGTAAAAATTGCCCCTAGTGTCCAGTCACTACCTACCGGTTGGGTTCATGCCCCTTGTTCGATTGACGGCCCGATCAAATGTACTAAAAATTGCCCTTAGTGTCCAGTCATTGACCACTTTTTCAACATTATGCAGGCACGTGTGATGGGGATCATCAGATCCTGGAATAGTTGCCAACCAATCAGACTCATGCTTCTCTTCTTTCCCTACATGTTGAGAACTTACTCCAGTCCCCTCCAAAGCAGTGACGGATTCCTTATATATACTTTACAATGATCATGAATGCAATGCCCCTTGTGTGGGCACTTTCAGTTTGTTTATAAATTCCAGACATGGACTTGTTTTTGAGTTTGAAGCGAACATTCATGTATGGAATTTTGACCATGCCACTCTGTTGAACTTGAGCGACAAACATGTTAGGGTGACTCGATGAAGAGCACTTTTGAACGACAAGCATGCTATGGTGACTCGATAAAGAGCGCAGACTGAGACAAACACCAGGGGCGAAACAACATAACTCACAACTGACCCAAAAGCAGAAATTAAAAAAAAAAAGACTCAAGGTAACTGATCATTCATAGTGCCCCTAATATTACCTATGTTCCCCTTAGAACTCAATTGTGATTCTTTTTTTTTCTTAAATGAGAGATTCTACTGATAAGTTCAAGTATTGAAAATTTCTCCACTTGTTGATTCAAGCTAGTTCTTTCTTACCTAATGCAAGTATTATACACACAGCAGTTAGTGTAGTTCATGGATTAGTGCGAAGCTGACGACGTGAATTGGGTAAGGTGATTGGGTCGAGATGGATGAGATGGATATAGTTGAGACCGAACTTCAGGATGAAGTTGCCTACGTATTCCAAGATAGGAATCAAGTCCACGTAGTTCATGACTAAGGTTCACTAAGGTGTTGACATTTTCCTTTGGTGCTCTAACTTTTGCCAAACTCGCCCTTTCAGTGTTTTTAACCTCGTGAGCTCTATTTATTTGATTTTTCATTTTTCATGCTCTAACTTTTTCCTAAGTCGCCCTTTTAGGTTTTCAGCCTTGCAACCCTCTCAAGGATAGCGTTACAACATTTGCGGTGAATTTGATCAATAGTCATTCTTACCCTAACACTGGAACTGGCTTCACTATGATTTGAGCTTGGTTCTCCACTCTCTTATGCATGCCTTCTTCTTTTTTTTTGCTCCATTTTCAAAGTTGGTGCTTCTCGCAATGTGGTACTTTCTTGTATTAGCTTCCTCGGATTTCAGACCAAAGTTCATTTCCTCACAGTTGCTTGAATTTCATTTCAATGAATACCCTTAGATTGGTGGTTGACTCCTTTCTTTTTCGCTTTTTCTTCTTTTTTTATTTCTTTTTTTCTTTTCTTTTTTCCCCTTTTTCTTTTCTTTTTTTCTTCTTTTTTCTTTTTCCTTTCTCTTTTCTTTTCTTCTTTTCTTGTTTCTTTAATGAAAACACTAGGGGAGAAATTCTATGATTACGAAGTTCGAAAGTCGTCTTGTGCTTGCCAAAATGATCACCAAGTTGAAGAAGAAAACCTAGGACAATATGGAATACCAAGCACAATTCTAAACCTATCTTCACAAGTTTGCAAAAGAAACAGTTTAACCGATAATTCAGAATCTACTTAACTCATTCAAGGGATCCTTCTCAACACTCGAGCTTATTAACAGAATCTCATTCAAAAAACAAATTCAAAGCTTTTCTATTTTTAAAAGGTCACACATGCATTACTATAGGCACAACAAAATGATCAAAAACTTGACTTCCACCTTCACCTTCTTTATTTAGAAAAACGAAGACTAGATGGTACAAGAGAGCGACTTAAGAGAAAAGACTCAACTGACGCAACAGCACAAGAAAAGACAAAGAAAATAAAACACACAACTCAACTATTTACAAGACATGTTTCAAAACAAAATCAGTATCCTTGAGAAAACAAGGGGGTTTTCACTCTCCAAGTCCATCTGCAGAATTCATGAAAAACCTCAAGGAACTGCCTTCAATTCAGCAATACTAACATCCATACCCAGCAGGATTGATTTCAAACTTTCAAATTGAGTCTCATAGATCGAGCCTCACAATTACCTCAATTGTCCCCACATATCTTTTTGACCATGCTGGCTAGGGTCAAGGTTGGTTGTTGGCAAGCCATATATGGGATTTATGTTATGGGATGATAATCTATTGCGATCAAGAGAAGGGTTACTGACAGCTTTGAGATTTGGTGGGGGTGATGACCTTATTGTCAATCAAGCCTTGAATTTCATGGCAAAGGTGAAAGCAACGAACAGTATGGTGACCGTACTGCTGATGGAATGTGCAATATTAGGTAGGGTCATGTCTAGATGGAAGAAGATTAGGGAGAGGTTGAAGATTGAGCGATTTGAGATACCCTTTCTCCATCAGTACCTTCAAGGTGAGGGTTAGGCTCATATGGAGATGGGCAAAGGTTCTTCCTTGAGCTCGAGTTGGGCCAACTGTTTGTGCGTTAGTACTAGCAAATGAGTCGATAGTTTTGGAATCGGTGGCAATGGTATTGATTTCAGTAGGTTTGGGAATAGTGCTATCGCTAGCATTGATACTCCTGAAAAACACCATCCTTGTTGGTTCGCCTGTTCTAGGAATAATCCTTTTGTTAAATGCACTCTCAATCTGAGCCCCTCATTCATGCAAATTTTTGAAAGTGAACAGTGGAGCGACTATTAACTTTTGTAACATATCAGGCTCAAGGTTCTACAGCACTCTCCGCACTTGGTCCCTTTCAGAAGGTTGATCTGTCATTTGCACTGCCTTTGCTCTCTACCTTGCAGCAAATTCTACAAAAGGTTCTTTAGGATTCTAGTGGGTTGCTTCAAGCTCTTGGGTGATCATTTCAATTTGGGTATTGTAAGAATACTGATTGATAAAACGTCTCAGTCAAATCTTCCTAGTTCTGCTTTACTTTATCCTCCAACTTGGCATACCAAGTGGCTGCTATAACTGATAGGGTTCTTCCATACAGAGAGAGTTTTGAGGCTTAGTCAGACCCATCGGTTTCAGGACATCCAAGAAAAATCAGATATGTACCATAGTATCTCTAGACTCGTCAAAACGGTCAATAGGTGGCATTTTGAATCTATCTAGGAGCCTTACGGTAGCCTCGGTGTACCCATCCTCAATGTCGGGAATGGAGTAAGTCCCTGTGCCTTTCTGAATTGCTTCTCAAGGTTAGCAATTTTTAACAAGGTCGGATCGAGATCATTAATATCAAGGGAAAAGGCCCCTCATTAGGCTACACCAGGGGTCTGAAAACTCAAGCTTGAGCCAACCCTTCTCAAGGATCTGGCCTTGCAAATCTTCAGCTAGCAGACGTGGATCAAAGTTTACCTAGGGGCCAGGGACTAGATGTGTGGTAGATGCCCCAGATGGGCATTGTATTTTAGCAATGTTCTTATCCTGCATAGCAATTCCCTAATTTAGGGCCGTTATCATGGCCATAACTTCTTCTAGACTCTAAGCCAACACGGGTCTGCTGAGTTGGCAATTGGGGAAATGGATGGGTGTAAGCTGAGAGCTGACTAACAAGGATTTTGACTTGGTTACACTTGATGTATCTGAACTGGATTAGTCTAGACGAGTTCGACTGGATTAGGCTTTTTTAAAATGGGTCTTTTGGCATTAGATGGATCTTTTCTGAATTTGCTTTTAGGGATCAGATGGACTAGGCCTTTGCTGAGTGGGTTTTTTTTTTTTTTTTTCTAGGATTGGATGAACTAGGCCTTTTCTAAGTTGAGTATGGCTCCTTCTTTGGCTCAGTCAAACCTAGCATTAAAACAAATGCCCCATCAGATCGTGATACCCGCGTATGCTGGTCAAAACAAAGCAAGATACAATTTTGGGCCCTGGCTCTGGTTTTGTTAAAAATTCACCCATATCAAACACAAACCCCTAGATTTTAACCCAAATTCTGATTCTTATATGACCCTCAAGTTTTGAAAATAATCGCCTCAAGATTGAGACTCTCTTGGGATTGCATCACATATTTCGAAAGATTTCACATTTTGCACAAAAGCATTCAAAAACACCCCTATGAGAGGCTAGGGTTTCCCTGTCTTAGTTTTGGAGTGATCTACAGCTTTACTATTCAAACAAGCGTTATCACAACATCCTGAAAAGTGGTGAGAGCATCATGTCTTAGTTTGGAACAATCATTATGGCTTTTCAATATGCAGCTAGGTCGAATGGTCAAAAGGGTACCTTAGCAAGATCACCTAATATATCTCTCACACCTAACACTGAGAAGTGAAAGGTGGATCAGGTGGTATGGCGGTGATCCAGAACCAAAGGTTGTGTTTCCAACATGGTAGAGCCCACGACCGGTCAGCATTTTGGCAAGCTTTTGGGCAAGCCTCCCAGCAAACCGTTCAGGAATAGCAGATGGAAAACACAGTGACTTAGAGTAACAATGCAAATGCAATGCAAAGAAGATATAAGTGTAGATAAAAGTTCGCATCATGAAGTTCAAGTCAAGATCTCTAAATCCCCAGTAGAGTCAGCAGAAATTGTAGCTTGCTTTTCATGATCCTTTCGGATACGATTAGCCCCACAGTTCAGACTCCCGTGGTTCTGAATTTGGTTTCACAAGTGTAATGTGAAACGGATAAACACAAAAAAGTCCAAATCCTGCAAATCTTTTGGAAAAACAATTTTAAATAAAAAAATGCCGAAAATGGACTGTATTATCAGATTTTAGAGTCGCCACCTAAATATTTTTGGTAAATTTAGGAAACCCATGACTCATGCCGAGGCCACTTATCAGTTATCTCCAAAGTGTCTCGGCTTAGGAACTTAGGTATGAGAGAGGAAAGTCATCAATTGAGCACCTCACTCACCCGATCAAAGATCGGCCTCCACTAATCTTGATGTGATTTTTATTTACATTATATGCTATTATTATGCTATCTTTACTATGTGTTGTCAAAAGTTGTAACGCTTTGATTTCATGTTTGTTTGAAAAGTGTTTGAATATGTACCACTTTAAAAAAGTGATCTCATATGTATATTTGGTCAAATCATCCCAACTTAAGTGAAAAGCCTCCATCCACCGGCATTCAAACAGCTATATTATTTAAGCAATTAGCCTCATGGAATAAGCTTGATATGGCAACACAAACACACAATGCAATATGCTAAAGCAAGAAATGCTCACCTAGTACTCCAAGGCAAGCCAAATAAAGCCAAATAATTAGAAGAAAACCATGCTCCTAAACAATGCAATATGACTAATGCAACGCACACATTATGCAAATAATGAGTTCGGCTACTAGCATGGCACATGAACCAATTCAAAACATGGGATACGTATTCGAGCAAAGAAATTGAAATTGACATTTGTTAGAATGATGAGTCGAACCCTTATGCTTGTAAGACAAATGGATGCAATTCATGGAAATTGCTAAGTAAATATGATGCTACCATTATAAACGGGCTAATAAAAGGGAGAAAGAAATGGTAGTTAGAAGACATCCACATGCAAGAGGGTCCGAATGTCCAAGTGTCCGAATTACCTACTTATTACAAATCCAAATGAATAATAAATGAATAACTATCTAATTTATTTCAACAATAATATTAAAACAAAAATATGTAAAGAATGCACAAGGATTGCATGCACTCCGAAACAGTCTTTAGAAATTGCTCTGTCTGCCTTGCTGGGAAACTACCTTGTGTTCACCCTCAGCCACTACTTTGTATTTCTCAAAACTGCTCTGTGTACCACACATTGGAGCCTAGCCGGGCCCCAATAAGGCTCGGTTAGGTCCAACAAAATCTGGCTGCGCCCTGTTTTGTTGCAGAAAAATGTTTTGTGCTCTGAGGTGAAAACAGTGTCGGCAGAGCATTTCTAAACAATGTTTGTCCTTTCTGTTCTTCTCTATCACAGGGAAACTCAAGAGAAGAATGAATTCGATTCTAAAACCATCAATATGCGCAAGTTGATTGCTTGGTGATTTTAGACACGTTTGGACACAAAGTTAATAAATGCAATGAAAGACGACCACACCTTTCCTCCAATCATGAAGTTAGCACAAAGAGGGAGGTAGACATGCCTCAAGATTCATCAAAACATCATGAATTAATATGTGATGACTCTTGACGCAATGGACTAGGCATAACGTCCGGCCGAATCCAACCAATTTTATTACCCTTCTTCATGTCAGTTTCATTGATTTTAATCCAATTTTAGTAGTCCTTTCTGACTTACCTTTCCATTATTTAATCATTTAGTCCAAAAGTGAGATTTAAGTCCACTAAATGAAGAGAAATGCCAAACGAGAAGCGTTCCTTAGCATGAAAGAGAGACTATACCTTGACGATGAACCTCCGAAGAGATTAAGCCATTGAGCATAGGAGGTCTCTTTCTCATGCCTCGAATAACAATCAATCGCTTGAAACAACTCTCAAACAAAGAAAACCAAGAAAGGAGGGAGAGCGCAAAAATGATTATGCAAAGTTGATTATAACCAAAAATGGAACCCCTTACATAGAAATTAAGTAAAGAAGCTATCAACTCGAATGACTCAATGTCTAAGGCCTAAACAACCAAAGCCATGAGGACTTACAACACAACAAGCAAAGTATTCAAAGCATAAACTATTTGAATGAATTAAAATAGCCCTAAACAGCCCCTAACATGTACAAAAACAGTAGCTAAAACATGTTTAAGAGAGCACAAAATATAGGCAAAAACAAAGGGATACAAAACTAGTAAGCAAGACTAAGGAGGGGTGGCCAACCCCTCCACTTTTTGGACTTCTAAACCATTTTTTTTAGCCCTTTTAAACTCTGAAAATCAGTTTGTAAGCCAAGAAAATAGTGGTAAAACAAAGGGGATGAGCTATGAAATAAGGTACAAGAAAGGGTGTTAAGCCTCTCTATCTTTTGTAGCTATTCAACCCCCAAGTTCCAGTTATTCAACCCCAAGTTCCAACACTTGAAATGGATCCAAAACAGTAGGAAAACACAAGAAGAAAGATATAAAAAGGTTGAAATGAAAGCAAGGAAAAGTGTGACAAGCTTATATCTCTTGAAAGAGATGATACTTGTAGTTAAACAAACTTGATTCTAAACACCCTCAAGTTTCTGAAATTTAGTTTGAAATCTCAACAAAAAAAACTCCAAGAACAGGCTCTAATGGTGTGTGTATTGTGTATTTATAGCTAAAGAAGGTTTGAAAGTGAAGAACGGTGTTAAAGATAGAGAGGGGGTTTCTTTAGCTCTTCAAAGCTTTTGGAAAATTTGCTAACCCTCAATTCTGAAGGGAGAGGTCAAATTTATAGAGTTTTAGCTAAATTGGTCATAAATATCTTAAAAAAAGGCCAGCTGGCGAATTCCTGCTAGCTGTTCTGTTTGGCACTAATGAGACCCGGCCAGGCCCCAAAACCACAACCGGGCCCAAAAAACCCATGGCCGGACCAAATAATGCAAGGCTATGTCTAAAAAGGCACTCTAGACAAGTTTTCATTGAAACCCGACCGGGTCTAAACAACCCATGGCCGGATCTAAACAAACCCGGTTGGGTCCAAAAATCTGTATTTTAGGCCCGACCTTAAAGGGCATATCTCCCTCATTCCGACTTGGTTTTAGGTGATTCTTGAGTCTAAATTGAAGCCCCGAAAGTGTACTTTCCAATGGTGGTAGCCCCTCATCTAAATTCTAAGTGTACAAAAAGATATTCCCAATTTAGTGAAGGATGCTCATTTCTTTCTTAATGGTTTGATGATTAACCTTTTCCTAAACTAGTTTTCTTCCCTCCCCTCCTATTTTCTTCAACTCCAAACCTATAACCCCTCCTATTTCCTTCAACTCCAAACCTATAAATAAGATGTTTTTAAAATATTTTTCAAAGAGTTCACCTCCCTTCCATTTATTTCCACTTTATCTTTACTCGGTTTACCTAAAAGTGCAATATTTTAATTGAAACACAAGCTTCAGAATATCGTAGAAACATTTGAAAAAATATTTTGAAAAGAGTGTTTCAATGTCTGAAATAGTTTGGCCAAAATGGGATGCAAGGTTTGGGATTAAAGCTTGAATCCAGATTTCTTTACTGAAAATTCAAAAGATTGCGCAGTGTAACTTTCATCATCGGGTGTTTGGAATAAAGCGCCCAAGTCTTAGGGCGGTCAAAATGTGGTGCCTACACCCCTACAACCCAAATAAAGGTTAGATTTGATTCTAAGGCTTGTTTTGAAAGTTGGCTATTTTAGTTGGCTATTTTACTTTTTGAATATTTTAATCTGGCTAAAAAGGTTGTGTTTGAGAAATTGGTTGGCTTTTTATTTTCTTTTTTTTTGGTAGTTGATTTGATGGTTGTGAGAGGAAAGTGAAATGATTTTGAGTTGGATGTGATAATTTGTTTATTAGCTATTTTTGCCTTTTAGTGGCTATTGTAGACACCACATTTTTGACCGACCTTAAGACTCAGACGTCACCGATTGAGCGCTCGGTGATGTTGCATGTTGTGTTCGTCCAGAAGTTTCAGAGTCTCGGCTGCGAGCCTTGCCTCCGGACTTCCGGGCTTTTTTGTACTTTGCCTCGGTTTGCGAACCAGGCTCTGTTTTCTTTGTTTTCTCTTCCTGAGGGGAGGGAGAGGTCTCGTAGATCATCTCTCGGTGGCCGTAGGCGACGTTTCGTGGTCGCAGGCCATTTTGCCCATTTCGGAACCCGATTCCCGGTTTTCGGAGCCGTCAGGCCATGTGCCTCAGTTCGGGACCGCCTAACTACCCCCGTTTGCTCCGGTTTTTGGCATGCATCTTATTTGCTCCCTTTTGAGGGACACTGTGGTCTAAGAGACCCACTTCGTGGTCGAACACCACTCCCGGTGCCTAACAGTCAGTTTTTGGGGCCTCGAACTGCGCGTTTCGGCCCCCGAACCTTCATTTTGCATCGGTTTTCGTTCATTTTTGGCAGGGACCTCTGTTTCATCACCAGGAAGGTCATAAAAGGGTGGGAGGCCAGTAATTGTTTCAGCAACTAGTTATATTCCTTCATCGCCCTCCGACGCCCGTTTTCCTCACTTCAAAGCCAATGTTGACCACCCTAAGGCCACTTTCTTCAACTCCAAACCACATATTTGTGTTGTACACACCTGGGAGGACACAAATATCACATGGCCGGCCAGTAATTCCATCTGACCCTTTTGAACCCCTTTGAAAAATGGCTTGTTCTCTCTCCTGTTTCACTTCCTTCAATTTTGGACCACAGGGCTGTGTTGAGGGCATCTGGGAGGACACCAATTTGTGGTGGCCGGCCATTAATTCACCTTGGCCTTTTTGACCCCTGGCCGGCCGGCCATGGGGGGTGGCCGGCCGGCCACCTGCAGCTCCAATACTTGGCCGGCCTTGATCCTTACAGGTGGTACATTACAGCTGTATACTTTTTTTCCCCCAAAATCTGTATCCGAGGGGGGAACTTTTTTGGGGAAAACTTGGCATATTTTCCCCCCATTTTTTCAATCATTTTCTCCCCCTCTTTGGTCCATATAACCAGCCTCCAGCACTGGTGAAAAGGGTTGAAAAAAATTGCTTTGAGCCTTGTATGCATCCCTCCTCTCTCTCTCTCTCCTTTCAAGCTTCAAAACATCAAGTTCTACACCCCTTTCTTCATCACCACCTAGCACTACACTACCACTTCCATTTCTAGCAGCTTGGAGCTCTTCTCAGAGGCTAGGAGGCACCATTTTTCAGTCCAAGAGGCAGCCAAGGCTTGGTCTCCAAGGGTAAGCACCATTTCCCCATTTTCTAGCTCATTTTTGTACCATTTCTTAGCCCTCTTTGCTTGCTGTTTTGAGCTCCGACCAAAACTGAAAGTGGAATTTTTTTGAGCTCTATTTCATCTTTGATTAAGGGTCTTACCCTGCTTCGGACCCCCATCTTGCACTTGCTTCATTACCCCTTTGTATGCCATAATCTTGCATAGTATTTTTGGCCTATGTGTAATCTGTTTTGGAGCATGATGTAAACTGTAGATAGGCTTATTTTGAGCCCTTCTTCAACATTGAAGAAGGGCTCACCACTGTTTGGGACCTCCATGTATCACTTGCCATTGTACCCCTCTTTGGTCCCCATTTTTGCATGATTTATTAGCTTACTGAGCTCCTATTTTTGGACCTTGGTAAAAACTGAAAAGAGGCTTATTTGGACCCCCTCTTCATGTTTCATTAAGGGTCTATGGCTGTTTGAGACACCCTTTGTATACTTCGTGTTATAGCTCTCTTGGTGCCCTTATTTTGCATAGCATTTTGAGCATACTTGTATCTGTTTTTGGGGTTTGTCATAAACTGTAATACATCATATTTTTGTTCCCTCTTCAATATTGTAGAAGGCCCTTTCCCTGTTTGGGGCCAGCATTTGTGAGTTGCTTCATTACCCCTCTTTTTTTGGCCAATTTTGCATGCTAGTTTAGGCCCATTTTTACTCACTGTTTGGCCTTGCTTAAAATTGAAAACATGCTTGTTTTGGGGCTGCCTTGCTTCTGTCTTTACACTTCATGTTCAAATTATGCATGCATTGCATAGCTATAGGCCATTCCATGCGCCAAGCTTCATGTTTCGGGATTCGTTCCATGCATCGGGTATCATTTTGCCATGACTCGGGGCTGTTTTGCATCTCATTTTGCCTCTGAAATTTGCATTCTTGTATGCCATATTCCATGTCTTGCCATGTCTTGTTAGAGTGGCATTCCGTGCCTTAGGGTCAGTCCTCGGTTTGCGTGCACGTGTGCACGCATTTCGAGTGTCTCATTTTCATCTTATGGCCTCCTATGTGAGTGTGGCTGAGGTCCACTCATGTTGGTGTAAGTCCATTATGCATTGCGTATGCCATCCCATTTCATAGCATTGTGTATGCTAGGTTGTATATTAGTGCATTGTGTATGCCGTGTTACCTCGTGCATCGTGTATGCCATTTCATAGCATTGTGCATGTTAGGTTGTATCTTAGTTGCATTCATGCATATCATGCATACTGCATTGTGTTCGGGGTAGGAGTTAGCCCGGGCACGGGAAACGAGGGACGTTTCGTACTTCGAGTGACGGAACGTGTCTCAATTCCCAGTCACCGACATTCCGGATTATCCATGATGGAGTTAGGTCTTGTTGTGTTTTCACGTGCATTCATTCCATATTGAGTTGTGCAATTCGACTCCTCGGCCATTATGCATCGATATGCGTGATTGGTGGCACGAGGATCGAGGCATGCATACATTTGTGAAAATACATTGCCATGCCCCTTTCCTGCTCTCTGTTGCAGCAAATCAAGAATCAGCAGTCTTCCGAGGCTTGGCGCGCTTTCCAAAAACCATTGCAAAACAGAGGCTAATTGGGGCATCACAGTGGATTTCCACGCAAAGGCAACTCGAACATGCATCATCTATCATCGGAAGAAGAGTCAAGGCAGTCCCTGGCTTGCATGCCAGTTTATTATTTTTCTTAGTTAATTTGTAAATTAATTAGGAATTTGTACATTATTTGGACTGTACTATTCTTTTATTCGGGATTGTATATTTATTCGGACCCTCTGCGCGAGGGCATAATTGTAATAAGTGTGCGTGAGTGTGATGTATGTCTTCCAACCACACGTCTTTCTTCCCTTTTATTTACCAGCTTATGATGGTTAGATTAGGGCATATCTCAATTAGCATACAGTATGATAGCATGTTTGCACCCATTCATCTGTCTTGCATGCACCGGGCTCGGCGCATCATACTAACTGCATCTGTATTTCAATTCCGAGCTGTATTTCAATTCCGAGTTGAATACTTGATAGCTGTTGCATCTCATATGCCATGTTTAGAATAGCCGAGCCTGCTGTAGTTGCATTTTTGCATGTGTTGCATTAGGCATTTCTGTATACTTAGGATCATGCATGGATTTCTAATCGGTTTCTGTTTTGGCTTGGAGTACTCGGTGAGTTTTATGCTTTAGCATCCTTGCATGTGTGTGAGTGACTGCCATGATAGCATGCTTACCATGAGGCTAACTGCGTATGTGATATACCTGCTTGGGATGCCTATGGGTGGAGGTTGAGTTACTTGAAGTGGAACAATGCGTTGATTGTTTGTTTTAAGCCCACTAGATAGTGGCAAAACCATTGTTTTCTAAAGCCCACCCGAGGGTGGCAAATCCACGTCTTAGTCTACCTGCGGGTAGCACCATCAAAACCACTTTCAAACAAACAAACATGAAATGTCTTGTTCCAATTCAGGCGATCCAGTCTATACTTGTATGCTAGTGCGCATCACATAGTAAATCTAGGCTAATAACCGGAATAAGAACACACAATGTTTTCAAAATTAGATATCATGGTTAGTAGAGGCCGGTCTTTGACCGGGCGAGTGGGGGTGCTCACGAAGTGACCTTCCCCAATCGTACCCAAGTTCCCGAGCCGAGGGCAACTTTGGTGATGACGGACACGTGGCCTTTGGCACCGAGTCAGGGTTTCCTAAATTTCCCAAAATAAAAATATTTAGGTGGCGACTCTGTATCTGGCAAAGCAGTCCATGTTTGGCACTTCTTTCAAAAATCAGTTTTCTCAAAACGATTTGCCGGATTTGGACTCTTTGGTTCAAGATTAAGAACCGTGACATTCGAGTCCTTGAACTGTAGTGAACCCAAATAAACAGAACAGGACTTAACCCTCCCGGGGCGTTCGGGGACGTCTACAGTTTCTGGCGACTCTGCTGGGGAGTTAGTGAACTTGACTCGAACTCATGATATCTTGTTTTGACTACACTTATGTGTTTCTTTGCATTGCATTTGCATTGGTGCGCCTAGGACACCGTGTTTGCCATCTGCTATTCCTGAACGGTTTGCCAGAGGCTTGTCTTGTCAAGGCATGACCATAAGGCTGACCGGTTGTGGGCTCTGCCAGTATGGGAACACAAACCCCGATTTTACTGGGGCACCCTTTTTGACCATTCGACCTAGTGCATATTCGGATCCATAGTGACCATTCCAAACTAGGACAGGGTGCTTACCCGATTAGGTTGTTTGAAACCGCTGTGTGCGTAGTGAAACCCTAGTTCCTGACAAAATAGGACAGGGAAACCCAACCCTAACATAGGGGTGTTTTGGCTCTCACTTATCTGCTATGTGCTTTTAGAGTGCGTCTCTACAGGAATGCATGTATCAGTTTATGAGTTTGGGCATCAGGCCTGCGGGCATCAGTCAGTGTTTGAGAATCAGTTATCTGGGGGTATCAGATTCAGTTTTCAGGGACAGTGATTCAGGGATAATGATCAGTGTTGGAGGACAGTGTGTTCAGCTTATCGACCGTGTGTTATTATGCCCAGCCGTGTGTTGTGTATTTATTTTAAGCTGTTATGCTGTCCGTTTATCTGGTTGTTTATTTCCTTATTGCTTTATTTATCTTTTTGCTAGGATAGTTTTTAGCACAATTGCTTCCGAACCAGTAGATATTCCCCAAGCACTTTGGACAAGAGGTCGTCGGCTCAATCGATCTGAGGATCTGGTTGACGGACAGCCAGTGTTCCATTCTCTACCCCCAGTTGTTAGAAGAAAGCCAAGGAGGCGCAGTGTGTCTGAGCAGAGGTTACCAGAGCAGTGGTCTACCCCTAGCGTTGAACAGTCAGGTTGAGGTTTCTGTTTCTGCCATAGAGATACACTTACCGGTCAGTCAGCTGGACCAACAGAATATGGCCGGGATAGAGGAAATGATGCGTCAAATGCAAGAGAGCATGAGACAGATGCAGGAGGATGCCATCCGCCAAGCGGAATTTTCTAAGCAACAGGCCACAGTCATGGCCCAGCAGGCCGAGCTCATTACTAGGCTGCAACAGCAGAATGCAGCGTCAGCCTCACACTCAGTCCCTCCTCCACCAGGGGTCCCCACTACCCGAGCAGGCACCGACCGCCCAAAATACCTTGCCAAATCCCCAAAACACCCTACCAAATATTCAGGAGGACACGGGCCTTCCAACGGGGCCGGCTCCGCCCCCGCTTCTGCCTCAACTGTCCAAGACCCATACACCCAACCACCCGGACTCTCCCTTCGAGTTCGAGATAGACCATACAGCTCTGAAATTGAGCAAGCTTGAGAAGCTTTTCAAGAAATCCCAGGGGGTGAAGGCTATTCCGGATATCGAGGACGGATATACCGATGTGGCCGTGACATTGCTAGACAGATTCAAAATGCTCCAGATCGATCGCTTTGATGGATCCAGGGACCCCATGGTCCACCTCCGGCTATTTTCAGATATACTGCGGCCAATGGGCCTAACCAGACCACAAAAACTTTCACTATTCGGCCGAACCTTGTCAGGTGTAGCCGCCATTTGGTACGCGAAGTTGGAAGATGAGGTCAAAAGAAGTTGGGATGAAATGGCTGAAGCCTTTGTTGCACAATACTCGTACAATACCCGGATCGAGATTACGACCCGTGATCTCGAAACGACAAGGCAGGAGCCCAAAGAGAGCTTCTCAGATTTTGTGACCCGGTGGAGGGCAAAGGCATCGATGATGACTTTAAGGCCCACCGACAAAGACCAGATCAGGATGATTGTGCGCAATCTCCAACCAAAACTGATGTAGAAGATGATTGTACTCCCCTTTCCCACCTTTTCAGATCTACATGAGATGGGGGTACAGATTGAGCATGCAATGAAACAAGGTCTGATTGACCAGGACCGGGAGCAACCCCGGAGGACATTTAACCACAACAACAACGCAAGCCCGAGTGGCGCTGCAAACACAAGAGCTCCGGAGGTCAGTATGGTCACCACCATTCCCCCTCCCCATCCAAGGCCCGCGGCAGCGACGCCTTTCTCTGGCGTATCTGGAAGCAGCACCCAAACCGTCAAATATCAGCCCAGAGGCCAAAGAACCTTTACACCCCTCTATATGCCCCTGTCCAAGGCTCTGGGGGTATTAATCAGGAAGAGAAGCATTTGATGCCCCTAGAGCCGAGGCCACCAAATCCACTCCCCTCCCTCTCATGACCCGGCAAAATACTGCGCGTATCACCAACAGCACAGTCATGACACCCGACCGTTGTTTTAGATTGCGTCATGAGATCTAGGATCTTATTGACAAATAGGTGATCGCACCTCCCGAAAAACCCAACGTCACAACAAATCCCCTCCCACCACATAACCAAGCCCCTCCTCCAACATGAATCAACTTCATCCAAACTGGGGTCGTGCCTTACGATCCTAGTATCTATATCGCCCCATCCCCACCTACCTAAGCCGAAGGTGATCCTTCCTATCTGCACTCACTCTTTGTGTATGTTGGACATCTCCATAGTCCAACCTAAGCCAATGGTGGTGACCACCGAAGATGGGACAAGGCAGGTTTTTAGAGAAGAGCGGAATTGCTGAATTTGGCATTGAGCAGTCTGGGGCATCTTGCTGGAGAAGCCTACGATCCAAGTGAGTACATCCTGTCGGTGGGTCAGTCTGAGACAACTGTGGGGTTGCCAGAGAGGGGCAGAACTGTGTGTGATTCAGGGAGACAGACTTGAACAGGGAACGGATGATCTGACGACTGTGGAGGAGGACTTTGCCAACCTACAGTTTTTCAATGATCAAGAATCAGGGGATGCTGCGATCAACTGGTTTGAATATGAGGAGTCGGCGGGAGTTACCGGATGGTTAGATGATCAACCGGACGTTGTGGAATTTCAACCAGAACAGAGCCCGGCAGGGGCAAGGGTACCAACTGTGGCCGGAAAGGTCGAGAGTCAGAAGACATTGCCGGAGAGCGCCGGTACAAAGAATTTCGCTCGGGACTTAAGCATTGTGGATGCAGAGAAAACGAAACAACAAACTGCTGTGACGCAGTCAGAACAGAGAGAAGTTTTGGGATTCCGAGAGAATCAGAAAGGCAAAAGCCCATGAAGGGGCCGGAAGTGCTATGGGCACAAGAACAGAAAATGCTGTGAGCATATGGGCTGAAAGTGCTGAGAGTACAATCACGCCGGAACCAGACAGGTGTCTTTTGGATGCTAACGGGATGTGGTGGGAAGACGACGATTTATGTCTTGCCCACACAGACGAAGATTGGGGAAGCAATCAACAAGATGAAACCTGGTACCTCGATGAGGTTGATCACATGACAAGAAACGGGGCGGTACTTCAAGCCCCCGCACCTAGACCAGCCAGAGGCATCTGGGAAGGACAAGGAAGCTGAGAAACAGAAAGAGAAACAACTTGAAGAGGAGGCTGTGCTCAAGCAATTGAAGAAATTACAAGCAGACATCTCCATCTGGGGACTGCTTATGGCGTCACGGGTGCACAGACAGGCTGTCCTATCTGCTATGGACAGGGCCAAACTCGTCTATAGACACTACACCAGAGCAGCTGGTTGGGCTGGTTTTTCCGGGAGGAGGTTCCCTGGCATTAACCTTTTCAGACAAAGAACTACCGCCTGAGGGCATAAATCATAACCAACCTCTCTACATCTCCGTGGAATGTAGAGACAAGTGGATACCGGTAGTACTTGTTGATACCGGGTCCGCCATCAACGTCTGCCCGGCCAGAACAGCGTATGCAATTGGGTTTGAAGCCCGCGGACTTCATCCCGACAACTCAGGTGATCAGAGCGTACGATAATACTAGCAAGAGAAGTGATAGGGACTGTCAAGATTCAGACCCAGGTTGGTCCAGGACAACACAACATCGAATTTCATATCTTGGACGTTCCGCAACCTTCAATCTACTCTTGGGGCGGCCGTGGTTGCACCAAGTGAAGGCAATCTCTTCCACTTTACATCAGATGTTGAAGTACCCTCACGGGAATGGGGTGGCTATTGTCTTCGGGAATTCGTCTATCCATCCGCCGCCAGAAGTGTCCACACCAGTCTTGGAAATCGAGCATGGCATGGAGGATGTGTTCTTATCAGGATTTACTCTAGCCGAGGCCCGGGTTGTGCAAAACATTATGGCTGTGAATGAAGGTGTGTACGTCAGTGCTCAAATCCGTCTACCTCATGAACGAGCTACAACACATCCCCCGGGATGGGATTAGGAAGGAGCGGCAGGAAAGGCGTCGCAGCATTGGCCGAGGTGCCACACAACCCTCATACCTTTGGCTTGGGTTATCTGCCCACCAAAGAGGACTGGGTAAGGAAGGGAAAGGAAATGGCCGGAAGAGCCAGAGCAAAGCAGGCTGGGAAGCCTTTTGAATTGATGCATAGACCCATTCAGGGTACCCTGAACGGACGCTTCGTCCGGGAGGGGGGAGGACTTTCTGTTTTGTGGCTTCCCAGAGCCATGGTTGAACGCGGAGAAGAAGCGCGTGCCGGGTTTCGAGATCTTCTTCGACCTGCAGTTACCCGGGGAGGATGTTGCCGAAGAGCAGACGGACCCATCAGCTGAGGTTGAGCAGTGTAAGGCAGGGGATTCCGAGGGCGCTGAAATTGAAATGGGGGATAGCACTGGCATGTCTACTTTTATATCCTCCGATCGACCAAAAGTGCTTGGGGAATAACTTCTCGGTTTCCATGATTGGGGATGAAACGGCCGCGAGCCTACCAGCAGCTATCTTGGATGCATCTATCGCACCCTCTCTCACTTGGCAATACGAGGAGGGATTTTTGTCCAGCAGCACCGGGTCAGGTAGTGAGCCGGAATCTGATTCCACCGAATCTTGTGAGTCGGAATCAGATTCCAGCTCGACTGAGTCTGAGTTTGGTGATCCTGGGGATGATGACCCGGATGCCACAGTCCTGTCTAGGTCGTCTTTTTCCTTTTCATTTGAGTCTGTTGTAAATGAATCGGACGATTTGGATGCGCCTAATGAGAATCAAGCAACTGTGGTTTCTGAGTATTTTTCTGTGCCCTTAATTTATTGCATTAATTCAGACTTTCAAAATCTTGAAAACGACGAGGACGAAGTTCCTCCGCTTTTGCAACGATTAATTGAGCAGGAGCAGGAAAGATTTGTTAAACCCCTAGTGGATGAAATCACTATCGTGAACATTGGTACTAAGGAGGACCCGCGGCTGGTCCAGATCGGGTCCACGTTGACTTCGGAGGAACGCGAGCGCTTAGTCGCTTTATTAAAAGATTTCAAAGGTGTTTTCGCGTGGTCCTATAAAGACATGCCTAGAATCGATCCTGAGATTGTACAGCACCGGATCCCTCTTGACCCTAAGGCCCGACCAGTCAAATAGAAACTCAGGAGGATCCGTTCGGATTGGGCTCTCAAGATTAAGGAAGAGGTCACCAAGCAAATCGACGCAGGCTTCCTGTTGGTATCTAAATATCCGACTTGGTTGGCCAACATCATTCTAGTGCCAGAAGAAAGATAACAGGATCCGAGTATGCGTAGACTTCAGGGATTTGAACAGAGCTAGTCCGAAGGACGACTTTCCCTTACCGCATATTGATGAGTTGGTGGATTTCACAGCAGGGCACGCGTTGCTTTCATTCATGGATGGCTTCTCCGGCTACAATCAGATAGTAATGGCACCAGAAGACCGGGAAAAGACTGCATTCACTACCCCGTGGGGAACATATTGCTATAAAGTCATGCCGTTTGGGTTGAAGAATGCTGGAGCTACTTATCAACGGGCCGCGACCACAATATTACATGATATGATCCACAAGGAGGTTGAGGTGTACGTGGACGACATGATTGTCAAGTCCAAAGATAGAGAGGGCCACTACACCGCCTTGCACAAGTTTTTTTCAAAGGATTAGAGAATTTCGGTTGCAGCTGAATCCTCAGAAATGTACATTCGGTGTTACAGCGGGAAAAATGCTGGGGTTTCTGATTACACAAAGAGGCATCGAAGTCGACCCTTCCAAAATCAAGGCCATCCTAGAAATGCCCCCACCAAGGACTGAAAAGGAGGTGCGAGGCTTTCTGGGTAAAGTGCAATTCATAAGACGGTTTATCTCAAAATTAACCTTGACTTGTGAACCACTTTTTGGTCTCCTGAAGAAAGGCAAGAAGTTCCAATGGGACGGCCGATGTCAAGCCGCATTTGAACAGATTAAAGAATATCTACAGGACCCGCCCGTTTTATCACCACCAGAATCGGGGAAACCGTTGATTTTGTACCTATCAGTGACTGAGACCACGATGGGCTGTATGCTTGCACAAGAGTCTGAAGACAGGGTGGAGAGAACCATCTACTATCTGAGCAAGAAGATGCTAGAGTATGAGACTCGGTACACACCGCTGGAGAAGGCTTGCTTAGCTTTGGTATGGGCTACCAGGAAGCTGCGGCACTACCTGTTAGCTCACTCCGTAATGTTGGTTTCACGTCTCGATCCCGTCAAATATCTTTTCGAGAAACTAGCACTTACGGGTAGGCTAGCTCGTTGGTTGCTGTTGCTCTCCGAATTTGATTTGAAGTATGTCACATGCAAGTCAGTTAAAGGAAGAGCAGTAGCAGAGTTCCTTGCCGACCATCCAGTTGAGGGGGATGAAGCAGTTGAATACTTGTTCCCAAATGAAGCAATTTTTCATATCGACGACGAAACTTAGACGATGTACTTCGACGGAGCATCAAATCAGTACGGGTATGGGATAGGAGTGTTGCTGATAGCACCCGACAATTCCCGTATTCCTCTAGCCTTCAAACTCCGATTCAAAGTCTCGAACAACGAAGCAGAATATGAGGCGTGCATTGCTGGCCTAGAAGCAGCCCTAGAACTAGGGGCAAGACGGTTGGACGTCATTGGGGACTCGAACCTTGTTGTGTCTCAAGCAAAAGGAGACTGGAAAGTAAAAGAGGAAAAGATGATGATGTATCGCCAGACCTTGGATTTGTTAATTCCTCGGTTTGAGAGGCTAAGTTTTACTCATCTACTAAGAGAGAACAACAGGTTCGCAGATTCTTTAGCAACTCTATCTTCTATGATAGACATCCCGTATGGAGTCCGGATGCGTCCAGTCATCATTGACCAGAAGTTTGCACCAGCCTATGAGTCGATTGCTGCTATAAATGAAGTTCAGGACAAAAACCCCTGGTACTACGACATTTGGAATTTCTTAGAAAAGGAAGCATATCCACCAAAGACAAAAGGGCAATAAGAAGATTGGCCGTTCAGTTCATCATCTGTGGGGGTAAGCTGTATAGAAGAGGTCATCTGGGAATGCATAAACTGTGTGTTGATGCAGAGGAGTCAAAGCGTCTAATGGAAGCCATCCATTGAGGAGAATGTGGAGCACATATGAATGGGGTAATGCTGGCACGGAAGATCCAGACAGGGGTATTACTGGTCCACCATGGAGGAGAATTGTATCGGTTTTGTTCGGCGATGCCACAAATGTCAGATCCATGCAAATCGCATGAACATCCCGCCGTCGAAGCTGTACAATATGACTTCGCCATGGCCATTTTCAGTCTGGGGAATTGATGTGATCGGGGCTGTCACGCCAAAGGGATCGAATGGGCATGAGTTCATCCTGGTTGCGATAGATTATTTTACAAAGTGGGTTGAGGCCCAATCTTACGCGGTGTTGAAGGCTTCGCACGTTGCAAAGTTTATCAGAAACAACATCATCTGTCGCTACGGGGTCCCCAAATGAGATAGTTTCAGATAACGGTTCCCACTTCAAGAAGGAAGTGATAGACTTGTTGGAAAAATACAACGTGGCTTTTCATAAGTCATCTACATACCGGCCGCAGACCAATGGAGCGGTCGAGGCTGCCAACAAGAATATCAAGCACATATTGCAGAAGATGGTGGAAACCTACCGGGACTGGCCAGATAAGCTGCCGGTTGCTCTGTGGGGCTACCGGACTTCAATAAGAACTTCTATTGGGGCGACTCCGTATTCATTGGTTTATGGGATGGAGGTCGTTCTACCTATTGAGATTGAGGTTCCGTCATTGCGGGTATTGGCTGAGTGTCAAATAGCCGAGGCAGATTAGCGGCAGAGCAGATTTGAGGAACTCATGCTCTTTGATAAGAGAAGACTGAAAGCACTGTACCACATTCAAGGCTATCAACGCAGAATTGCCCGGGCTTTCAATAAGAAGGTTAAGTCTAGGAATTTAAAGGAAGGAGATTTGGTACTTAAGGACAACCGGGCTCCCATCCACGACCCTAGGGGCAAGTTTAGACCTAATTGGACTGGTCCCTACATCATTAAGTCTATCTGGTCAGGTGGAGCTGTGGTTCTGATGGATCTGGATGGCTTAGAGTTCTCACAGCCGATCGACATGGACAAGTTGAAGAAATATTACCCTTGAGAGGCTCGCTAGGCCGAAAACCCGAAAGGGCGACCTAGGCAAAACTCAGAGCACAAAAAATTTGAAATTATAAAAACTGAGCTCGCAAGGTTAAAAACCCGCAAAGGGCAGCCTTGGCAAAAGTTAGAGCGCAAAAGGAGAGTGAAAATACCTGAGCGAACCTAAGCCTGAACTACGTAAGGCTTGATTCCCATCTTTGGGATACGTAGGCAGCTTCATCTTGAAGTTCAGCCATAAACATTTTCCCCGATCAACTTTGTCCATTTTGATCATCTCAGTCATCCTTGTCCATCAGCATTCATCATGATCTCCAGTGCAGTGCTTGTCAGACTAGGGGCAACTTTCAGTTGCTGTGCAGTGCCGCGGTGCTATGCAGACTAGGGGCAACTTTCCAGTTGCCGGAATCCGGGGTTGTGCATCTCAGTGACAGATCTCAGGCGTGTCCAGTTCTGATCCACATCGAAAATGGTTTTGAAAAGTTTTAATAGAAGTTGACTTTGTTCAAATTAGTCTTTTTACAACTAAGACCATTTTTTGGACCAAAGCGGAAAATTTTCAGTACCACAACCTTCAATTTCATTGATTTCAAAACAGAGTTCTCCTGCTCTTGCATACAATTGAAGTTGCTTTTTATTACACTCATAATGAAAACTTGAAAGTACTAATAAAGCAATAAATCTGGGGCATAGTCAAGTCAGGTGTCCCTGCGCCTCCTCCCAGAGCTAGTCGAAGCCTCTGATGCCAAGCTGGGCCCGGTCTGTGCCTCCTCATTGAGCCAATCCCAGCACTCGTCAGACAAAGTGCAGTTGAAAGTAGGGGCGGGGGCCAGGAGTTCTCTAGTCCTCCATGCCATGGCATATCGGGCAAGTTGTGCGCCTCGGACCGAGAAAGCAGCCAGATACTCAATCCCCTATGGTGGGCAAGTCTGATCATGGCCAAACTGGCGCTGGAACCGGAACGGGAAGTAAAACACGCAGTGGGTCAGACCAATCAACTGGATCCCGACCAGCCGAGACATACTATAGCTCATCGCCGGGAGATTGAGCCAAGGACAGGGCCAAGCAATGCGATCTGCAGACAAATTGCACATCTAGTCGAACCACCATCCCTCATCAAGTGCATCGACTAGGCGTTGGCGAAAGAAGTAGCCGCGAGCTGAATAGGCTGGACAAGAGTCCACAACCTACAATTTATCCATCAACCATACCTGGGGAGGGATGAAAAATGAGAGAATAAAGAATAGAGAGATGTACGATGAGAGAAAAGCGAGAAAAGGGTCTTGTTAGAAAAATTGAGCTCGAGGGCCGAGTGATGTGAGCAATATATACGTGAGATTGGGTGGGAAACATTACCTACAACAGTAGTGGACTCCCTGCAAATGTGGTCGTCTCCCGGCGATAGAAAGCGTCCAAGCCCATCAGCGTCTCGGCCAATGTCATGGCAATACAGCTCTTTCCTTCCTTCAAGCCTTGAGCAACTTCAATCAGACGAATGCTAGATCCACCAAAACCCGGAGCGAGCAAGAAGTGAGATAGCATACACAAGCAAAGGGCGTGTTGCCGAAAACTTTGCCAATAATGATTGCCGTGGTCACCAGCGTCAGAAAAGCGATGGATCAAGCCGAGAATATCCAGCTCTCCGTTGGAGATCAGAGACCGAGCATCGTGCATGGAGAGCCCACACATTTCCCCTAAAGCTTGGGTGTGACCAAAGCGAAACTTAGGCAAAATCTCTTCACAGCGTTCAAACTCCATCAAAACTTGAAAATCTTCGAAAGTTGGACATACCTCTTGCCCGCCGAAGCTGAAAACATGCGTCACTGGGTTCCAAAACCTCGCCGTGGCATGGTGGAAGGGAAAGTGCAGCGGAGTGCAGCTCAGCGTGAATAGTGCAGTCAAGCCGAAACCCCGGAAATTCAATTTTTTCGAGCCATCTAAAGAAGACATCCAAACTGTGAGATTTTCGGCGAGAAAGGCTTCCATTTTGGTGAAAAACTAAGATGAAATGAATCAACCACGGGTTTGAGGCTTTTAAAGGGGATGAGACACTATTCGGGGACACGTGTCAAAAATTTGGTGGCTGCTGAGCAAAGTGGCCGGCCGGCCACCTTTTTTAGTAGGCCGGCTACCTTTTCCCCCCTCAGATACAAAAACTGGCCGACCGGCTCCCAAAAGTGGCCGGCCATGCTCCCATGTGTGCCATTGGTCCTGTTTTACCCTCCAGAGGAAAGTTCCATGCATTTCCAAGCATCGGGTGTATCGAAGGCCTCCATTTCCCTCTGTTTCGGATGCGTTCCGTTGCCCAGATTGTCCAAAGTGCGCTTTGTTTTGTTTATCAAGTTGTAATTTTTGCTTATCGAGTTGTCGTTTTGTTTATCGAGTTGTAAGTTTTGTCGAGCTGTCGTATTTTGTGTTTTGAGTTGTTACTCTTTGTTTACGCAATTTTGTTAAGTCTTGTTTATTGAGTCGTTAACATTGTTGTATTTTGCTTATCGAGTTGTAAACTTGCTAAGATTCTGTTATTTCTTAGTGAGTCGAGTTATTTGATTTGTTGCGTCGGTTCATTACCTGACCCGGTAAATACACAGTGCACATTTCCATTCAATCCCATTTTTGTGCAAAATGATGCGATGCGATGCTGAGAGCATAAAAATACAACACTTTTTCAAAAAGCTGTTTCACCCCATCATATTTCCTTTTACAAACAAAGGTACAAGTTTTACAGAAAATAAAAACTGCCTAACAACACGCAAAGTGCTACAAACTACTAGCAAAAAGGAAAATAAAGCAGGGAACAGCAGCATCAATACTCTCGGGAGTGGGAATGAGAGGCCCTTCACATCCTCTTCTGTGAGACAACCTCTGCACCACCATCACCATCCGGGTCGGAGCTGTCATCCTCAGGATCCCCCTCAGCCTCGCCTCCACTCTCGGAACCAAGACCGGAATCCCCCTCCTCAGCAGATGTCTCCAACTGACGGCCTGCGACCTCCTCCTCCTCATCCGCATCGGGCTCCGCCTCTATAATATGTGCCCTGCGTCTGCGAGAGGACCCTCCTCGAGCTCCTCGAAAAGGCCTGGATGGCCCAGCTCCCCGAAAAGGCCTGGATGGCCCAGCTTCTCGAAAGGGCCCAGATGGCCCAGCGCCTCGAAAAGGTCCAGACGATTGACCTCCCTGAGAAGGCCCGGGTGGCCTGGCCCGTGGCGGAGCATATACAGGAGGCATCTGAAAGTGAAGAGTTCAATACATCAGTTCAAATATGAAAATCAGATGCAAGTACAGTATGTGAGAGGGGTGTGTGTCAGATGTGCTCTACACAAACAGCCTATCAATGCAGTAGGATGTTCAAAACCAGCGTGTCATCAGAAATATGATAAATACAAGAAAGATGAGCAGTACCTGCACACCCATAATGGCCAGCTGTGCCTCCCTCCGCAGAATCATGCCCTCAAACGCAGCCATCACTCCAAGCATCTCATCCACGTACTCAACAGGAGGCTGTAGATACAAATGCGAAACTATCAGTAAAGGAATGAATGTCTAAGTATCCGACTGATAAATCAAAGTTGTAAAACATACCGGTGGCGAATCAGGATCTCTGACATATCTGTGGTCGGGAAGGGGAGGCTCTAGTGAGACCTGGTAAGGAGTCCCAAATCGCCAACTCGTCAACTCGGTCGGCATGTCTTGCCACCCAGGATGATGAAGAGTCGGAGGAATCGGGGGAACCGATCCACCCGCACCTCTGGATGTACCGGCCCCGCTGCCGGAAGGAATATCTGTAGCCCGAGCCTGGCTCGAAGACGGCACACCAATAGGCCTCATCGAGGGAGTGCACACTCCCGTCAAGGAAGGCATCAGATATACGTGGCGATAAGTGGCATAGTCCCTCTCCTCAAGATGTAGCAAAGCATCAGTGCCCAGCATAGCACTAACAACATCCCGGGAAGAGAGCCTATCAGCAGTCCGCATACTGACTGGGGGTGCTGCGGGAGGGTCTTGAGAAATGTACCCCCATACCTGACGCAAAAAGCGTTCCCCCAGAAACCATGCTCTACCAACTGGTCCTTCAAATAGGATCCTATACTGGGAGGTGCCCGATCCTCCGGCATACTGAAATCGGAGACCATCACCCAAGGGCGCCCAGGGCTTCCATGTAATCTGCGGATAACCAGTGCATAAACTAATCAGAAATCGTGAATATACGGGACAGATCAAAGATGAAAACGGAAGGGACTGAGAGTTCTAAAATACCTCCGTCGTCCGCACAGTGTCGAAATACTGCCGTAGATAAAAGAGAGTCTCTCGGGGTCTCGGCCGGTGCTGGCCCTCGAATACCAGTGAGTACGGGGTCATGAGGGGCCCTGCCACCACCAACTCTGGGGCTAACGTCGGGAAATATACGTAGACCCATAACTGAGGAAAGCAGTGCAGAATGTAAATACAAAGTGTTGAGGGCAAAATACAGAGTGTAAAGTGCGTTGTGTGTGCAATGTACAAGTAATGAGGAGCAGAAATGTAAATCAAGAGGACAGAAAGTACCTCCCAGGCTCTCCAATAACCGCTAAGTAAGTCTCCCTGCCCGCGGGAGGTCGCGCTCATGTAGCAGTAAAGGGTAGCCAAGCCGGCGCCACCCCAATCATACCGTCTGACCTGTGATAGGTCCACCAGAGCGCTCAACAGATACAGCCCGACCATGTTCCCTCTATCGGTGAACAGAGTAGTCCCGAAGAGGAACATAAGAAAACCACGGGCATACTGCTCTGCCTCCTCAGGAGTCCCGGGCTCCATCCCCTCCCTCCGAAAATGGGAAGAGAATCAGGTGTATCGGACTCTCCCTGAAGCTCTATCAATAGGCGGGCGGGCCCCCAGCAAATGTATCCAAGCGGCCTCCCATTTGTCTATGTCCTCGTCGTAAGGAATGGGTCGACCTCCTATGTCTAGGCCAGTCAATACAGCAAAATCCAGCGGGGTCATAATCAAATCCCCAGTGGCGGAAAAATGAAAGGAGTTGGTGGTGTCCCACCATCTCTCCACCAAAGCTACCATCAGTGTCCTCCTGGCAGGACAACGCGATAACCCAGCGCAGAAGGACCCGAACCCCGCCAAATCAACTAAATCCCGGACACCCTCCGGGAGCTCAGCGTACCAATCTCTAGCAGCGGTGGAGCCGTATCCCCGCACAGTGCGAGAACCAACATGCATTCAGAATGAATACATGTGTCAGTATAAAATGAATGAGCTGCGTGCAAATGAAATGAATAAGCTGCGTGCAAATGAAAGGAATAAGCTGTGTGCAAATGAAATGAATAAGCTGTGTGCAAGTAAATAGGCTGCGTGCGAAGTAAAGTAAGCGAACTGTGTGTTCTACTCAAAATCAGTGTGTGCTGCGTGTTCACCTTCAATTAGGGCTGCGTGTTCTACTCTAAATCAGTGTGTGCTGCGTGTTCACCTTCAATTTGGGCTGTGCGTTCAGAAAATCGGAGTTAGGGCTGTGTGTTCTACTCTAAATCAGTGTGTGCTGCGTGTTCACCTTCAATTTGGGCTGTGCGTTCAGAAAATCGAAGTTAGGGCTGTGTGTTCTACTCTAAATCAGTGTGTGCTGCGTGTTCACCTTCAATTTGGGCTGTGCGTTCAGAAAATCGGAGTTAGGGCTGTGTGTTCTACTCTAAATCAGTGTGTGCTGCGTGTTCACCTTCAATGCGGGCTGCGTGTTCAGAAAATCCGAGTTTGGGCTGCGTGTTCTACTCTCAATCAGTGTGTGCTGCGTGTTCACCTTCAATTTGGGCTGTGTGTTCAGAAAATTTGAGTTAGGGCTGCGTGTTCTATTCTCAATCAGTGTGTGTCGTGTGTTCACCTCAACGACGAGCTGTGTGTTCGACATCAAAATATGGGCTGCGTGTTTATCTCAAATGTTTGGGCTGCGTGTTCAACTCTCAATCAGTGTGTGCCGTGTGTTCACCTCAACAATGAACTGTGTGTTCGACATCAAAGAATAGGCTGTGTGTTCATCTCAGAATTCAAGTATTGGGCCGTGTGTTCAATTCTCTACCGGTGTGTGCCGTGCATCCACAATCAATTTATGGGCCCAGTGTTCAGAAATTCAAGTGATTGAACTGTGTGTTCAGAATGCAAACAGGATGCTGTGTCATGAACTAAACATTCTAAATAAGCTGCTTACTCAAAATGAGCAGACAAACATGGCAAAGACACGAAGTGCATGAAAAACACAGAATATGTTGCAGAAAAGGTAAAAAACAAAGTAAATACCTTTCGTGCCTCGTGGGAGAAGTGATACTCTGGCTCCCGCAGAAGCAGATCTCCGGGTGCTCGCTCATTAAAGTCAGTGAAGTGACGAAAAATGGCCTGCGGAAGAACGTGTGCCGGCGGGGCGTACCTCTCGGGAATGAAGGGTCGAACCCTCGGAGGTAGAGTCATGACATCAAAATCATCCCCGACACCTGGAGGACCTCCGCCGTGAGGAAAACGACCGGCCATTTCAGAAAATTTGCAAAAAGGAGCAAAAATGAGCCAAAATTGGAAAAAGTCAACAAAAGTCAACTCTCGGGAAATGAAAAAGTCAACAAAAGTCAACCCCCGAGAAAATCTTCCAAATATTGAGACAAACTTACCTCAAGTGGCGAAAATGAGAAAAGAAGCCCCGAAATCAAAATTTAATCAGTTCAAAGTGTTTAAAACTGAAAGTTTTCGCGAAAACAACTTGCGTGGGGGGTTAGAAAACGCGTATAGAGCTCAGATCTGGAGAGGAAAATGGTTTGGGAGGGAGGAGAAGATGATTTCGGACCTGAAGTTATGAGCTCAAAGTGTTTGGGTAAGTGGTTTTAAAGAAAATGAGGTGAAAAGACAAAAATGCCCACTGTTTTGAACAAGTGGCCGGCCGGCCACCTTTTCAGGCTGGCCGGCCATCTCCTTTTTGAAAAGTGGCCGGTGGCCTCCCCTGGGGAAGAAAATTGGCCGGTGGTGTTCCCCACCTAGCTCTCTGCAAATTTTGAGGAAGATTGGAGTCCCCGAGACCTGAAAAAGTTCAAGAAAAGTGCACTTTCTGTCGCGAAATCGCTCCGCCGGAACTTCAGCTTTAACTTCTGGCATGTGTCTCATCATTACTCATCAGAATCAAGGTGTATCCTTCGTAAACATGTTGTAACCTCTCCGGGGGGTGAGCCGGAGGCCGCGATCGAGTCGCCCTCGCCGAAACGCGCGTTTCTCTGCTCGTGGTTTTGTGACAAACATGCATTCTAGTTCGCGCTTATTCTGCATTGTTGTGCACATAACTTGCATTCTCACGAACATACTTGCATTGCTATGCACGTTTTCTTGATATTACCATGCCTCTGTGCTTAAGCTTGTGTTGTCACGCACGTTCCTTTCTCGCACTGCGATGCATTCACCCACCAACACCGCTTTTGTCGAACTTTCGATATCACATTGAATATATCTTGCTAAACATGTTGTGCTTGTTGAGTTTCTCTCTTTTGCAGGCACGATATTGTATGTACGGTTCATTTGGAGCTGGCGCAGCCAGACGAATCGTACAGGTATCATATCTTCTCCGTGTGAGACTTGGCGAGAGTTGAATAATTCTCCGAATTCTTAACTGCATGAAATGTAGTTGTTGCTTTGCATTCTTGCTTAAAACTGTTGCATCTATTTGCGAATACCTGCTTCATTACAGCTTGCTGCATTTGCATGATCATTGAGTTACATCTGGCTCTGTGCATATCGCTTTGCATTTTGCCCCCTCGCCTGCGGGCACGCCTGCGGGCATATCTCTGTTTATCTCGCCTGATTGTCTAAGTCTTCGGCCTTGTCAAAAATGGGTCGTCTCTGGGCTTTGACATTCACTCCCGTAACTTGTGACTTCCGAGTTCTGTCAAAGAGGGGCAACTGTAGACACTCCATTTTTGACCGACGTTAAGACTCAGACGTCACCGATTGAGCGCTCGGTGATGTTGCATGTTGTGTTCGTCCAGAAGTTTCAGAGTCTCGGCTGCGAGCCTTGCCTCCAGACTTCCGGGCTTTTCTGTACTTTGCCTCGATTTGTGAACCAGGCTCTGTTTTCTTTGTTTTCTCTTCCTGAGGGGAGGGAGAGGTCTCGTAGATCATCTCTCGATGGCCGTAGGCTACGTTTCGTGGTCGCAGGCCATTTTGCCCATTTCGGAGCCCGATTCCCGGTTTTCGGAGCCGTCAGGCCGTGTGCCTCGGTTCGGGACCGCCTAACTACCCCCGTTTGCTCCGGTTTTTGGCATGCATCTTATTTGCTCCCTTTTGAGGGACACTGTGGTCTAAGAGACCCACTTCGTGGTCGAACACCACTCCCGGTGCCTAACAGTCAGTTTTCGGGGCCTCGAACTGCGCGTTTCGGCCCCCGAACCTTCATTTTGCATCGGTTTTCGTTCATTTTTGACAGGGACCTCTGTTTCATCACCAGGAAGGTCATAAAAGGGTGGGAGGCCAGTAATTGTTTCAGCAACTAGTTATATTCCTTCATCGCCCTCCGACGCCCGTTTTCCTCACTTCAAAGCCAATGTTGACCACCCTAAGGCCACTTTCTTCAACTCCAAACCACATATTTGTGTTGTACACACCTGGGAGGACACAAATATCACATGGCCGGCCAGTAATTCCATCTGACCCTTTTGAACCCCTTTGAAAAATGGCTTGTTCTCTCTCCTGTTTCACTTCCTTCAATTTTGGACCACAGGGCTGTGTTGAGGGCATCTGGGAGGACACCAATTTGTGGTGGCCGGCCATTAATTCACCTTGGCCTTTTTGACCCCTGGCCGGCCGGCCATGGGGGGTGGCCGGCCGGCCACCTGCAGCTCCAATACTTGGCCGGCCTTGATCCTTACAGGTGGTACATTACAGCTGTATACTTTTTTTCCCCCCAAAATCTGTATCCGAGGGGGGAAATTTTTGGGGGGAAACTTGGCTTGTTTTCCCCCCCTTTTTTCCCTCCTTTTCTCCCCCTCTTTGGTCCATATAACCAGCCTCCGGCACTGGTGAAAAGGGTTGAAAAAAATTGCTTTGAGCCTTGTATGCATCCCTCCTCTCTCTCTCTCCCTTCAAGCTTCAAAACATCAAGTTCTACACCCCTTTCTTCATCACCACCTAGAACTACACTACCACTTCCATTTCCAGCAGCTTGGAGCTCTTCTCAGAGGCTAGGAGGCACCATTTTTCAGTCCAAGAGGCAGCCAAGGCTTGGTCTCCAAGGGTAAGCACCATTTCCCCCTTTTCTAGCTCATTTTTGTACCATTTCTTAGCCCTCTTTGCTTGCTGTTTGAGCTCCGACCAAAACTGAAAGTGGCATTTTTTTGAGCTCTATTTCATTTTTCATTAAGGATCTTACCCTGTTTCGGACCCCCATCTTGCACTTGCTTCATTACCCCTTTGTATGCCATAATCTTGCATAGTATTTTTGGCCTATGTGTAATCTGTTTTGGAGCATGATGTAAACTGTAGATAAGCTTATTTTGAGCCCTTCTTCAACATTGAAGAAGGGCTCACCACTGTTTGGGACCTCCATGTATCACTTGCCATTGTACCCCTCTTTGGTCCCCATTTTTGCATGATTTATTAGCTTATTGAGCTCCTGTTTTTGGACCTTGATCCAAACTGAAAAGAGGCTTATTTGGACCCCCTCTTCATGTTTCATTAAGGGTCTATGGCTGTTTGAGACACCCTTTGTATACTTCGTGTTATAGCTCTCTTGGTGCCCTTATTTTGCATAGCATTTTGAGCATACTTGTATCTGTTTTTGGGGTTTGTCATAACTGTAATACATCATATTGTTGGCCCCTCTTCAATATTGTAGAAGGCCCCTTCCCTGTTTGGGGCCAGCATTTGTGAGTTGCTTCATTACCCCTCTCTTTTTGGCCAATTTTGCATGCTAGTTTAGGCCCATTTTTACTCACTGTTTGGCCTTGCTTAAAATTGAAAACATGCTTTTTTTGGGGCTGCCTTGCTTCTGTCTTTACACTTCATGTTCAAATTATGCATGCATTGCATAGCTATAGGCCATTCCATGCGCCAAGCTTCATGTTTCGGGATTCGTTCCATGCATCGGGTATCATTTTGCCATGACTCGGGGCTGTTTTGCATCTCATTTTTCCTCTGAAATTTGCATGCTTGTATGCCATATTCCATGTCTTGTTAGAGTGGCATTTCGTGCCTTAGGGTCAGTCCTCGGTTTGCGTGCACGTGTGCACGCATTTCGAGTGTCTCATTTTCATCTTATGGCCTCCTATGTGAGTGTGGCTGAGGTCCACTCATGTTGGTGTAATTCCATTATGCATTGCGTATGCCATCCCATTTCATAGCATTGTGTATGCTAGGTTGTATATTAGTGCATTGTGTATGCCATGTTACCTCGTGCATCGTGTATGCCATTTCATAGCATTGTGCATGCTAGGTTGTATCTTAGTTGCATTCATGCATATCATGCATACTGCATTGTGTTCGGGGTAGGAGTTAGCCCGGGCACGGGAAACGAGGGGCATTTCGTACTTCGAGTGACGAAACGTGTCTCAATTCCCAGTCACCGACATTCCGAATTATCCATGATGGAGTTAGGTCTTGTTGTGTTTTCACGTGCATTCATTCCATATTGAGTTGTGCAATTCGACTCCTCGGCCATTATGCATCGATATGCATGATTGGTGGCACGAGGATCGAGGCATGCATACATTTGTGAAAATACATTGCCATGCCCCTTTCCTGCTCTCTGTTGCAGCAAATCAAGAATCAGCAGTCTTCCGAGGCTTGGCGCGCTTTCCAAAAACCATTGCAAAACAGAGGCTAATTGGGGCATCAAAGTGGATTTCCCCGCAAAGGCAACCCGAACATGCATCATCCATCATCGGAAGAAGTGTCAAGGCAGTCCCTGGCTTGCATGCCAGTTTATTATTTTTCTTAGTTAATTTGTAAATTAATTAGGAATTTGTACATTATTTGGACTGTATTATTTGGACTATACTATTCTTTTATTCGGGACTGTATATTTATCCGGACCCTCTGCACGAGGGCATAATTGTAATAAGTGTGCGTGAGTGTGATGTATGTCTTCCAACCACACGTCTTTCTTCCCTTTTATTTACCAGCTTATGATGGTTAGATTAGGGCATATCTCAATTAGCATACAGTATGATAGCATGTTTGCACCCATTCATCTGTCTTGCATGCACCGGGCTCGGCGCATCATACTAACTGCATCTGTATTTCAATTCCGAGTTGAATACTTGATAGCTGTTGCATCTCATATGCCATGTTTAGAATAGCCGAGCCAGCTATAGTTGCATTTTTGCATGTGTTGCATTAGGCATTTCTGTATACTTAGGATCATGCATGGATTTCTAATCGGTTTCTGTTTTGGCTTGGAGTACTCGATGAGTTTTATGCTTTAGCATCCTTGCATGTGTGTGAGTGACTGCCATGATAGCATGCTTACCATGAGGCTAACTGCGTATGTGATATACCTGCTTGGATGCCTGTGGGTGGAGGTTGAGTTACTTGAAGTGGAACAATGCGTTGATAGTTTGTTTTAAGCCCACTAGATAGTGGCAAAACCATTGTTTTCTAAAGCCCACCCGAGGGTGGTAAATTCACGTCTTAGCCTACCTACAGGTAGCACCATCAAACCACTTTCAAACAAACAAACATGAAATGTCTTGTTCCAATTCAGGCGATCCAGTCTATACTTGTATGCTGTGCGCATCACATAGTAAATCTAGGCTAATAACCAGAATAAGAACACACAATGTTTTCAAAATTAGATATCATGGTTAGTAGAGGCCGGTCTTTGACCGGGCGAGCGGGGGTGCTCACGAAGTGACCTTCCCCAATCGTACCCAAGTTCCCGAGCCGAGGCAACTTTGGTGATGACGGACACGTGGCCTTTGGCACTGAGTCAGGGTTTCCTAAATTTTCCAAAATAAAATATTTAGGTGGCGACTCTGTATCTGGCAAAGCAGTCCATGTTTGGCACTTCTTTCAAAAATCAGTTTTCTCAAAACGATTTGCCGGATTTGGACTCTTTGGTTCAAGATTAAGAACCGTGACATTCGAGTCCTTGAACTGTAGTGAACCCAAATAAACAGAACGGGACTTAACCCTCCCGGGGTGTTCGGGGACGTCTACACCTATTTTAGCCCAACTCTTTTTCCTCAACACTCCCTAAGTTTCTAAGTAAGAAGGGTAAGAGGGGACAACCAACATATGACAACCCTCCCTGGATATTACTATTAGAACTCTTTCCCAATTGGGATCCGGACAGAACGGACCTAGACGGGCCCGCATGCAAAGGTTTTACTTTATATTGGACCAGCTGTGTCTAGGTTGTGATTTTTAAGTTATGTTTTCTTCAGTTGCCAACCCTACCTTCAAGAATTTTAAATGCCTATTTCTAAAACCTAGAATTAAAGAAATACCCTTGGTTGGCAATAGATATGGCCTTAGCCAAAGATTAATTATCCTCTGGTTGAGCACGGATTGGCTTCAAGATGGATTACAACAAAATCCAACATGTACAAGTTGGATTCTGAACAAGGATGAGTGGCTCCCTTAGGCAAATCCTAGGTGTTTGAATGTTGCTTGTCAACCTCAGATTGTGATCGGATTGACACAAATACAGTGTCACTCTGCCTTTGACCAAAAGGAAATGAAAGTCATAGTTTAGAATCAATGAAGATTTTGTGAAATGACAATAGATTTTATGATCACATACAATTTCAGCTATTCAGTGCCTAGTCAATTAATCATGTGACATTGAAAACATGCCTTTAAGAAATGAAAGAATTCAATCTAAATTTGATCAATTCATAGATAAAACTTGGACAAAACTGAGATCCAACTTAGTTATAAAGGGAATTGAATATTTATTTAAATCTTGCAGTCAAGGATATACAAAGAAAAGCATTTAACTGATTTCAACATTTATCTCAACCTTGAAAAATCTAGTCAAACGTTATATACATGGAATGAATTCATGTTGGCTATGTTTTGTTATGAAGAAAATATACCTGAAGCTTAATTTGTCATCACAAACCGACAAACGTTGATAGTTTCATCAAAGACGATCTAGTTGAAGCCCAAGCTTACGTGAAATCCATGCATCTAGAACAAGATAAAAGAATATACAGAAGTCATTAGTTTCAAGCATTAAAAAAGAATCTGGTACATGAGATACCACATTTTTTACGTGTACCATGTGTACAACGGTTATGCTATACCAACAAGGTTGTAAAAGTAGACTTGGCATGACAAATAGTTGCCTCTGGAATTAACATAGCTCTTTAGAATATATCAGGACATAGAATAAATAGTTGACCCTGAATCGACCTAGCAAATTATCAACTGAAACCAAACAGAAGTAGTGAATACATAATCCAGAAGCCAAAAGTGAACTTCTTGCAAAATTACACAACGATACACAAGCACACAACATCAAGGGAAGGAGGGAGGGTGAGAGAGAGAGAGAGAGAGAGAGAGAGAGAGAGAGAGAGAGAGAGAGAGAGAGAGGTACCTCTAAATGACAAACTGCTCTCCTAGCAAATTAAGTTTATATGTGAAGCTCCTTGGACATCAGCTAAGAAGCAAATTTTTTAACATTACGGAAGTTTTCAATAATTAAGAAAAATACAACTGTTGTTTACGTCACAAGCTATGCCAAACAAATGAAAATGTAACACTGAAGACTTGTGAGAAGGATATTTTCTCATTATAAATGGGATGGTTGAGCATCAGCAAATTATTGTTGTTTACAATAGCTTGAACTAATATTTCATTTACCTCCTCATGTTTCTTTTTCAGCATGCTACAAATCTATATAAATAATAGATCTGCCCCAAGTGTCAAGTGTTTGGATTTTTTAACCCAAATATCCAAGGATGAATAGTGTGCATATAATTTAGAAACACAATTCAATTCCATAATAATGTATGTGTAGCTTCCTTTTCGTGCTCCTTTCGGATATGACTCTCCCTACAGTTCGGACTCCCGTGGTTTTGAATCTGATTCCATAAGTGCAATGTGAAATAGATAAATACAAATGAGTCCAAATCTGACAAATCTTTTGAAAAATCAATTCTGAAACAAAAATGCTAAAAACAGACTGCTTTGCCAGATTTCAGAGTCGCCACCTAAAAATTTTCGAGAAATTTGGGAAACCCATGACTTGTGCCAAAGGCCATGTGTCCATCATCACCAAAGTGTCTCGGCTTGAGAACTTAGGTACGAGAGGACAAGGTCATGAATTGAGCACCCCCACTCCCCCGATCAAATATCGACCTCTACTAATCATGATGTGATTCTTATTTACATTATATGCTCTTGTTCTGATTATTAGGCTATTTTTACTATGTATTGCACACAAGTATAGACCGATTCAAAAAATTTGGAAATCTTGATTTCATGCATGTTTTGTTATGAAAAAGTGTTTTGAATCCACATTACTTGAAAAAGTGAGTTTGCATGTACATTTAATCAATTTATTCCAATTTACGTAAAAGGCATTCACCCACAGGCACTCAAACAGGTATATCAATTAAGCACTTAGCCTCATGGAAATCATGCTTGATATGGCAACACTAACACTCATGCAATATGCTAAAGCAATAAATACTCACCTAGTACTCCGGGGCAAGCCAAAAGAAATAAAATAGTTAGGAAAAAAATGCATGATCCTAATGATGTAAAATGACTAATTCAAAACATGAAAAAATGCAACTAATAGGTTCGGTTGTCTAATATGCCATGTAAATCACTTTGATAGCATGCAGTGGCGCACGAATTCGAGGAAGAAATTATTAATGACAAATGACAATGTCGTTAGAATGATGAACCGAACCCTTACGCGTGCAAGACAAATGGATACATTGGATATGGAAAACGCTAATTAAAACATGAGGCTCGATTCTACCATCACAAGCAGAGAAATAAAATGGAGAAAGAAATGGGGGTTGGAAGACATACACACTTATTACATTGTTTGCCATCATGCAAGAGGGTCCGAATGAGTTTCCAAATGTCCGAATTTAAACTAACTATTACAAAACTAAATGAATGAACTAATCTAATGAATACTAAATAATTAACTAGCAATCTAATTTAGTACAACAAAGACAAGCTATCTAAGTTGACCAACTATGACAATTACAAATAAACATTAATACTAATTACAACCATATTAACTACAACAATAATAATTAGTTACAACTAATTACAACAAGAACGGGAACATTTAATTACAATATTGATATAAACAAAGATGTACAAGGATTGCATGTTCGTGACTATTTTCAGAAACAACTCTATCTCCCTACCTAGGAATCTGCCTTGTTCCACCTTCAACCACTGCCCTCTGTTTCTGTAAAAACACACTGTTTACCAAACATTGGAGCCCGGCAAAGCCCAACCAAGGTCGGACGTGCCTTGATTTCATGCAAAAGTCTGCTTCTGTGCTTTGAAGTGAAAACAGTGCAGACAGAGTTTTTTTAGCCCTGTTTGTCCCTTCTGCTCTTCTCTGTCATGGAACTTTAAGAGAAGAACGGATTTGGTGCGAAAATCATCAACAAGCACATGTTGGTGGCTTGATGATTTCGAACACAATTTGGACAAAAAAAATTAATGAATGCAATGAAAATGACCACCCCTGCCTCTCATCATGGGAGCTCACAGAGGGAGACAGGCATGCCTCAAGTTTCATCAACACATCATAAATTGGTGCGTGACAACTCTTAGCACTATGGACTCGGCATAATGTCCGGCCAAATCCAAGCAATCTTACACATTTTCTTTACATCGGTTTCATTGGTTTTAAAGCACATTTTATTAGTCTTTTCCATTCTTTAATCAATTTGTCCAAAGTGATGGTTAAGTCCACTACATGAGAAGAAATGTCAAACAAGAAGTGATCCGAAACATGAAAGAGGGACTACGCCTTGACGATGAACCTCCGTAGAGGTTAACCCATTGAGCATAGGTCTCTTTGCCATGCCTTGGATTACCATCAATCTCTTGAAATAATTCTCACACAAAAGAAAAGAAGAAAAGAGGGATGTTGCAGACATGATTGTGCGAGATTGATTTTAAGAATGGGACTCTTAATATATATATATAACAAGTGAAGAAAACCTATCAACTCAAGTGGCTTAATGACTAAGGCCTAAACAAGCAAAGCCATGAGGACTTACAACATAATAAGCAAAGTATTCAAAGCATAAAGTAATTAAATGAATTAAAACAACCCTGAACAGCCCCTAATATGTAAAAATTAGTGACAAGAATGATGTTTAAATAGTACAAAAAAGATAGGAAATATCAAGGAATCACAAGGCTAGTGAACAAGAGCAAGGAGAGGTAGCTAGCCCCTCCATTTTTGAGACCTCAAACCATGTTTTTTAGCCTTTTTTGAACTCTGAAAATCAGTTTGAAGACAAAAAAAAAGAGTGTAAAGACAAGGGTGTGAGTTATGAAGTAAGGTGCAAGATAGGGTTTTAAACTTTTCTACCTTTGGTAGCTATTCAAACCCAAGTTCCAACACTTGAAATGGATACAAAACAATACAAAGACACAAGAAATTGATAGTAAGAGACAAAAATGAGAGGAAGAGAAAAGATGGTAAGCTTATACCTCTTAATGAGGATAAGCTCTTGTTGTGAATCAAACTTGGTCCAAACACACTCTCAAGGTTGAATTGTGATTCTCAAGGCTCAACCAAGGCTCCAAGGTTAAGGTTTGAGGATTTGTATGGCGTATAGATATAGTTCAAAGATGGTAATCTTGCTCAAAGATGGCTTGGTAAAGAAGAAGGAGCTCTCAAGTGTGTGTATAAGCTCTTTGGAATTTTTTTCAACCCTTAAAACAAAGACATCAGCTCATATTTATAGAATTTGAGCAAAATAGGTCGAAAATATCTTCAAAAATAGACAGCTAGTCTTGATAATGTAAAAGCCCATCCAATTAGGTCTAAATTTGCCCCTAGTGACGTGGATAGGAACTCGATTGTCCTTCAGTGAAACAAAAAATTCTTCTCTTAGATTCTGGGATTTGGCTTTCTTGTCAATCTCCATTGGCTTGAGAAATGACCCCGTTTTGAATCTTCGAGCATATCTAACCTTTTTGCCCCTAATTCAAGGGTTGCTTGCCCCTAGTTCAAGGGTTGCTTCTAATCTAGCTATGCAAGCTTCCTTTAATGACATAGGACCTTATTGTTCCTAGTTCAAGGGCTGCTTCAAATCTGGCCATGCAAGCCATATAGTTTTGTTGATCGTTGAACATTCTAAATCAAAGTTTGAAGGCAAAGAGATCAAGTCTCGAGGCCAAGAGTGATCCTATACTGTACAATCTCAAGATCAATTCCAAGCATGTCTTCGTAGGACTACGCAAAATATTTTTTGAAATCTTTTAATAAAGCGACTAGTCGCTCGTACTTCTCTGAAAACAATATGGAACCAATTTGGACCAAGCCAGGATCTTTCTCAGTACTCACATTAACAGACATGATCTCATTCATTAAGGGCTTAGCATGCTTCTCTGTCTCTCAGTGTCGATCAAATTTTGCAAATCCCGAGGAATTCCTCCCTCTTTGTTTTCACCACAGTTTTAGAAACAGTTTTGAAAAGCTTTGGTCAATGCAATGATTTAAAGGCACATAGAAGTAGGTGAAAATTATTGCCGTTTCATTCAAATCTTTTGGCTCAACTGGCTTAACGAGAGAAAGAGTGAAAAAGACAAACACAAAACAAGAAAGTAATGTTCGAGTTAACACCTGCGAAATCCCTAACCTCTGACATAACAAGACTGACTCAATACCCAAGTCCAAAAGTACAATAAACAACATTTTCAAAGTGCTAAAACAGTGCGTGTCAGCCACCACATCTGTAGTAAAATGAACGCCATCAATAAGTGGTTCTTCCCCGATCACATAGTCACATTATCCCCCAAGTTCATCGATCCAGTGCTGATTCACTTTGTAGGACCAGGTGGAGTGATGACCTTATTGTTAATTAGATCTTGAACTTCATGGAGAAAATGAAAACAATGGTCAGTGTCATGGCCGGTTTGTTAATGGAATGCACAGTACTTGGCAACATTATGCCTGGCTGGAAGGGGATTAGGGAGAGGCCAAGAGTTAAGGGGTTTGAGATGGCCTTGTCCTATGAGGATTTGGAGAGCTTTGGATAAGGTCATAAAAAAGGGATTAAAATGGCGGTTACCAGTCTTGACAAGATTAACAGAAGGGTCAGCAGATGTTGACTAAGTTTGATGATCTCTTACGAGTGTATGATTGGAGCTAAAATGGGTGTTTCTAAAATGGCATCCTTTTTCCTGGCTTGCCCCTTGATTCAAAATGCTCCCAACCTGAGTGACAAAAGTGTCATCTACAATCTTTGGAACAACTGTAAGCACTTGCTGCTTGTTCAGCCCTTTGACCTTCAAAGTCTCTATAGCCCACCAAAGATGTGCATAAGGATCAATACTTGCCCCGACCTTATTCTTGCTGCTTGCTTCAGCTTTGCCAAGGGATTGGGTGGCTACGTTGAGGCGAGGCCCAGTTGTTGTTGACATGTTGTCACCCAGACTTGAAACAGCTTCGGGTTGGCCTTCTTCAAATGTAGCTCGTCCTAAGATTGGGGACCCTTTTGATGTGAAATTTCAAGTATGTGATCTGGTCGATGATGGAGCCAATAGGCTAGATGTGCCACAGTTCTCTGAAGATATTCAATCATATTCATTAGCTTAGAAGTAGTGGGTTCATGTGTTTGAGATGATTGGGGTTCAAGTGCATCCATCATACACAAGTTCGTGCTTTCTAGAATGAACACCTTAGGCTTAGGTAAACGGGCCGAGGTGATGTATATGCTAGGGTTGTAGGTAGATAGAAGTGTATGGATTAGGTGGAGGTGTGGAGATAATAGGTTAGTGTTAACCTAAGGTCTTTTTGGTGGAGCTATGATCTCTTCGTCAATAAGATCCTGAATCTTATGACGAAAGCGGATGCAACGATTTGTATCATCGCCGTGTTGTTGATGATAAGCATAGTATTTAGCAGGGTCATGTCTTGGTGGAAGAGGATTTAGAATAGGTCAGGGTTCTAGGAGCTCTAGGTGCCCTTTTTCTAGCAGTGTTTTCAAGGCTTGAGAGAGACTCGTGTAAAGAGGATGGAAATTTTGGGCTTGGGACCGAGTTGAAGTGGTTGGTTTTTGGCTATTATCAAGAAAATAATTTTTGATGGGAGTGGTGACAGTGTTTACTTCCGAGCATTTCACAGTTGTGCTACAACTGGTAGTAGCATTGGAACCGCGAACAACATTCTTTCTCATAGGCTCATTACCTTCCACAATGATCCCTTGCCTAATGGTGTCCTCGATTTGAACCCTAACTTCATGGAAGTCCTTAAAGTTGAATAGTGGGAGGACTACCATTTTCTGCAATAACCTTTCATGCAGATTTCTAACAATTATACGAACTTGCTCTTTCTCTGGAGATCTGTTTGCTATCATAGCCGTCTTTGCCCTCCATCGAATAACAAACTCTGAGAAGCCCTCCTTCGGTTCCTGACACGTGACCTCAAGATCACAAGTTGTGACCTCGATCTGCATGTTGTAGGAATATTGGGCAACGAAGGATTCGGCCAACTCTTGCCAGCTCTATTTTACAGAGTCCTTCAATTTTGCATGCCAGATGGTAGCTATTCCAAACATGGTTTGGCCGAATAATGACAACTTCTGAACTCGGGTCAAACCCATTGGTCGCAGGATATTAGAAAACAGATACAAATGCACCATTAGATCTCCAAAGCCATCGAAACAATCAATAAGCAGCATCTTGAACCTCTCCGGGAAAGTAACAGCGGATTCAATATATCCATCCTCAATTCCCAAAATGGAGCTAACCCCCTACGCTTTCTTGAATGGTTTTTCGAGTTTGTTGACTTTGAGCAAGGTCAGGTCAAACTCTAACTCGTGAGGTGCCTCAGCTGGAGCTCTAGACATTTGAATCGGGACTGGATCTGTCTAGACTGGAGGAATAGGAACACCTGATGGATCCATAGTTCTATTGGCAGTGGTGCCTGGCATAGGAGTAGCAACGTTAGGTGCATGAGAAGCAGAAGCCGCAACCAGTTGTTGTTCTTGTTGTTACAACCTATTAGTGACCTCAGTTTGTCGGGACATATCCTGCTGGAGTGAGTCGACTAACTACTGTAGATGGAGTAGTAATTCCTCCAAATCTGATGAGGGATACTGAGCCATTCTAGGAGTAGATGGCGGTTCTTGAGGTGGACTAAGTATAGGTGAGCTAAGGGGTGATTGTTGAAATTGCTAAATTGGTGAACTTTGCCTGACTCTTCTTCTTCGCCTTGCAACTGGTAACAATGAAGCAAACACTAGTTGCTTCTGAACTAAATCTCTGACCGCACAAAGTCTATCGACACAAGTTCAGAGTACTCAGGGAATATCGAAGCCTTTTGAAACTATGGTTCCAGGACTACCTAGTAAAAAAGAAAACAGATAGCACCTCAGCCTAAATTTCACTAGAACAGATATGATCACGGCTGAGTGACTGTACTCCCCACTTAATTCTGCCCTAAAATAGATACAAACTATACCACTGATAGAAACATTCCTGTACAGTTTCACTATAAAGCACATACCAGTTAAAGAGAGCCAAAGCACCCCTACGAGGGGGTAGGGTTACCCTGTCCTAGTGTTGGCATGAACTAAGGTTTCACTACTTCAAGCAAGTAGATTCACATAATCCTGCATATGGGTGAGCATCTTGTCCTATGTTGGAACAGTCACTATGGCTTTACTATATGCAGCTAGGCCGATTGGTCAAAAGGGTACATCAGCAAGATTACCTAATATACCTCTCACACCTAACACCAAGAAGTGAAAGGAGGATCAAGAGGTACGACGGTAGTCTAGATCCAAGGGTTGTGTTTCCATCATGGCAGAGCTCACGACCGGTTAGCCTTTTAGCAAGCCTTTTGGGCGAGCCTCCGACAAACTATCTAGGAATAGCAGATGGCAAACACAGTGATTTAAGTGCACCAATACAAATGCAATGCAAGGAACATATAAGTGTAGATAAATTTTCACATCATGAAGTTCGAGTCAAGTTCTCTAAATACCCCAGCAGAGTTGCCAGAAACTGTAGCTTGCTTTTCATGCTCCTTTCGGATACAACTAGCCTTATAGTTCGGACTCCCATGGTTTTGAATCTGATTCCACAAGTGCAATGTGAAATAGATAAACATAAATGAGTTCAAATCCGGCAAATCTTTTGAAAAATCGATTTTGAAACAAAAATACCAAAAATGGACTGCTTTGCCAGATTTTAAAGTCGCCATCTAAATGTTTTTGAGAAATTTAGAAAACCCATGACTTGTGCCAAAGGTCACGTGCCCGTCATCACCAAAGTGTCTTAGCTCGAGAACTTAAGTACGAGAGAGGAAGGTCATGAATTGAGCACCCCACTCACCCGATCAAATATTGGCCTCCACTAATCATGATGTGATTCTTATTTACATTATATGCTCTTGTTCCGATTATTAGGCTATTTTTACAATGTGTTGCACACAAGTATAGACCAATTCACAAAATTTGGAACTCTTTCATTTCATGCTTGTTTTGTTTGGAAAAAGTGTTTTGAATATGCGTCACTTGAAAAAGTGAGTTTGTATATACATTTAATCAATTTATTCCAATTTAAGTAAAAAGCCTTCATCCGCAAGCACTCAAACAGGTATATCAAGTAAGCACTTAGCCTCATGGAAATCATGCTTGATATGGCAACACTAACACTCATAAAACAAGCTAAAGCAATAAATGCTCACCTAATACTCCAAGGCAAGCCGAAAGAAATAAAATAGTTAGGAAAAAAAATGCATAATCCTAATGATGCAAAACGACTAATGCAAAACATGCAAAAATGCAACTAATAGGTTCGATTGTCCAATATGCCATGTAAATCACTTTGATAGCATGCAGTGGCGCACGTATTCAAGGAAGAAATGATAAATGACAATGTCGTTAGAATGATGAACCGAACCTTTTGCATGCAAGACAAATGGATACTTTGGACAAGGAAAATGCTAATTAAAACGTGATGCTCTATTCTACCATCATAAGTAGAGAAATAAAATGGCGACAGAAATGGGGGTTGAAAGGCATACACACTTGTTACATTGTTTTCCCTCATGCAAGAGGGTCCGAATGAGTTTCCAATTGTTCGAATTTAAACTAACTATTACAAAACTAAATGAATGAATTAATCTAATGAATACTAAATAATTAACTAGCTATCTAATTTAGTACAACGAGGATAAACTATCTAACTTAACCAACTATGACAATTACAAATAAACATTAATACTAATTACAACCATATTAACTACAACAATAATAATTAGTTACAACTAATTCCAACAAGAACGGGAACGTTTAATTACAATATTGATATAAACAAAGATGCACAAGGATTGCAAGCACGTGACTATTTTCAGAAACAACTTTATCTACCTACCTGGGAATCTGCCTTGTTTCACCTTCAGCCACTGCCTTCTGTTTCTGCAAAAACACACTGTTTACCAAACATTGGAGCCCGGCCAAGCCCAAACAAGGCCGGCCGTGCCCTGATTTCATGCAAAAGTCTGCTTCTGTGCTCTGAAGTGAAAACGGTGCAAACAGAGTTTTTCTAAGCTCTGTTTGTCCCTTCTGCTCTTCTCTGTCATGGAACTTTAAGAGAAGAGGGGATTTGGTTCTAAAATCATCAACAAGCACATGTTGGTGGCTTGATGATTTCGAACACAATTTGGACAAAAAAGATTAATGAATGCAATGAAAATGACCACCCCTCCCTCTCATCATGGGAGCTCACAGAGGGAGACAGACATGCCTCAAGTTTCATCAACACATTATAAATTGTTGCGTGATGAGTCTTAGCACTATGGACTCGGCATAACGTCCGGCCGAATCCAAGCAATCTTACACATTTTCTTTACATCGGTTTCATTGGCTTTAAAACCCATTTTATTAGTCCTTTCCATTCTTTAATCAATTTGTCCAAAGTGATGGTTAAGTCCACTACATGAGAAGAAATGTCAAACAAGAAGTGATCCAAAACATGAAAGAGGGACTACGCCTTGGCGATGAACCTCCGCAGAGGTTAACCCATTGAGCATAGGTCTCTTTCCCATGCCTTGAATTACCATCAATCTCTTGAAATAATTCTCACACAAAAGAAAAGAAGAAAAGAGGGATGTTGCAGACATGATTGTGCGAGATTGATTTTAAGAATGGGACTCTTAATATATATATATAATAAATAAATAAATAAAAAGTGAAGAAAAGCCATCAATTCAAGTGGCTTGATGTCTAAGGCCTAAACAAGCAAAGCCATGAGGACTTACAACATAATAAGCAAAGTATTCAAAGTATAAAATAATTAAATGAATTAAAACAAGCCTGAATAGCCCCTAATATGTAAAAATCAGTGACTAAAATGATGTTTAAAGAGTACGAAAAAGATAGGAAATAGTAAGGAATCACAAGACTAGTGAACAAGAGCAAGGAGAGGTGGCTAGCCCCTCCATTTTTGAAACCTTAAACCATGTTTTTTAGCCTTTTTTGAACTCTGAAAATCAGTTTGAAGACTAAAAAAAAAGAGTGTAAAGACAGGGGTGTGAGTTATGAAGTAAGGTGTAAGAAAGGGTGTTATACCTTTCTACCTTTGGTAGCTATTCAAACCCAAGCTCCAACACTTGAAATGGATCCAAAACAATACAAAGGCACAAGAAATTGATAGTAAGAGACACAAATGAGAGCAAGAGAAAAGATGGTAAGCTTATACCTCTTAAAGTGGACAAGCTCTTGTTGTGAATCAAACTTGGTCCAAACACACTCTCAAGGTTGAATTGTGATTCTCAAGGCTCAACCAATGCTCCAAGGTTAAGGTTTGAGGATTTGTATGGTGTATAGATATAGTTCAAAGATGGTAAGCTTGCTTAAAGATGGCTTGGCAAGGAAGAAGAAGCTCTCAAGTGTGTGTATAAGCTCCTGGGAATTTTTTCAACCCTTAAAATAGAGACATCAGTTCGTGTTTATAGAATTTGAGCAAAATAAGTCAAAAATATCTTCAAATATAGACAACTGGCGGGCTTCCACCCAGAACAGTGTTTCTCACCAAAAAGGCACGGCTGGGCCCGAATGAGGTATGGTCGGCTCCCAATGTGCTCCCCTATTCCTTTGTTTCAAGCTTAATACAGGTCAGCATAGGGTTCAAAAATGAAATTCTGGGGTACAAATTGTGTAAATATGAAAGGTCTGGGCTTGTTTCGAATTTTGAACTTAGGTCCTTCGTTGAGAATTTGAACTACATTCAACACAACTTTCATCATCGAGTGCACAGGACAAAACGTCCAAGTCTTACGGGCAATCAAAAATGAGGTGTCTACAGTAGGTGGCGAAAAGAATTACAAATGTCTTGTCTCTTATAATTCAATAAGGGATACACAAAAGGGGTAGTTGTCCCCCATACTAATAAACACCTCTCAACCTTGATAGAAGATGAATTTAATCCTAGATCTATGGTATGACAAACCTACAAACTCTACCAATCACTTTTAAAGACGTTGGATTGATGTACAGTTAACTAGAAAATTTAGATCACGAGATAGTTACTTTATTTCTCAAGCACCGATGCATTAGTTAGTAGGGCTTCTAAGCTGGAAGAGTGATGCACTAAAGTAGTGTGAAGTATACAAGCGCAAGGGCACCCTCACCTCAACAACTGGATTTTCGGGTTGAGTTTTACCCATGACCACGTAACATGGCATCAAAACTGGAGTACTAAGAATGTGTAGGGTGTCTGTCCCTAGCTTTCACGTTGTAAGTGCTAAGTGAGCACATTGGGCATGAGGGAGAATGTAAAGTCTTACGTCCCCTAGATACTAAAGTAATGTTCGATATAATAGCTAGCTTTCGAAGTTTAGTTCTACCTAAGACCGTGTAACATAGTATCAGAGTCAACATACCTAGGAATGGTAAGTGTGTGTTCCTAGCCTGTACATTGTAGGCGTTATTAAATGAACACACTAGGCCTGAAATGTGTGAAGGCAAAGTCCTACATTAGCTAGGTACTAAAATAATGCGCAACATAAAAGCATAAGGGCAACCTCACCTTAAGAGTTTGCTTTTGGGGTTGAGTTCTACCTATATAACATAGTATCAGAGGTGCATGTCTCTAGCTTGCATAATGTAGGTGCTGTCGAGTAAGCACGCTAAGCAAAGCTCCACATTGAACGAGTGCTAAAGTAAGGTGTAGTATAAAAGTGTGAGTGTTAGGCATAATGAAGGATGTGAAACGAAGTCCCACATCGCGTGAGTACTAAAGTAATGTGTAGTACAGAGGCATGAGGAGACCCCTATGGATGGTTAGGGTGCATATCCTTGGTCTACATGCTACAGGTGCTACCAAGTGTGAGGGGTACCCCCATGAATGGGTAGAGTAGGGTGCTGGCAAGTGGCCTACATCCCCTAGTTTTGGGGGTTAAGTTCCATCCAAGACCGTGTAATAGGAAGTTCTTTATAACTCCACATATTGAGCCATGTGAACAAAAAGAATGTCCAAATTTGACACCAATCTTAAATAAGAACTAAATGGGATTGGTTAAAGAAATAAGACCACCTAACTCCTCTTAAGCTTGTAAATAGGAAGAAAGAAAATAGGAATGGTTGAAGAATAATGGGATAAGATAGAGATGTTGTAGAATTGCTTTACAGTGGAAAACAATTGGCTCGATTCGACTTGACAGCTAAAAGCAAGGCCATATGAAAAAGCGATCTCTTCTATTAGCATGTATGAAAGCCTCTAAACATCCACTTGGGTTTCTAACAGAGATGCAGGTTGATTCAGAATACATTTTTTTGTTATTTCATAGCCAGTGTGAAAATGAAAACTACCAATCCCTTTGCCGGTACATCCGATACAGCCTCACAAACTACGAAGCACCAACCCCAAGGCCAAAGGGTCTTCACCCCCTTTATACATGTCCTTATCCGCAGCCTTGAGAGTCCTGATCAAAAAAGGGCACCTGAAGCTGTTAGAAGAACGCCCATTGCCTAATCCCCTCCCTCCTACACACAACCCGGCCAAATACTGCGCCTTCCACCAACAGCATGGTCATGACACCAACCAGTGCTTCAGATTACATCATGAGATTCAAGATCTCATTGACAACAAAGTGATAGCACCTCCTCAAAAGCCTAACGTCACTACAAATCCCCTCCCACCACATAACCAACCCCCTCCACCCAGGCAAGTAAATCTTGTCCATACACCGGTCGTCCCTTACGACCCCAGTATATACATCACCCCCTCCCACCTACCTAAGCCAGCGCTGTTTATCCAGAGAGCATAGACTTGTGCATGATAAACGTGTCCCTATCCCAACCTAGACCTGTGGTGGTGACTATGGTAAAGGAAGGCGGAGTAACTTTGGTAGAGAATGGGAATTTCAGTTCAGTGCTTGATGACTCCGTCGACTCATCTGAAGAGGAATAAAACCCTTGCTACTACATTGTGCCAACCAATTAAGTTAAACCAGAGGTGAAATTGCCAACAGGCTGGAGGATGGACCACGCTAGGGATTAGATGACTTAGCAGACCTCGAGGAGGACATCAGCAATCTGCAGTTCTTCGATGAACAAGATCTGGAGAATGTACAAATTGACTGGTTTGATATGAACGGATCAGCGGATAATTGGGGTGGCTCAGTGATGAACCGGATGTGGATGAGGGGTCTCAACCAAAGCTGGAACAGCCGAAAGCAGGGACCATTACAAGGGTCAGAACGGCCCGACGACAAGGGAAAGTTGTCGAAGAGCACCGGTACTAAGCATTTTGGCTTAGGAATTGAGTAGTGTTAGTGTAGTTGATACAGAGCAAGAGGCCGCACTGAAGTGGTTTGAGCAGGAAAGAGTTGAGAATGGTCAGAAAGTTGGGAAAGCCAAAAGCCCTGTGGGGACTGACTGTGATGCGGATGCGAGAATACTTACAACGGAACCATACAGTTGTTTGTCGGTTACTGGAGGGATGTGGTGGGAAGATGATGATTCGCATCTTGCCCACACTGATGAAGATTGGGGACAGAATCTGCGAGATAATACCTAGTATTCTGAGGAAGTGGATCACATGACTAGAAGCGGGCGGTACTTCAAGCCCTCACACCTGGACCAACCAGAAGCATCTGGAAAGGATAAGGAAGTTGAAAAACAGAGGGAGAAACTGTTAGAAGAAGAAGCTGTACTGAAGCAGCTGAAGAAGATTCAGGCGGACATATCTATTTGGTGGTTGCTCATGGTTTCGCGCATACACCAACAAGTTGTATTGTCTACAATGGATAAGGCCAAGCTATCTATCGACACAACTCCAGAACAGTTGGTGGGACTGGTCTTCCCGGGAGGGGCTTCACTGACTTTGACCTTCACGGACAAGGAATTACCGCCTGAGGGCTCTGAGCATAACAAACCGCTATACATCTCAGTTGAATGTAAAGAGAAGTGGGTGCCCATTGTATTGGTTGACACTGGGTCTGCAATTAATGTGTGTCCGTCGCGCACGGCCTAGCTATTGGCTTGAAGCCAACAGACTTTCTACCAACGGCCCAGGTGATCTGGGCTTATGACAACACAAGTCGAGAGGTGCTGGGAACAGTTCAAATTAGAACACAGGTTGGCTCGGCACAACAGGACATCAAGTTTCATATCCTGGATGTTCTATCTACCTTTAACTTGCTACTTGGGCTACCCCAGCTGCACTAAGTAAAAGTTGTTTCTTCCACCTTGCATCAGATGCTGAAGTACCCTCTTGGAAAATGGGTAGCCATTGTTTTTGGGAACTCTTCTATACATCCTCTGCCGGAAGTCACTACAACAGTACTGGAAATTATACACGGTGATGAGGATGTCTTCTTTTCTGGTTTTACCTTGGCTGAGGCCTAGATGGTGCAAGATATCTTAGCTATTGATGAGGGATTGTACGTCAGTGCTCAATCAGTCTACCTCATGAATAAGCTATAGCATATACCTGGGATGGGATTAGGAAAGAGCGACCGAAAGGGCGTTACCACACTGGCCGAAATGCCACATAACCCTCATGCCTTTGGCTTGGGCTACATGCCTACCAAAGAGGACTGGGTGAGAAAAGGGAAGGAAATGGCAGGAAGGGCCAAAGCAAAGCAAAGTGGGAGGCACTATGAGCTTGTACATAGACCAATTCAGGGAACTCTGAATGGCCGCTTTGTCTAGGAGGCGAAAGCCTTCCCGTTTTGCAGCTTTTCTAAACCATGGTTGAACTCTGAGAAGAGGCGTTTGCCCAGATTTGAAATTTTCTTCGACCTACAGCTGCAAGAGGTTGAAGCCACAAGGGAACAAACTGACTTGCCTGTTGAGGCAGAACAGAGTGCAGAAGATGAGTCCAACAGAAGTGAACTTGAGTTAGGAGCAGCGTTGGCTTGTCTCCTTTTAGATCCTCAGATCAAACCGGAGAGCTTGGGGGATGACTTCACCGTTTCCATGATCGGAGACCAATCAGGTGTGACCCTTCCGGTGGTATTCTGGATGCATCTATCGCACCCTCCCTCGTTTGGCAGCTAGAGGAGGGCTTTTTGTCCAGCAGTTCTGAATCAGGTAGTGAGCTAGAATCTGATTCCACAGAGTCTGTGGAGTTGTGGAGTCGGAATCAGATCCTAGTTCTTCTGAGTCAGAGTCCAGTATTCCTGGGGTTGACAACCCGGATGCCGTTGTTTTGTCTAGGTCATCTTTTTCCTTTTCTTTTGAGTCGGTTATAACCGAGGAATTGGATTAGTTGGAAACTTTGAATGAAAATGATACCACTGCTGTTTCTAAGTACTTCTCTGTGCCACTTGTATATTGCATTGATCATGTCTTTCAAAATTTTGATAAAAACGATGAGGAAGGAATTCCTCTGGTTTTGAAACATTTAATTGATCAAGAAGATGAGAGATTTATAAAACCCCTTGTTGATGAAATCGTTGCAATTAATGTGTGTACTAAGAAGGATCCGCGTCTAGACCAGATCAGGTCCACGTTGTCTTCGGAGAAACGCAAGCGCTTAGTCGCTTTATTAAAAGATTTCAAAGATGTTTCCGCGTGGTCCTACGAAGACATGCCTGGAATCGATCCTGAGATTGTACAGCATCGGATCCCTCTTGACCCTGAGGCCTGACCCGTCAAGCAGAAGCTTCGGAGAATACGCTCGGATTAGGCTTTGAAAATCAAGGAAGAGGTCACCAAGTAGATAGATGCAGGGTTTTTGCTTGTATCTAAGTATCCTATTTGGTTGGCCAACATTGTTCCGGTGCCAAAGAAAGATGGCAGAATTCGAGTGTGTGTGGATTTCAGAGATCTAAATAAAGCTAGTTCGAAGGATGACTTTCCTCTACGCACATCGATGAATTGGTGGACCTCACCGCAGGTCATGCGTTGCTCTCCTTTATGCATGGGTTTTTCGAGTACAACCAGATCTTGATGGCACCCAAGGATAGGAAGAAGACTGCCTTCACTACGCTGTGGGGAACCTACTGCTATAGGGTGATGCCATTCGGTCTGAAAATTGCTAGGGCTACTTAGCAACGGGCTACAACCACGATTTTAGATAATATGATACACAAAGAGGTTGAGGTGTATGTGGATGACATGATTGTCAAGTCCAAGGAAAGAAAGGGCCACTACACCGTATTGAAGAAATTCTTCCATCAGATTAGGGAATATCGATTACGACTGAATCCACAGAAATGCACTTTTGGTGTCACAGTAGGGAAAATGCTGGGGTTCTTGATTACACAGAGGGACATTGAGGTTGATCCTTCCAAAATCAAGGCCATCTTAGAAATACCACTACCAAGGACTAAAAAGGAGGTGCGAGGCTTTCTGGATAAAGTGCAATTCATAAGACAGTTTATTACAAAATTAACCTTGACTTGTGAACCACTATTTGGTCTCCTAAAGAAATGAAAGAAATTCCAATGGGATGACCGATGCCAGTTTGCTTTTGAGCAGATCAAGCAGTATCTTCAAAACCCACCCGTGTTGTCACCGCCAGAGCCGGGAAAGCCGGTGATTCTGTACCTGTCAGTAATGGACACAACAATGGGCTGCATGCTTGCGTAGGAATTTGAGGATAGAGTGGAGAAGGCCATCTATTACCTGAGCAAGAAGATGCTAGAATATGAGACCCGTTATACTCTGCTGGAGAAGGCTTGTTTGGCCTTGGTATGGGCTACTAGGAAGTTGAGGCACTACTTGTTAGCTCACTCCGTAATTCTAGTTTTGAGATTAGATCCTATCACATATCTCTTCGAGAAACCAGCACTTACGGGTAGGCTAGCCCGTTGGCTGCTTCTTCTCTCCGAATTTGATTTGAAGTATGTGACTCGCAAGTCTGTTAAAGGAAGAGCGGTAGCTGAGTTTCTGGCAGATCACCCAGTGGAGCGAGGCAAAGCAGTAGAGTATTTGTTCCCAGATGAGGCCATTCTGCAGGTTGAGGAAGAGATTTGGACCATGTACTTTGATGGAGCGTCTAATCAGTACGGTTATGGGATAGGGGTGTTGCTGATAGCACCCGACAATTCCCATATACCTTTAGCCTTCAAACTCCGGTTCAAGGTATCTAATAACAAAGCAGAATACGAGGCATGTATCGCTGGATTAGAAGCCGCCCTAGAACTAGGGGCAAAGTGATTGGACGTCATTGGGGACTCAAACCTGGTTGTGTCTCAAGCGAAAGGAGATTGGAAGGTTAAGGAAGAAGGGATGAAAATCTATCACCAAACCCTGGATGTTCTGATTCCTAGGTTTGAGAAGCTAACCTTCACGCATATGTTAAGAGAGAATAACAGGTTCACCGACGCTTTATCAACTCTACCTTCCATGATAGACATCTCGTTGGGAGTCCGGATGCACCCGATCATTATTGAACAGAGATATGCGCCGGCCTATGAGTTGATCGCCGCAATAGATGAAGTGCAAGAACAAAACCCCTGGTATCAGGACATCTGGAACTTCTTGGAAAATGAGGCTTATCCACTAGGGGCAAATGCCAAAGATAAGAGGGCCATACGGCGAATGGCTGCTCAGTTTATCATCTGCGGGGGTAAATTGTACAAATGAGACCATATGGGAATGCACAAGTTGTGTGTTAATGTAGAAGAGTCGAAGCGCCAAATGGAGGCCATCCATGAAAGAGAGTGCGAATCGCACATAAATGGAGTAATGCTAGCTCGGAAGATTCTCAGGCAAGGTTATTACTGGTCAACCATGGAGGAGGATTGCATTGGTTTTGTTCAGCGATGCCACAAATGCCAAATTCATGCAAATCACATGAATATTCCGCCATCGAAGCTATACAACATGACTTCACCATGGCCATTTTAAGTCTGGGGAATTGATGTTATTGGGGCAATTACAGCGAAAGGCTCAAATGGGCATGAGTATATCCTAGTGGCAATAGACTATTTTACCAAGTGGGTCGAGGCCCAATCTTATGCAGTGCTAAAAGCGTCGCATGTAGCCAAGTTCATCAGGAATAACATTATTTGTCGTTATGGGGTCCCGAATGAGATCATTTCAGACAATGGTTCCCACTTTAAGAAAGAAGTGATCGACTTGTTGGAGAAATACAGCTTGGCTTTTCATAAGTCATCCACATATCGGCCACAAACCAATAGAGCTGTTGAGACCGCCAGCAAGAACATCAAGCACATTCTACAGAAGATGGTGGAGACCTACAGGGACTGGCCAGACAAATTGTCTTTTGCTCTCTGGGGCTATAGAACATCAATTCGGACATCTACTGGGGCAACTCTGTATTCTTTGGTTTATGGGATAGAGGTTGTTCTGCCTATTAAAATAGAAGTTCCGTCGCTGCGAGTTATGGCTGAGTGCCAAATAGCATAAGCGGATTGGCAGCAAAGCAGGTTCGAGGAACTAATGTTGTTCGACGAGAGGAGGCTAAAAGCACTGTACCATGTCCAAGGTTATCAACGTAGAATTGCCAGGGCTTTCAACAAGAAAGTTAAGTCCAAGAATCTGAAAGAAGGGGATTTGGTGCTCAAAGACAACCGAGCTCCCATCCATGACCCTAGGGGCAAGTTCAGACCCAATTGGACTGGCCCTTACATCATCAAAACAATCTGGTCGGGTGGAGCTGTCATTCTTATGGACCTAGATGGCCTAGAATTCTCTCAACCAATCAACATGGACAAGTTAAAGAAATACCATCCTTGAGTGGCTCGCTAGGCCAAAAACCCGAAAGGACGACCTAGGCAAAAGTTAGAGCACAAAAAATTTTGAAATAAGAAAAACTGAGCTCACAAGGTTGAAAACACAGAAAGGGCGGTCTTAGCAAAAGTTAGAGCGTAAAAGGAGAGTGCTAATACTCGAGTGAACCCGAACTAAACTACGTAAGGCTTAATTCCCATCTTTGGGATACGTAAGCAACTTCATTCTGAGGTCCAATCCTAAACACTTTAAACTCAACTCTTCTATCCATGAGATTGTTCAAGGCATCTTTGCCTTTTCTACATCCAAGAATTCGGTTGTGGTCTTCATTATGAGAGCTGGTTACAGTACAGTGCTATTTAGACAAGGGACAACTTTCCATTTATTGGATTTGATGTTGTACAACTCGAGGATAGATTCCATGTGTGTCAAGTTGTGATCCTTTTTGAAAATGGTTTTGAAAAGTTTTAATAAAAGTTGATTTTGTTCAAATTAATCTTTTTACAACTTAGACCATTTTTGGACCAAAAGGAAAAATTTTAGTGCCCACAACTTCGATTTCATTAATTTCAATACAAAGTTCTCTAACTCTCGATACAAATCAAAGTTGCTTTTATTACATTTAAAAGGAAAACTTGAAAGTATAGATCAAAGCAATAAACTTGGGGGCATAGATAAATCAGATGTTCCTACGTCCCCTCCCAAAGCTTGTGGAAGCTTCAGATGCTAAAGCAGGCCCAGTTTGCGCCTCTTCTTCAAGCCAAGCTATGCACACCAGAAAGGGTACAACTGAAATTGGGAGCGAGAGCCAGAAGTTCTCTTGTCCTCCAAGCAGTGAGATATCGAGCTAGTTATTAGCCTTGGATTGGAAATGAAGCCTGGTATTCTACCCCCTCTTCTGGGCAAGTCTAGTCGTGTCCGATCTGACACCTGAACCAGAATGGAAATAGTAGACACAGTGTGTCAACCCAATCAACTAAATGCCAGGTTGTCGAGACATGCTGTAACTCATCTCGGGCAAATCAAACCAAGGGCAACACCAAGCAATGTCAGCAGCGAACCTGTTGCACATCCAATGGCACCACCACCCCTCATTCGAGAAATTAACTAGTTGTTGGCGAAAGAAATAGCGTCGTGTTGAATATGCAGGGAGAGAATCCACTACCTTCAACCTATCCATGAGCCATATTTGGGAAGGGATGAAAAATAAGAGAGATTAAAGAATAGAAAGATGTATGTGGAGAGAAAAAGTGAGAAAGGGTCTTGAGAGAAAAACAGAGCGTGAGTGCCGAGTGATGTGAGAAACACATGTGAGATAGGGTGGGAAACAGTAACTGCAAAAGTAGTGGACTTCCTGCGAATGTAGTTGCCTTCTGTCGATGAAAGGCATCCAAGCCCATCAAAGTCTCGACTAGTGTCAAGCCAATGCAGCTTTTGCCCTCTTTCAAGCCTTGGGTCACTTCGATCAAGCGAATGGTAGATCCTCCACAACCAGGGGGCAAATAAGAAATGAGCCAACATACACAAACAAAAGGCATGTTGTTGAAAAGTTTGCGAAAGACAGTCGCTACAGTCGCCGACGTCAGAAAATCGATGAATGAGACTGGGAATATCTAGCTCTCCGTTATGAACCAATGATCGAGCCTCACGTAAAGTGAGCCTACACATCCTTCCTAGAGCTGGGATGTGGCCAAAACAGGACTGGGGTAAAATTTCCTCGTTGCGCTGGGATTCCATTAGAACTTGGAATTCTTCAATTGTTGGGCATAGTTCTTGCCCCCCGAAGCTGAACACATGTGTAAATGAGTTCCCACACCTAGCCGCGGCATGTATGAACGGAAAACACAATGGGGTACAACTTAGCGGGAATAGTGCATTTATCCCGAAACCCCAAAACTTCACTTTTTCCGAGCCATCAAAGGATACAATCCAATTCGAGAGTTTTTTGGTGAAGAATGCCTCCATTTGTGGCAAAAACAGAGCTAGAATGAAGAAAATATAAAGTCCCAACTTTTGTAGAAGATAAGGTGCTGAGTGGAAGATAGGTGGCAGCAATCTAGGGGCCTCTGCATTAATGGCTGACCGGCCAGTTCTGGTGGCTGACCGGCCAGCTTTTGTAGCCGACCGGCCAATTGTGGTGGCCGACAGCCCCTGTTTATGCCCAACAAAATTCCTTTGCTCTTCCTGTGTGTTGAGAGTGCTGAGAACTTGTGTTTTGTTCTGCTCTTGATGCATTATGCTGCTTTGTTTTAGAAGTTTTGTTGAGTTGCTTGCAAATTGTTTCAATTTGTTTATCGAGTTGTTTCGCTTTGTTTATCGAGTTGTTGTGTTCCTTATCGAGTTGTATTTGTTTTGTTTATCGAGTTGTTGCGTTGTTCGTCAAGTTGTTTTACCCTGTTTGTTATGTGTTGGTTGGTTCATTACCTGATCAAGAAATTGCCAATACGATGTACAAAGTTCAATGTCCATCAATCTCGTTTTTATGCAATGTGGTGCTATGCAGTGCTCAGATTCAAAAGAAATACAACACTTTTTCATCAAAAGCTGGTTTTCATTCCGATCATGGTTTCTTTTTACAAAGAGTACAAGTTTTTAAGAAAATAAAACTGTCTAAAGCTGTACAATGTGCCAACCCTACTAGCAAAAAAAACTAAGCAAAAACATATGAATCAACGCCAGCTAGCTTAAGCTCTAGAGGCCCTCTTCGTTCTCTTCCTCGGCAGAGTGGACTCTGCAGAGCCGTCTCCATCCGCACCGCTATCTAAACCTGATGTTGAATCAGAACTAGAACCAGAGTTGTCGTCATCCTTTGCATCAGAACCTGGCTTAGCCTCATCTCCACTAGCAGAATCTGAGCCAACATCATCATCTCCGCTCTCGGATGACTTGGCATACTGATCTGCAGCCTCCTCGGTCTTGCTAGTCTTATCGTCATCACGCATGATAGGCACACAACGTCTCTCTCGGTCACGTGCTGGAGCCTGTCTCTCTCTCCCTGCTGTTAGAGGGGGTGTTGATGGTCCCGCTGCTGCTGTCGGTAGGGGTGAGACCTAAAAAAGCAGTTGGTATATGTCAGGCTTAGTATGTGTATCAAATGTAAGTATGATGTATGGAATGAGTACAGGCAGAAGTCAAATACGGTGTGTGAATACAATGTGTCGGATGTGATCTATACATACAGTGTATCAGTGCAGTACAGGGATGTGTTCAGTTGAAATGTTAACTTCAGTATGTCAACAGAAATGTGGTGACCGAAACGCCAGAAAATTTTAAAGTTACCTGAATACCGTGGAAGCCAAGTATTGCCTCCATCCTCAAGATCATGCCCTCAAATGAGACGAATATCTCAAGTAGTCCTTCGACATACCCTGCGGGTGCCTATAAATGTAATTTGGAATGATCAGTGTCTGGAATGAATATCTGAGTATCTGAACAAGAATGCAAAAAATGACAACTGTAATACATACTGGAGGTGAATCAAGTGTCCTGACATATCGATGACCAGGCAACGGAGGCTCAAGCGGAATCTGATAAGCCTCTCCAGAGTACCGCCAACCCGTCAACTCAGTCAGAAGCACTGGCCAGCCGAAACTCTGCCTAGCGGAGGGCATCCCTCTAGCCCTGCCCCTCGGTGCTCAGGCCCTACTCGTCGAAGGGGCATCAGCTGCTCTCCTGGCACGAGCATGAATACCCGTCAAATGAGGCACGAGATGTGTCTGGATGTATGTCGTATAGTCCCCCTCTCCCAGAAAGTAGTCAGCCTTCACGCCTCATGTAAAGTTCATCATCTCCTGGGAGGAGAGACTCTCTGTGGCCTGCATTGATGGCGAAGGTGGCATGGGAACCATCTGCAGTGGCAAACCTAAAGTCTGGCGCAGGAAGCACTCGCCTAGGAACCAGGCTCGACCTACCGGTCCCTCGAGCACGAGCCGATAATGAGAAGCGCCACAGCACCAGCCAACTCATATCTGACACCTTCTGGCATCGTCGCCTAAGGCTGCCATGAGATTTGCAGACAGCAAATGCACAGATTGTTAGTTGCAATTAGATGTGTAATATGAATCGAAGCTGACAGTAGAAAGAAATGTGAGTTTTGAGTTACCTTTGCTACCCTTACTGTATCGAAATATCGGCGGAAAAATGAAACAGTCTCTCGGGCCCTCCGCTGGCATCTCCCGTTATATCGGTGAGAGTATGGCACGCCATGAGGCATCTTGACCTCCGTCTCTGGGACAAGTGTCGAAAATAGGCATACACCCATAGCTGGGAAAGAAAAAAAGGCGACAGTGAGTATACAACAGTTAAAACACAAGTAATGCAAAAAGCAGAATATGTGTGCAATGTCTAGAAAATGCAGAATGCAGAGAATACAGAATACAGAGAAAATGCAAAAAGCGAGGTATGTAGTACAACGTACAGAAAGTGCAAATGCAAAGCAGAGATTATACTATATGTGTGCAGTATACATAAAGTGCAAAGCAGAAAGCACGGTAGGGAATGTAAAGCAGGAAAGTAAAGCATACCTCCTAGGCTCTCCAATAGCCACCAACTATATTCCCACTCTTGCAGGATGTTGAGCTCATATAGCAGTACAAGGTAGCGAGGCCAGCGCCACCCCAGTCGTAATGCCGAACCTGAGACAAGTCCACCAAAGCACTCAAAAGATATAGCCCGACAGTGTTCGCCCTGTCGGCGAATAAAGTGGTACCAAAGAGGAACATCAAGAAGCCTCGAGCATACTGCTCAATCTCCTCTACAATCTCCAGAGTTGTCCCTCTAAACTGGTCTGCAAACCAGCTGTACTGAACTGTCCCTAATCAGAAGATAGGTGGGCGTGCCCCCAGCAAATAGATCGAAGCGGCCTCCTACTCACCCATGTTAGTATCATATGGGATCAACCGACCTCCTACCTCGATGCTCGTGAGCATAACAAAATCGTACAGGGTCATCACCATATCTCCCGTGGTAAAGAAATGAAAAGAGTTGGTGGTGTCTCACCATCTCTTTACCAGCATGCCCAGTAGGGACCTGCTCGCCATGAGACGCGACAGCGCCATGTAGAATAAGTCAAACCCAGCCTCATTGACGATCTGGCGGACACTAATGGGGAGGTCCATGTACCATTCCCTCGCAGATGTGGTCCCATATCCTTGGGTGAAACGAGAGTCCACCTATGTTCAAAATGAGCAGATGAAAGGCAGTGTAAGAAATACAGTGCATGAATATGTTTGGGATGAGCAGATGAAATATAGTGCAAAAGTGTGAGCTATACAGGAAACGCAAAGTACAATGCGAAAAATGTAAGAAAACAGTGCGTACCTCGGTGGCGCCTTAGGATAAGTGAGACTTCGGCTCTCGTAGCAAGAGATCCTCTGGCGCGCCTCGTGCAAATCCGCCGAAATGACAGATTATATCGGGCGGTAGTACATGCACCTCGGGATGGTATGTCTCCGGGTTGAAGGGTCGAACCCGGGGTGGCAATGGTATATGCCCAGGATCTCCATCCATCCCTGGAGAACCTCCATCGTGGGGAATGTCGTCTGCCATCTGGAAAAAAGGTGCGAAAGTGGGCAAAAATGAGCAAAATGAGTAGAAAATGCCAAAAGTCAACGAAAATCCACTCTCGAAGAGAGAAAATGGGAGAAAAAGTCAAAGCCCAGGAAAAGGCACCAAACTCAAGAAAAACTCGAGGGAAACAAACCTCAAATGGTGAAAATGAAGAAAAAAGCACCGAAAACAAATTCCAATCAATTCAAAACGAAGGAAATCAAGAGTTTTGGCAAATCAACTTCACGTGGGGCGTTGGAAAACGCATACAAAGCTCAAATCTAAAGGGGAAAAGTGTCTAGAGAGGAAGGGGAAGCAATTTCGGCAATGGAGGTGTGAGGAAATGAGGCTTGGAGGTGTGTACTTAAAGATCTATATGCACAAGTGGCCGATCGGCCACTATTGGTGGCCGACGACCACCATTTGTGGCCAACAGAAAGTACAAGGAAAGTTCACTTTTCAGCTCAAAATGTCTCTGTGAAAGTTTCAAACCATGTCTTCGGTGCATGACTCATCACTAGTCGGCTGAATGAGGTGTATCCTTTTGAAATATATTGTAACTCCTCCGAGAGGTAAATCAGAGGTTGCAACTGAGTCGGTTTTATTAGACACGCTTTTTTATCATTGCATAGAATGTGCATTTCTTTATTCGGTATTTTGCGTTGAGCATGTTGTTAATCTCGCATTGAACATGCATTTTCACAACTGGTTATTGCATGCATCCTATCCTATTGCATGGAATATGCATTTCTCCGTCTCTAGTGTAGAACATGCTTTTGTTATTACTACATAGAACATGCTTTGCTAATCTTGCATAGAACATGCACTCTTATTGTGTTGTGCCTATTAAGTTGCTTTCTTATACATGTATAATATTGTATGTACGGTTCATTTAGAGGAGTTCCAGGTGAGACCACTCCTGTCCTTTGATCTGCCTTGTTTCGGTTGGTTAAAAGCATTTGGATACGTTCTGCTGCTTATACCACACCACTCCATTTTGGTTAGAAACATTCGGGTGCACTCGGTGTTTACACCACCCTCTTTCTCCCCTCGCATGCGATGTGTTGGAACGCTTTGGTTTAGAAACATTTGGGTGTGTCTCAATGTTCTCGTTACCTCTTTCTCCTCTCGCGTGCGATGCGTTAGGACGCCTTTGGTTAGAAACATTCGGGTGTCCCGGTGTTTACACCACTTCTTTTGGTTAGAAACATTCGGGTGCACCCGATGTTTATGCCACTCTCTTCTCCTCTCACATGTGATGCGTTAGGACGCTTTGGTTAAACACATTCGGACGAGTTCCGACGCTTATACCACTCCTTGTTATGGTTACAAATATTTGGACGTGTTCCGATATTTATCATTGCTCCAGTTAGGACATTCGAGTGTCTCCCTGTGTTCACACCATCTTTCTTCTTGCGTGTGCAACGCGTTAGGATCTTGTTTGATACCTCGGGTGTGCCCGATGTTTGTATTATCCTTTGCCTTTCCTGCGTGATGCGTAGTTAAGATTGCATAATTTTCTTACATCCTTTCTACATGAAATGTGGTTTGGTTCGTATTTACTTACTTACTTTCGTGTGTGAGGTTGCTATACCTTGTTTCGGTTTGTATGAATGTAGCATTTCTTTGCATAAGACTTGTATCTAGATGTTTCATTACAGCCTCATTGCAGGATCATAAGTTATGTTCTTGCATCGTGCATATCATTTTGCATCTTGCCCCAGAACTACGCTGGTTTGATTCCTTGCAAAGGGATACGTAGGCAACCTGCGGGCGCAACCGTTCTTTGTTTTATTTTTTTGTTTGACTGAGTCTTTGGCCTTGTCAAAAATGGGTCGTCTATGGGCTTTGATATTCACTCACATCATTTTATGACTTCCGAGTTCTGTCAAAGAGGGGCAACTGTAGACACCCCATTTTTTACCATCCTTAAAACTTGGAAGTCATCGTTTGTGCACTCGATGATTGTGTTTGTTTGTGTTCATTTTGAGCACCCGAAGTCCTCGGCGGAACGCCTTGTCTTTGAACCTCTAAACCTATCTGTTTTGTGCTTGTTTTTGGACTGAGAGCTCCTTGTCTCTTGCCTGGAGGGAGGAGGGCCTGTCGGCCAGCCCTGTACCTTGTTGGCCACTAGTGGTGGCCAGTTAGTGGCCGTCGGCCATTTGTCTCTTTTTTAGATATTTGTTTGCCAACTGTGCCAGCTGTTGCTCACTAAAGTGCATCTTCATACACGTGTATAGTAGGATGAATTCAAGCTTCAACCTTGGTTTTCTATATATAGGGGGTGCTCTCTTCCATTTGGAGGGGTTAGACATTTTAAAACAAAATTTTCTCTCTCTCTCTAGAATTCTCTCTCTCTTCTTATTTTGTGCTTTGTAGTTAGTTTTCTCTACACTTTTGCACACTAACCCTTAACCAATCTTGACCACCTTGGAGTTGAGGTCTCTTGGAGCCTAGTTTGAGCTTTGGAAGGAGGTTTGAGCCTAAAATTGTGGCTGTTTTGTGTTGTGCTTCAAAAGTAGAGAACTTAGCCCATTTAAGCTTATTGTGCACACTTATTTTGCCATCCTTTTGTATTGTTTTTGAGCTGGTTTTCAACTACCAAAACCTCTGGTTTTTAAGGCTTAACATGATGGTTTGAGGCTATTTTGTGTTAAGGGGTGTTACACATTTCTTGTTGCTTAATTGTGTAGACTTTTGCACCATCTTTTGGCATATTCAAATCATACTTTTTGGGCCTCTTAACCACTGAATTCAGAATTATTTCAGTGGCAAAAACCTTATTTTGAAGTCCAAAATTGGAGGAGGTAGCCTCCCCTCCTTGTGTCTTGTTTGCATGCCTAGCTAGCTTAGCATGTGAGCATGTTTTTCTAGCATTTTGTACCTTAATCTAATCATGTTTTTGCTACTATTTTGACTGGTTTCAGCTCTATTTTGAGCTGGTTTGGTCCTTTGAGGCTTGTATTGTGTGGTTCTAGTGTAATTTCCTTCACTAGTTTGTTGTTTCAATGCTTTGATCATCATTCTTTTGAGTCGAAAGCATGTTGTGGTGCTATTTTGCATTCCAATTCAGCGTCATAAGCTTTGTCACATGCTTCTTTGTTTCACTTTTTCATTCATTTTGAAAGTGGCTTTGAACCCCTTATTAGCTTAAGTGTGGAATTGAGACATTCGTGCTTAATGATTTAATTCCTTCAGGAGTTCAGTATCAACGGCATGAGGTCTCTTTCATGCTGAAGGCACTTGTGGTTTAAGCCCTCTTTCAATTAGAGGACACTCACCCTTTGGACTAATCAACTAAAGAATGGATTGGTAAACTAAAATGAGCAAACAAAACATGGCAAGTAAAGGAGGCTAGATTAAGCATCTTTTGTGTTGCATCGCATGTGTTCAAATTGAACATTAATTCGAACATGAGAAAAATTGGACGTTTCATACTCAAAGTGATGAAACATGCCACTTTTCTTGGTCACCATCACCCTTGATCATGCATGATAAGGTTGTGGTTTTGTTGAGTCTTGTTTTGCACTTATTAAGCTTGTACAAGCTTGGTTCTTTGGCCATCATGCATGGAGAATGCTTGGTTGATGGTTCGAGGGCCAAGAGTTACTCTCCTTTAAGCTTATGTGATGATAAAGAGAGCAACAGTACACACGCTCTGTGAGAATACGCTGCTTTGCCTCTGTTTTCTCTCTGTTGCAGCAAAAGAAGAAGTCTGGGAAAGGGGTGGCTGACGGCCACCAGCAGTAGCCGACCGGCCACTAATGGTAGCCGATGGCCACCATTTGTAGCCGACTGGCCATAAATGAAATTTTGCACAGGTGTGCTCCTGAGTTGGAGCAAAGGCATTCTGGAAGTTGGCGGCATTGTTGGTGTTCAAACATGTACAAACAAAGGCTGCAATGGCAAGGCGGTGGCATTTTCGGGAGGAGAATCCGAGCATGCATGCATCCCTCATCCCTCGAGGCCGTTTAATTGCTTTGTTAGTTAGTTGTAGCTAATTCATTCATGCAAATGTTATTATTATTTAATTAATTGATTCGTTTTGTAATTAATTAGCTTAATTTGGTTTGTAATAATCATTGGTTAGCTAGATTAGTTAAGTAATTTCATTTCGTAATAGTTAGATTAGCTAGCATAGCTAGTTAGCTTAGCTTATTCATTCAGACCCTCCTTCATGATGGCATAATGTTGTAATAAGTGTGCGTGCGTGTGTGCATGCCTTCCAACCCCACGCCTTTCTCCCTTTTATTTATTTGCTTTTGATGGTTAGATTAGGGACATTTTCAATTAGCATACCTTATGCTTGCATGTTTGCATCCATTCATTTGTCTTGCATGCACCGAGGCTCAGCGCATCATTCAAACTGTATTGTCAATTTCAATACTTCTTTGAATACGTGTTTCAAAGCATGCTATCAAAGTGTTGCAAATATCATGATTAAGTAGCCGAGCCTATTTAGTTGCATTATTGCATGTGTTGCTTTAGTCATTTAACATAGTTAGGATCATGCATTTTTCTAACTAGTTTCTGTTTTGGCTTGGAGCACTCAGTGAGTTTTATGCTTTAGCATACTTGCATAAGTGTGAATGTTGCCATGTTTCCCATGCTTGCCATGAGGCTATGTGCTTAAATGCTTAACTGCATGGATGCCTGTGGATGAAGGCTTGTTGTTTGAATTGGAACGATTCAACGAATGTGAGTTTTAAGCCCACTATGTTTGGTGGCAAAATCATGTTTTAAGCCCACTATGTTTGGTGGCAAATCCACATCTTTAAGCCCACTTGAGGGTGGCAAATTCAAACCATTTTCGTAAACAAACATGAGTTGAGTTGTTCCAATTCTTGTAATTTTAGTCTATACTTGCTTGTGTGCGCCACATAGTAATGTTAGCTTAATAACCAGAATAAAAAACATATAATGTTTATAAAAGAACATATCATGATTAGTAAAGGCCAATCTTTGATCGGGCGAGTGGGGGTGCTCATTTCAGGACCTTCCCCTCTCGTACCTAAGTTCTCAAGCCGAGACAACTTTGGTGATGACGGACACGTAGCCTTTGGCACGAGTCAGGGTTTCCTAAATTTTTCCAAAATAAAATATTTAGGTAGCTACTCTGTATCTGGCAAAGCAGTCTAATTTTGGCATTATTTGATTTAAAATCGATTTTCCAAAAAGGTTTGCCGGATTTGGACTCTTTGGTGATTGTCAATTTCACATTGCACTTGTGAGATTAGATTCAGAACCGCAGGAGTCCGAACTGTGAGGCCTTCTTTTCAAACCCTTTCTGAAATGCGAGGTGCGGAAAAAGGCGAGTCCACACTACTTAGGAGAAGGTTCACTTGGTGCAATTCATGTGCTGGTGAGAAGTGGAGTAAAATAGATAGAATCTTAGTAGACCTAAAATGGCTTGAGGTGTTCAACCTGAAACTGTGGGGACTACCTAGACTAGTTTCTGATCACTGCCCTCTCCTTATGACGGAGGATGAGAGGGACTGGGGCCAAAAGTCCTTTAGGGTACTAAATGCTTGGTTCTTACACAAAAATTTTTAGAGTTTCTGGGAGACAAATTGGCAAGAGTCCAGAGTAGAAGGCTGGGCTGGGTTTATATTGCTTCAAAAGTTGAAGATCTTGAAAAGTGGCCTCAAAAGTTGGAATGTAGAGATTTTTGGAAATGTACTAAATAAATTGAAGGCAGTAGAGCGTGAACTTCATAGCTTCGATCTTCTGGCTGAGATTAGAGACCTTGACAATGTGGAAAAAGTTAGGAGAAGTGAAGTTAGAGCTGAGATGTGGAGGTTGAGTAGGATGGTGGAATGGTTATGGCTGCAAAAATCAAGACTTAACTGGGCAATGAAAGGGGATAAAAATACAAGATATTTCCATGTAGTAACAAAGTGCAGAACAACAAGAAATGAAATAAATTCTATCATAGAAAGGGAGGTGGTGTTTGAAGATCTGAGTCAAGTGAAGAGTAAGGTTTTTGAGCACTTTAAGAATCAGTACTCAGAGCACTGGCCATCAAGACCTGAGTTGGGGGGTCATTTTCCATCAGTAGAAGGTAGGGTGAGGTTTGGTCAGTTAGAAACAGAATTTATAGAAGTAGAAATCAAAGCAGCAGTGATGGATTGTGATGGGAATAAAGCACCAGGACTTGGTGGCTTTAATTTGTTGTGTTTTCAGAAGTTTTGGAAAGTCATGAAGGGTAATGTGATTAACTTTGTAAAAGAATTTCATAAGAATGGTAAATTGGTGAAGGGTATAAACAGTTATTTCATAACCCTCATTCCTAAGAAGGATAATCTAACAGGGCTATCCGACTGTAGACCTATAAGCTTGGTGGGCTCAATTTACAAGATCATAGCAAAACTGTTGGCAAATAGACTGAAAACTGTGATGCCACATATCATAAGTGAGCCTCAGTCTGCATTCTTAAATGGAAGAAATATTCTAGATGGGGTGCTAATTGCTAATGAGGTTGTTGATGGATAGAAGAAAGCCAAAAAGAAGGGAGTGCTTATTCAATTGGATTTTGAAAAGGGATATGATTCCATTAATTGGGGTTTTCTGTTCTCTATGATTTCTAAGTTTGGGTTTGGAGCTAAGTGGACCAATTGGATTAAGGAGTGTGTAACAACTGCAAGGGTCTCAATGCTCGTTAATGGATCTCCTATACTAAAGAGTTTACCCTCAAAGAGGTCTAAGACAAGGAGACTTTTTGTCCCATTTTCTATTTAATCTAGCAGCAAAAGATCTACATATGTTATTGAACAGAGCTTTTGAGTTAGGCTTGATTAAAAGTGTAAAGGTAGGCTATGATGGTGTATTGTTAACTCATCTACAGTTTGCAGATGACTCATTATTATTCTGTGAAGCTGAGGTGGATGAGGTGCGGAAGTTGAAAACGGTGCTAAGGTGCTTTGAAATCATGTCTGGCCTGAAAATAAACTTTCATAAGAGTGTTGTATGTGATGTGGGTGTTTCTACGGAGATGATGGATGGTTTTGCTGCAGTACTGAATTGTAAAATCAAATCATTACCTCTTAGTTATTTAGGGCTGCCATTAGGAGCTAACCCAAGGAAGAAAGCTACTTGGAAACCAGTTGTGGATAAAGTCAAAAGCAAACTAGCTTGTTGGAAAAGGAAAATGTTGTCTTTTGCAGGGAGGCTAACACTTGTTAAATCAGTAACATCAGCATTGCCAGTGTTCTATTTGTCATTGTTCAAGATACCTGAAGGGGTTGTTAGAGAGTTGGAGAAGCTTCAAGCTACATTCTTATGGGGTGGTTCTGAACTGGAAAGGAAAATTCATATGATCAAATGGGAGGAATTGTCTAAAAGAGTGGATCAAGGAGGATTGGGCATTAGGAAAATAAGGGATGTGAACAAGTGTTTGCTAATTAAATGGTGGTGGAGGTTTGGTAGTGAAAAGGATGCTTTGTGGAAAAGAGTAATTTACAGCAGATATAAGATGGAGGTGGGCGGTTGGATTCCATCTCTTATTCCATCTAATAATCACTCGACAGTCTGGACAGGGATCATTTTTATTGCTGAATAGTGCAATAGTGTAAAGGATTTTTATTTGAATAATTTTCATTTGAAGGTTGGCGATGGGAGGAGGATCAGGTTTTGGTCTAATACATGGGGTCAGTCTACTTGTTTGAAGGATGAATTCCCAACTTTGTATAGGTTGTCTATGGAAAGGAAAAAAAAAAGGAATCCTTGAGAGTACTAGTTGATAAGAAAATTATAGTTGGTGATTGGTCCCTGGCATTTAGAAGGGAGTTATATAAATGGGAGGAGCAAGAGCTGGATAGACTTCTTAATTATCTGTTGGTGGCTCCTGCAGTGTGTCCAGAGTGTGCTAACCAGCTTGTATGGTCAGCCTCACCTTCTGGGGTTCTAAATGTATCAGCTTTATATAAGTTTGTTGTGGACAATGCAGGTGCCACCATGAGTATTACCAAACTGATTTGGCTGAAGTACATCTCTCCTAAGGTGCAGGTTTTTGGTTGGCTTGCTTGGAAAAGAAAAGTTAAGACAAAGGAGTTTTTACAAAAACTGGGAGTGATTAATCAAACTGCCTCCACAGCTTGTGTGTTTTGCGACAGTGGCAGAGAATCAGTGAACCATGTATTAGTTTGGTGTCCCTTTGTGTGGAAGATTTGGGCTGAAATGCTGAAGTTGTGGGATGTCCAAGCTGCTATACCAGGTTCTGTTGAGAGTCTTCTTCTGTGGTGGGCAGGAGGGAAGCTAAAGAAAAAAGAAAGGAAGATTTGGAGGGTCATTCCATTGGCTGTGATGTGGTCAATTTGGAAGTGTAGAAACGAATGTGTGTTTAGAGCAACTCTTCCAAACCTGACGGATCTCTGTGATTTAATTAAGTATAGGATTGCTTTTTGATTAAAACCATTCCTCAGAGACTTCCATTTTTCAGTGCAGGATTTCATTCTTAATTTGAGGCAAATCAGGAAGTGCTTGGGAGGTTCTGTTGTAGATATGTAGTGCTGTTTGGATTACTGTGTTGTTGTGCTGTAAGGAGTTGCCTTTGTGGTGCAGTTTTTGTGGTGAACGGCTATTTGGATTGCTATGCTGCTCTGCTGTTTGAGCTTTTGGGTGAAGTTGTGGGTGAAGTTTTGTGATGAAGTTCTGTGCTGTTCTACTATTTGATTACAGTGTTGTTCTGCTGTTTGTGTTGTTGTCTTCAAGTTTGACTATCTGTTAGTCTCCGCTGTTACTCTCTGGTTTTTTGTGTGTTTTTTCATCCATGTCTAATGTGTGGCAGCATCTTTTGCTCTCTGGTTTGTTGGTTTCTCACCAACTGGCGCTTGGAGCTTTGTGACAGTTCCAAGCTCCTCTTTATTGATGTAATTTATCATACCTTGTATATTTTCATCAATAAATATTTCCTTTGCCGATCAAAAAATATATATATATCAAGTACGATGAAGTTTGGATGTACTTAATACATTTCACTAAATGAAAGTAATTGATTTTATTACGTACAAATCTGTGTGCATCCTCAAACTAAAATATGATCTCAGCGATGTCCGAATTGCTAGAATAATAGATAGGGTTGGTAGAGAGAGAACTGATAAAAGAGAAATAAAATAATAGATCTAAGAAACCAAAAAAACCCTCATACAAACAACAAAATGGGTAAAATGATTCTTCCTAGCAGTTGAGCAAGAAATGGAATGAAATTGCAACACTGCTAGGTGAGAAATTAAAAGAGGAAGGCATCAAAAAATTGGACCCAAAAAAAATATAAAATGAAAAAAAGTAGAAACCACAATAAAAAAACAATATCCATAGTAAAAGCAGGAAGAGCAGCTGTGTTTTGACCCTAAAAAAATAAGGCACCAACATAATGCTAGCAGCCATAAAAGAAAAGAAAAAGAAGGACATGATTTGGTATGAAGAAAAATTGTAGAGAATGAAATAAAGGGAAAGCCTATGTTTGGTTACAACTAAGATAGACATTTGACTTGCTCAAGAACAAGGATAAAAATTAAGAGTCACAACTACTAAGCCTAAAATTACAAAAGACGAGACAATCCAGTAATGATACTGTAAGCTAACATGGATAGACGAAAATATGATTAGTTATATGCATTATATGAATTCAGGCAGAAGGGAGGCCCCTGCTCTTTTTTTTTTTTTCCTTTTTTTTTTTTTTTTTTTTTTTTTTTGCTTGGCTTCACCAGTTTGTAACCAAAAAAAAATTAAAAAATATTGAACATATATTTAGGGCAAGTTTGGGATCTTTTAAAAAAAGATAAAAAGACAAAAAATCATTCAAAAAGTTAAAAAGTTAACACTATTTACCAAAAGTCAACAATTACGGCTGCACAACTCCCAATTCAAATTTTTCCCTACAAATCAATTTTTACAATTTTTTATTACACATTTTTCCATAAAAAGTCAAAAAGTTAACCCAAACATCCATATTTTCAACCTCAATTTTTTAGTCCAAAAAGACAAAAAATACACTTATTTAAGACACCCCAAACAACCCCTTAATACTCGTTAAATTTCAAACTAAGCTTAAACTATCTACTACCCTTGATTTATATTCATTTTAAGAATTTAAGCTTGATTAAAACTCCTTTGAAATCGGTTAAAAGGCAAATAAGATAAATTTAAACACATTTGAAACTCATTTCAAAATCAAATTTTAACAGACTATTACTTGTCTTAACCCAGTTCATTTACAATTCTAAAATGGTAAAGTTACAATTGTTTTATGAAATTTTTGAATGAAGTTATAAGAATTGATTATTTTATAAGAATTTTTTTTTTATTTATATTAAAGAAATTAAAAAGTGAAGTTACATATATGTTGTAAAAGAAATTTAAATATGTTCATAATAGTAGTGATGCCAGAAAATTACTTTAGGAGGAACACTTATTAATCTCAAACTCAAAAAAAATAAATAAATAAATAAAAATCAACAACAATAATATATTACAAAATTTTGAGTTAATATTAAGCACAAAACATATATATCCATTACAAAAGAAAAATACATTGCAATTACAAAATGATAAATTACAGCAATGATCTTTGTAGTTTGTCATGAGTCATTTTAGTCACCACAATTTCAAAAGCATCAATTTAACCCTTTTAATTTTCAAGTTGTGCCAATTGGATAAAATTGACTACTCCCCTTTAAAAAATTGTACTACAATTAATGGTCAAAGAAGTGAATGGACCATTCCAAATGGCAAGTCAACCCGTCAATCACTATTGAAGGGGGTCATTTGTAACTTTGGGCCAAGCACAGTTAAAACAACAAAGAACAACTTCAAAGCCCAACCACTACGCTTGGGCCTAGCAGCATTTGACGACCAAAGCACCAAATCCAATAAGCATGACTTGCGCCAAGCTAGCGTTCATAAGTCCAAACCACACAAGCCCAAACAAAAAGACTAGAGAATTGCAAGATGACCAAACATAAAGACCAAGCACAAGTTTGAGTCCAACGAACAGATTGATCCGAACAACATAGCCCAAATGCGAACTTGGGCCGACCACATTAGTCGGTTCGAACTACATTGCCCAAGTATGAACTTGGGCCAGGTAAAGCTAAGTTGAGCTGAGAACCTAACCCAATGGGCTGGTAGGTTCGTAAAGGATTTGGTACAATCCAACTTGACTCGTAGCAACCTGATTGCATAATTTAACTCATATCTAACACATTGAAGAGCACATGTAAGACTTGACGAACCTCGAGGTCAACAAAAAGTGGTTGAAAAAGAGGTGACGTCACGACCATGAGCCCTTGGAGGGCAAGGCAGCACCGCCTATATAAGGTGAACTCTTTCTCTTAAGAAAGGATTCAAATTCATTCTCTCTCTCTCTCTCTCTCTCTCTCTCTCTCTCTCTTCACTCGTCTTCTATATCTCTCTAGACCGACCAAATCCCGATCGGGCAGCCTCACTGTTTGTTATCTGCACAGACCTTCACCTCCCCGGAGTAGAGCAGTTCGGCCATGAAGCACATTCATTCTCTACATTGTAGAATCATCCCAACACAACTATGAAGAGAGAAAATAGACCATTTTTTTTTACTTAGTTTTGATTCAATTTATTAATGAGCCTTACTAATTAATTAAAGGCCAAAATTAACTCAACACAACAAGCAACCTATAGAAACCATACAAACAATTTGCCCAATAAAAACTTAAGAAAGGTCTTCAAAGAAAAATTAAACAAACTATGTTGGAAGAGAAACACTAATTTTGCAAGGTGAGAACAAAATAAAGAAAATAGAGAGAAAGATGAAGAGTCATTTATGTATTTAGAGTTTTTATGTGACTAATAGAAAAATGGTAAGGGTATTTGAAAAAATATATATATATATAGTTTTAAAGGAATCTTAAATGATTTAAGGTAATTAGAATTTTTGAAGGGTTAAACAAAAAAAACACTTTGTAAATATAAAGATAATAGTGTAATTGTAAATAATATTGAGGGAGAAGTTATTGATTGGTTCTGGCACACGAGTATAGGCACCGCCACAAGCACGGCCAAGGCCAAGATCACGTGGTGTTTTAAATGTGTTTTGATTGGTAGAAAAGAAAAGATTCATAACTTTGTGTTGAGTGATTACAAAATATAAAAAGGCATAGTTTTGTGATTGGCTAAAAACATAGAGTCCAGATCCTCTGCCATGGTTTCCTGCCATGGTCCCTGCTGGGGTGTCAAAACGATGTCATTTTGGCACTGAATTTTTTTTTTTTTTTTCTTTCCTCTCTTTTCTTTTCGATCTCATCTCTCCAACCAGAGACAACGAATAGGGATGATGACAGCAAGTTGAACAAGACCCAGATAAATTCTAGTAACTTCCCCTTCATTCCCTTCATTTTTTGACTCAGTTCAGTTCACAAAAATGGATCTGGGTATGCAAGATAAACAGTGGAGACTAGAGAGCTTTGAGCTTGACTATGGAGGTTCATAGCGAGAGGGAGGGAGGGGGAATCTGGGACTCAATTGTTTTCTACTTTTTGGTGTTTTACAGAGAAAGGGAGATTTGTCTCTGTGAAGACCTAGAGAAAAAAAAAAAACAAAAAAGAAAAAAAAAAACGAAGGAGATAGAAAGAGTGAATAAAGAAAAACTGAAACCAATCTTATTTCATAATCTCTTTCTTCATACTTTACACGTATCATTCTCTACTCCATATAAACAAATCAGAGGCTAACTAACTATTCTACATATCTCTAACTATCTAACAACCTACTGATAACTATCTAACCATCTAACTGACAGAAAAGATATTCTCATAACGCAGCAGTACAAGAATGCCACAATGAGACTGCAGCTCAACTCCTTGAACTCCTTGAATTGGTGCAGTCATATGAGCTTGAATTGGAACTAGAATGTCAACATTCCCTCTCAAGCGAGGGAAGGTGAAACCTCTATAAGCTTGTCCTTAAGATAGGAAAATCAAGAGACAGATAATGGCTTGGTGAATATATCAGCAAGCTAATCAATGATAGGAACATAATGCAAGATAAGATGTTTGGCAAGAACCTGATCTCTCACAAAATGGAAGTCGACCTCAATATAGTTGAATCTAGAATGAAAGACAGGATGGTACGCTAGAGCAATGGCAAAAACATTATCACACCAGAGCAAAGGCACAGTAAAAGAAGCAATACAAAAATCATGGAGAAGCATGCCAGGCCAAGCAAGTCCTACAACAGTATGAGCCAAAGATCTGTACTCAGCCTTAGTAAAGGACTGAGATACTATAGCCTATTTCTTGGCAGACCAAGAGATGAGATTAGACCCTAGAAACACACAATAACTAAAGGTAGATTTTCTGTCAAGGACATCCCCAGCCCAGTTGGAGTCGGAATAAGCATGAAGGTCAAAAGAACTAGAAGTGTAGGTGAGACCATGATTGAGAGTACCCTTAACAAATCGAAGAACCCTCTTAATTGCAGAGAAATGAGCATTGGTAGGTGCTTGCATACGTTGACATAATTGATTGACTGCAAAAGACAAGTCAGGCCTGGTGATGGTTAAGTATTGCAAAACACCAACCACACTACGATACAGAATTGGATTTGCAAAGAGAGTATTAGAAGTAGGAGACACAGCAAGCTTGATAGCAAGGGGAGAAGAACAAGGTTTACAATCCATCATCCCAGCTTTTTGAAGAATGTCCTGAGCATATTTTGGTTGAGATAAAACATAGCCAGATGCTGAGGAGTCAACAGATATACCCAAAAAATAGGACATGGGGCCAAGTACTTTCATGGAAAACACTTGGTGCATTTGAGTAACAAGAGTCTAAACATGCTTAGTATCACTGCTAGTGATTAAAATGTCATCTACATACACTAGAAGAACAGTAAAGGTAGATGATGTCTTCTGAATAAACAGAGAAGAATCACACTTTCTATTAACAAAACCTTGAGAAATCAGAAAAGAGGAAAAGGTAGAGTACCAGGCTCTTGGAGCTTACTTAAGTCCATGCAAAGCCTTGTGAAGTTTACAGACATAACTGGACTGAGAAGAGGTCTCAAACCCTGGAGGTTGTAACATATAGACTTCATTTTCAAGCACATCATGAAAAAAAGCACTGGATATGTCTAACCGTTTAAAAGGCTACTTATGATGTAAATCAATATATAAGAGTACACGAATAGTGGGAAGCTTGGCCACTGGACTGAATGTTTCTTGGTAATCAACGCCTTCTTGTTGGAGATAACCCTTGGCAACCAACCTGACCTTATCCCTAGCAATAGTGCCATCAGAGTTCGTCTTGATTCTAAGCACCCATTTACAGCCTATAGCAATTTTTCCAGGATGAAGAGAAACAAGGGACCAATTATGTTGTTTCTGAAGAGCCTGAAATTCTTCTAACATGGTCTTTTTCCAAATGGGAATAAGAAGAGCTTCTCTGTGAGAGAAAGGCTCAATAGTGGAATCAAAATCAGACACAAAAGAAGTTTTGACAAAGGACAGAGTAGCAGCTTTATATCTGATAACCATAGGATGAAGATTGAAATAAGATAAAGCAGAAGAATGAGAAACAGTAAGAGAAACCAAAGGCAAATGAACAAAGAAAGATTAAATTGGAATAGAAAGGTGAATAAGAAGAGAAACCAAAAGCAAAGAGACTAACTCAGCTGGAGAGGAAAAATCAAATGTTGAAGAAGAAGAAGTGTTGTTAACAACTGAAGGAGAATGAGAAGAAACTAGAGAAGACCAGAAAAAATACTGAATCTAAGGTAAAGAAGAAATAGTTGGAAGGGAATTGGGAGTAGATGTGGAAAGAGAAAAAGAGAACACATGTTCATTAAACACAACATGTCAAGATAGGTAAATTTTACCAAAAATTGGATCAAGGCATCTATAACCCTTAGCAAAGGGATGATAGCCTAAAAACACACATTCAATGGATTTAGGATGTAATTTAGTAGATGTATAAGGTTTTAACCAAGGAAAGCACTGACATCCAAAGGTTTTTAGAAGTGAAAAATCTGGAAGATGATGAAACAAGACTTCAAAAGGAGTTTTGTGGCCTAGCTTAGAAGAAGGCAATCTATTAACTAGATAAGTAGCACAAGCAAGAGCATCAAACCAAAAATGGAGAGGAGCTGAAGAGTGATGTAACAAGGCTATAGCAACTTCAGTGAGATGTCGATGTTTTCTCTCAGCCACACCATTTTGTGGTGGTGTATATGGGTATGAATGTTGATGTACAATACCTTGAGCTATAATGAAAGCCTTCATCTTATTATTACAGTATTCAATACCACCATCAGTTCTAAGAATCTTAATTGAAGTAGAGAATTGGTTTTCTGTATAAGCCTTGAACTCAAGAAACTTATCATACACATCACTTTTATAAGCTAAAGGATACAGCCAGGTAAATTTGCTAAACTCATCTACAAAAAGAACATAATATTTGAATCCAGAGGTAGAGTCAAATGGGCCCCAAACATGTAACGCCCCACTTCCGGGTCGTTAAATACACTAAAATAACCTTAAAAAAATTACAAGTTTTGCTCCCAAAAATAAAAACTACAAAATTGTCCCCAAATTGTACAATATTCTCCAAAATATTCTACAGTACAATTATCTCCAAAATAAACAATATTACAACTATCTCTGAATTTTATAATTACAGTGGTGAGTCCCAAATCTCTATATTAATAAATCTTTCGAATCTCAATTTCGATTTCCGCTAAAATCTGCTCTGCACTTGAAAAATAAATTAACTCGAGGAGTATACAATACGACAGGAATACAAGGCTCGCATACAGAATAAATTAATAAGAATCCAACAATTTATGACATTAAATCAACGATACAATAATCAAGCAATTTACCAAATTGTACAACAAATCAACCATAATTTATCTAGACCAAATACCCAGTCCTACTCAGTACGTGACCAATGAACAAATTCATTTATTCACCCATCTCACCCAAGCTCCACGCTTATCCGGGCATATTGGTGTAAACAATTTAACAAGATTCACTTGATCCATGTACAGAGTATTTCCATGTCATTCAATCAAACAAATCACCATTTTAACACAGAAATATTAATTTGTAGAGAATTTTACCAAATGATCAGAATATCAACGATTTGACAACAAATGATTTTACAAAATCTATTAGTAAGCACAATAATCAAGTGGATTACAAATTGAGGATAATTAAAAATTGAGAACTCTTTGCAAAGAGATTTAATAAAGAATATTATATACAACCCGAGTTTACCTCAAATCAATTAATTCTACCACCATAAATCTGAAATTACTCCATGGGTCTCCAAAAATAACTCTGATCTCACTTTGATAAAATATGCAACTCTCATATTAAAAACATTAACTCTCACTCTAAATCCCACATCTAAACTTAATATTTTGATCCCAAACAAATTAAGAGAGAAAACAATATGAAGAGAGAGATGAAGCCAAAGCAAAGAAGAAGTTGAGGAACTGAGAAATGATAAGCTCAATTTATAAGAACAAGAGGAGGTAATAAAATAAAAGGCAATTATGTTCCCAATAAATCAAGGAAGTTTGGGAAAGCAAATGGGTATGGTTTGGCAGCATGGACTGTTGGTCATTAATAAAGTAAAAGAAAATAAATAAAATTAATGAAAAGAATTAAAAATGGTAGACAAAAGGGTATGGGGGCGGGTGGCATAGTAGGCCACCTTTTTTTTTTCACTAAAGGAATACTAGGAAAGGTGAAATATGGGGTTAAATTTATTTTCAGCTAGGGATGAATAGCAATAAGGTAGATATAAAAGAGATAAATACAAATAAATAATTTTAAATTAAATTCTTATCTAAAAATCTCACCACTAAACTATTATCACAAATCACCAATAACACTCACTAAATTATTAATATCTCAAAAATACGGGGTGTCACAATCTATCCCCCTTAAATTAATTTCGTCCCAGAAATTTCAATTCTTAATGCTCCAAAACTTTGATAACGACTAAATCTTCAAATAACACGTTTCGATATTATTATTTTTTTTCCTCTAATACCTCAAAAAATCCACAACTTCTTTTTTACTTCAAATATCATTTTTTTTTTTTACTACCCACCCAACAAATCTCATGTAAGACCTAATCCCCACGCTCTAATACCAAACTGTAACGCTATAGACACCCCATTTTTGACCGCCCTTAAGACTTGGGCGCTACTGATGGTTTACTTGGTGATGAAAGATGTGCAGGGCAAAGGTTCGATTTCTTCGGCAATGAGAGAGACAAATCCCAACCTCACACCCCATTTTTGGACTAAAACTATTTTGACCAAAGATTTTAGACCTTGAAACCCTCTCTTTTAAAATATTTTGAGAAAAAGTTCCTACGATGTTCTGACGCTCGCATTTTTTTAAATGTCGCGCTTTTCGGTAAACCGAGTAAGGACAAAGTGGAAATGAATGAAAGAGAGGTGAACACTTTGAAAAATATTTCAAAACACCTTGTTTAGGGGTTTGGAGTTGAGGAAAAGAAGAGAAGAGGGAAAAAACCCAATTGGGGAAGGAGTTGGGCATGAATCGTTAAGAGAGAGTCGAGCAACCCTCGCTAAATCAGGCCTATCCATTTGCACACTTGGATTTCAGCTATGAGGCCACCACTGTTGGAAAGAAGACTTCCAGGGCTTCATTTTGCACTCGAGAATCTCCTAAAGCCGAGGTCAAACGAGGGAGATATGGCTGGTTGAAGTTAGGCATCAATTTGGTTGGACCGAAACTGAGCAGTCTTCACTAAAAGAGGGATATCTCTTAGCACAGTTGAAATTTTGATGTGAGGCTACCACCATTGGAAAGCTTACTTCCGGGGCTTCAATTTTCACACAAGAATGACCTGAAAAGGCATCCAGATGAAGGAGTTATACTTGCTTGAAGTCGGGGACCAAGACTAATTTTTGCTGCTAGCCTCTATGGGAGTGTGTCGGCCACCTATGGAGCATGCCGGCCACATGTCGTCCAAAAATGGTTCTTGTCGGCCACTTAAGGTGGCCGGTTGGCCAGTTGAAGTGGCCGGTCGGCCAAAAATTTCCAAAAAGCCCATAATCTGCAGATATTTCTTCTCCAGCTGTTGCACACTGCGTCAGATATTTCTAAATCAGATATTTCGACCAAATGCTCATATATTGCTATATATTGAGCCATATCTCATAGATTGAAAAAAAATCAATTTTGGGAGCCTCTCTCTCTAAAAAAGTCCTCTCTCTAGAAATTTCAGAGCTAAATGTTAGCTTTTCTCTCTAGTTTGCTCTCTCTCTTGCCCTTGCGTGCATACAAGAGATACACTTGGAGATACACCTCTCCTTGGCCTAGGCATCCTTGATCAAACTTGATCACTATTGGGCTGAGATCCCTTGGAGTCTATTTTGAGCTCTCAAAGTTGGCTTAAGCTCAGAATTTTGGCCATTTTGCTGTTGTGCTTCAAGGGTAAGCACTTCTCCCTTTTTGTACTTGTTTTACACACTTGCTTCACCATTATTTTTCCATTGTTTTGGACTATTTTGGGGCTGGTTTTGGACTGTCAAAAACTCTGCTTTTAAGGTGTAAAAATGGTAGTTTAAGGCTTGGTGAGTTTGGGGGTTGTTCTCCCTTTTTGTTCCTTGGCTTGTGAGGCCTTTTGTGCAGCTTCTCACCACCTTCAAATCCAACTTTTTTTGGCCTTTTTATCACTAAAAATCAGAGGTATTTCAGTGATGGAAACCATGTTTTGAGGTCCAAAATATGAGGAGTTGGCCTCCCCTCCTTGTTTCTTATTTGCATGTGTTGATGGCCTAACAAATGAGCATGCTTTTCTCCCCTTTTGAAGCTTGGTTTAAGCATGTTTTTGCCACTGATTTGCAATGATATAACTCTATTTTTGGCTGGTCTGGTTACCTCTTGCATGCTTCTTGCACTTGTAGTGCAATTTTGTTCACTAGCCTGGCATGTTTGGTGTTTTAGCCTATTAATCTAGCATGTGTATGCTCCACTCCAACATGTTTTTGGCTCTAATTTAGCATGCTTTAGGTCTAATTTGAGTGGTCTCACTACAGGAAATATCTGTTTTGGAGGCGTTTTTTTAATGGCATTTTTGAAAACGTCACTGTTTCTAATATTTAACGACGTTTTGTAAACGTCACCTTTTCGTTTAATCAAAACGGCGCTGTTTCATGAATAGAAGATGCTTCTAAACGCCTTCAAATGGTGTTGTCCCACGCGCTCCTTATCTCCCTCTTTTTCACCTTTATTTTGAATCTAATAAGCGAAAATGAAAATCTTGAGCTCTCTCTCTCTCTGCCCTATCTAAGATCTTTCAAAATCGAAGTCAGAGCCATTTCAAAGATCTCACATCGGTGATTCATCAGAGCCATTTCAAAGTTCTCTCTCAAAATCGATTCAGATCGGTGAGCTCTACTGCTGTCTAAACCCTAATGATCTCAGAGATTCAGATCGGTGAGCTTTACTACTGTCTAAACCCTAATTATCTCAGGGATTCAGCTCGGTGATTTAGAGATTCAGCTCGGTCTCAATGAAACAAATTGGTGATTCATCAGAGCCATTTCAAAGTTCTCTCTTGAAATCGAAATCGAAGTTCATCTCAGCGATTTAGATCGGTGAGCTCCACTATCTCCGTCTCTGTGTGTGTGTGTGTGTGTCTCTCTCTCTCTCTCTCTCTCTCTCTCTCTCTCTCTCTCTCTCTCAAGCTGAACTGATGGTGCAATGTCGATTTGGTTATTGAAATCAATCCTGTGAAATTCTATGAATGGTTTTGATATTTGAATGTTGATGTCCTGTTGTTTCTTCTCACTGAACGTCCTGATTGTTTGTTGGTTCATATTTTGTTTCTGAAAATATTTCATTTTATGCTGCTTTTGAATGGTTTTGATATCCTTTATGCTTGTTCAGCATGGCTATTATTCTGTAGCTGGGATATCAGAAGTGACAAACCTATACGATCTCACCAACACAAATTAGTGTTATGTTCAGATCATGGATTTATCAAGTGGAAAGTAAAAAAAAAAAAAAAGAAAAAGAAAAAAAAAAGTCTTATTTCACTTCATTTTCTTCTTGACTTTTCCCACCACAAGTCAATGATCGAAATATAGCCCAAGGAAAAAGCTGTTAAAATTGATTGTAGGATCTTAGGCTTGTGGCAAGAAATTTCTGATAAACTTGTTCTCTAGGAATAAGAAGCTCTGTTTCATCAACTGTTAGGACAATAGGATGATAAGTGTTTGTTTTCACCATGAATGCTCTTTCTTTTCAAAGCTATCTGCTATGTAAATATACCAAATATCTACGATTTTTCCCTTTCAAGTAGTGATGTGGCTACGAATTATTTTAATGGCACCCTACGTTTTTCTCTATCTGGAATCTAGATATGATGCATCACTCCAGAATTTCATAAAAGAAAAGCCCTTAAACAATACACTACTCTTGATCAACAATAGTGCTTATTTTGTTTTCACATAGAATTCCAAAGCCATTATAAATTATTATTGTTGTGAAATTTTCAGATCAACTGATCAAAGTCCAAAAGTGGCTATTTGGATTTGATTTGTCAAATCTTGTATCTCCTTTATTACGAATGCATTGAAACATAGATCATGTTGTTATTGAGATGATCATGTTGTTTGTGGTGTGTGAGTTAGTGTTAGACTGAAATCATTCAGCTGCTAAGTCAAAAGAAGATAAATGAATCCCAATAGAATGAATTAGTCATGGAACCCACAACATTTCTAGTTAGTTAGATGGTACATACATTTGAAGAATCTTGTAACTGAATCACCAATGTCAAAAAATAGATGGCTTTCTTTACATCATCATTAGATACAATAAACTACAGTCACTACTAATATTCAGGTGTGCACAAAACAAAACAAAACAAATTTATTTGTTTATAGAACCAATATTGCTTTTTTACTTCATTAAGTCATTCTTTAATTATCATGTGATTTTTTACTTCACCAGTCTCTTTTTTAACCGAGGCATGCCTATTCTGAGTCTTGTACCTTATGCAGTTTGGGTTGGACCTAGGTACTAGGTACTAAGTGGGTTTGAAAGGGCCGCCTAGCAAAAGCCACAGTTGATGCCTTGGGCTTTTATGGTGCCTAATAAGTGCGTCTTTAACTACTATTAGCAGGTTGTAAATTGTCTTATCATGTGTGTACAGAATCTACAGATGTATAAATATCATATTTTCTTCCTAAGCTATATAGTTTGTGCACTCTTCTTATCTAAATATATTACACTGATAAGTTCTAGCATTCTGTTTGGCTGTTTTCTTTGTATGCATTGTCCTAAGATGGAATAGTTTTGGTTCCAGTCTCATCCATTGATTGGGTGTAAATTGCACCGTATCTCAGGCTGATGCCCTCGTATTGAAACTTCAAACAATTGATAATCAACAGACGGATGTCAAACCAACACTTTTAATAGCAGCTGACACAATATGTCATGTTTCATTTCTCTTGATGTACCCTATTTAATCAATTTGGTGGATCAAATCAAGATTGGGATCGCCTAGTTCCATCTATGCAACGAGGATATATTGCATTTTGAAGGAGATGGGACATGCCTCAAAACATTGTCAGGGATTTGCCCACCCCCCCCTTTTTTTTTTGGAGAAATAAAATTACATTTTGTTACTTATTGCATATTCCTAACTTCAAATGATTTGGAAGTGGTTGTCTATGAAGGTGCAATAACGGAAAAACCATCTAGTAAGGAAGAAGCTCACTAGTTCATCAAAGGTTTGCTTCATACTTTTACCACAATTTTCTGCTGTCGTAGTTTATGGTTCTGCCAATCTTACCATTGCACATAATAGGTTATTCTGGTGGGCATGCGGCGACAGTGAGCTCTATTCTTGTTATGAATCTCAAGACTGGATTCAGAAAAGGAGAATGGGACAAAGTGGAGGTACAATTTACTTCTACTCATTATGTTATGACTTGTTCTGATATCCTTATAAGTGAAGGTTTTTTTGTAATTTTTTAAGACCTCAATGCCTTGTGACTTGTTCTGAGGATTTTTGTTATTACATAAGAGATTTTAGACCAATTAATAACTCAAATTATTTTACACATATACCAGGCCAAAGCTAAAAAAGAAAAAGAAATTATTGTGTGACATGACACCAATTATATGTTCTCTGATAGGTGTGCTAAAAATATCTTATACTAGGGTCATATATTGCTGTAACCTAATAACTTAACCAATAATGTATAGGCTGAAAAAGTTATCCTTCTTTACCCATCTTTTATTGCAAACAAATTCTTTATAGGGGCAAGCTTATAGGTTTGGGGTTACAAAAAAAAAAATTCTTGACTCTTTGGGATTTGAGAAAGACAGTGTTGGAATGTAGAAATACATTATTTACCTGTGATGTTGATGTGGAATTATTGTTATTAGTATAATTTTTTCTATAATCATCAGATGTGTAAGCTCCTCTGGTTGCTTGGTGTGCCAGAAAACTTTGAAATTTCTGATGTGCAAGAACTTCTTTGTCAAAGATATTTCATATTTTGTAATCCAATATATCTATCTTTTAATTTGCATGACATTTCCTTTTCTTTATGCAAAAAGTATTATTTTCTAGTGTTGTGTTTGTTAGTTGGTGCTCTTTTCGCACTGTGAATCCTTCGTGTTTTTTTTTCCTAAAGAATTATCATGTATAATAAGTTGAAACTACACTTATGGTGATGACTTGCAGATTTATTTCCATGACATACTGGATCAAGTCATTGATAACCTAGTATAGTATGTTTTCATTATAATTGGTGGTGGTTGTATTATTTGATCAACTGACAAGTCGACTTTTGTTTTCTTTCTTTCTCTGAGTCCAGATTGAGGAGGGGTTTGTTCTCAATGTTGCTAGAGGGTTGATCATAGAACATCCTTTGATACTACCCTACATTAAACAAGTGGTTGGTTTCTTGATGTCTGCCTAATCTTCAATTTCTAATGTCATTGTTGATAAATTGTAGTCATATGAGGCACATTCATATTGTATGTGCATAATACAAGGACAATCAAATACCTCCAAGCCCATAGTATAGTATGGCTTGCTAAAATCCAAACTTGGGCCTATATACTATGAACTCAGCTGACCCATTACTAAGCAGAGTAGTTATACTCGAAAAGAACAGATTAAACTTTTTTTGGAATAGCTTTTTGCCCTTTTCCTTTTTTATTTTTAATTTTATTTTGCTCTTTATAGCAGATAGAATTGGTTAAAGAAAAGGCTCGTATGTCCACAGCCCAAAATGCTCTCTTATTGTCCAACTTGTTCCCAAATAGTAAATGTCAAGAATGCCCTTTAGCATCCGTTTCCAATGCAACTCTGTTCATCAATAATTTCCAAATCTTTCTCCGTCTTTATGTCTTTTCCCCCCTTAATCATGAATAACTTTATTTGCTATCATGGAGTTATGGATGAATCACTTTATTAATGGTCTTCAGGCATTAACATCAATTAGTGCTTTGCTATATGCAGGTAGGAACAACCGATAGCGTGATGGGACTCCCGAAAGATCTTACAGAGAGACTGATAAAGGAGGCTCTCTAGTAGTATGACTCTTTTTCCAATTTTACCTGATTATACCTCTTTTTCCACGTTAGGTGTATTCATTCAAAGAGCTTGAGGATTTTGTAGTTAGTATTTTAGTGATAATTTGATGCCCATTTTCAAGTTGACTCTATACCAGCAGTTTTTGGTGTTACTCGAGACCCTTCCGTTGTTTTCACATCTAATTTCTTTGCCATCTCAAGTAACTCGTGGTCTTCATTCTTCTGATTTCTCTCAAAAGTAATTATAATTCAAGCTAAATTCCATCCGTTAAATTTCTCCCGTATTTATGTGATCACTTATGCATAATACAAGTTTTTGGCGAACAAGAGTAAAGTGAAGAAGAAGAACTAACATGGTAAAAGTACTAACATCACTAGTTTTTAATTTCTCACTTTTCTAAATCTATTAAGACATGACGTGATTTGTGGAAATCATATTTTATTGTCTTTTCTTTTTGGTATATTTCAACATACACATATCTCTCTCTGCTGGGAAATCTACAAAGCTCTCAGCATAATTGCCAGATAAACATGCTTGCTCAGAAATCAGTACACACCTGGGTTCAGGCTATGTTACACGGATGCGGGTACGGGTATCGGGTGCGGATGCGTATCTAGGGGTCGGACACTTCAAAATTAAAAATTAAAGATACGTAGATATGTATCCAAATTTGGATACGGGTACGGGGATACGTTAAATATATATATATATATTTTTAAATATAATTATTAAGATGAGTTATATTATATAAATTACAAATAATTATTTTACATATATGTGTTTATTTATTTTTATTAATATATATAAGTATATATTATCTTATAAATATATTATATGTTATACAATAATTATTATATAATATATAATAATAATTGTTATTATTATAGTTATTATAATAATAGTTATTAACTATTATTATTTTATATAGATATATACGAATAGATGTCAATCAGTAAATGAGTAAATGTAAAGTCAAGAATAAAACGAGAGAGAGAGAGAGAGAGAGAAGAGAAGCGAAGCGAAGCGAGGCGATGCGATGGATCAATCGCAATCGCGAGGGAGAGAGAGAAAGCGAGAGAGAGAGAGAGAGAGAGAGTCGTCTGGGGTGTTCGACTGTTCAATCGACTGATGGAGCTTCGATCTTCGACTGGATCGACCAAATGGAGCTCCGACTGGAGGTCGTCGATCTTCGACTTCCACTGGATCGATTTCAACCAGGTTCTCTCTTGCTCTCTCCTCTTTCATTTCTTTTGCTGTCTGTAAAGAGCCGTGTCCGAGAGAGAACAGCCGAATCCAACACAGATCCCACACCCGCACCCGTGTCGTGTCGTGTCGACACGGGCACTTCGCCCCAAAGTGGCGAGTCCATGTAACACAGGGTTCAGGTTAGCAAGTGTTCTACTACTCTAGTTAGTTAGTGTGAGTGTATTTTTGGATCAATTAATGCTTTATGTTGTCTATAATTCTAATTTGTGCTTAACTACTTAATCAAGCATATATAACTTTAGAGGGTGTCATTTTCAGCTCTTGCATAAGAAGAGGTTAGTCTGTGAGTATTTGAAATTTATTTGATTTCTGTAGGTTACCATTAAATGTATTAGTATTTTAGCTAATCATGAAAGAAAATCATTGACTCTCATGATTTTCTTGTATGGTGGGATATGTACTTGATAATTGTTGTGATAAGAGTTCACACACTTGATCTGGTCTGCAAGCAGCATGGTCTGCAATTTCTCAATAGCGTTTTTATTTTTATTTTTTCTAACATCTGAAACATGCCTTTTTAGTAGTTTAAGATGCACAACCATGGGAAGTTGAATGAACTGTGAGGGAAAGAAAAGGTGGTAGTACAAAGTTGTGGCCTAGCAGTTGGTAGGTAGCATAGCCTAGCAGTTGGAAGTTAAATGAACTGGTTGTTAATTTCAAGTCCTCAAGATTAGTTGATGTGCGCGCAAGTTAGTCCATACAATTGATTATCAATAAAAGAAACTATAGCAAAGGGTCGATAAGATTTTATCAATTTTGTAATTTCGTCAATTAGTTTGAACCTCTTTTTAGTACTCATTTTGTATGTATTTTGTTAGATTATTAATTTAGTTATTTACAAGATCATGTCCACTCAAAACACACGTGTTTATGCTTATGACCAAGTTTGGTTAGGATGAAAATGGTCAAAAGTGAGGAAATTTGAAAAAATATATATTTTTTTTTTCTTTTTCTTTTCCTTTTACGTTATTTTGTATAATTTTTACTTTCTGTAATTTATTTCTTTTTAATCAAAGTATAGGAATTTAGTTGGATTTGCATCTTTTTATTGAATTGGGCTTGTACACTTGTTTAAATGGGTATTTCAACCTTCAATGATCTTGTATGCTCTTTCTGTTTTTTTATGGGTTTTGTAGCCTCTTGCCTGGATTCGAGTTCATGAATACTCTCTCTTGTGTGAAATTGATCATACATTGAAGAAATTGTTGGCAATTTTTGCAAATTTTTAGAAAGAATGGTGTTTGCCGAATTGGAGAGCATCGGATGGTGCCATCAATTATTTTTTTTATTGTCAATTAAAGGTTTAGATTTGTTCATCATAGACCTATTCAACATTGGCCCAGATTTTTGGTTGGATTCAAATTTGAATTTGTATGTGATGGCAAATCTCAATTTGATAAGGTTATACACATTCTAAAAGAAAAAATATGTTAAAGACCCTTCAGAAGTCTTGCCTAATTTGATGAGTGGAGTTAGATCAAATGGCCTCTAAATTTGTTTATGCTATGAGAGCATTATTTATTTAATTTTACATGATTCTCATATGTGTCTGTATTGTCTTTGGGTATATCCTTTTGTTTATATGTATTTAGTGCTTTTTGGTATGTGATAAAATCTTCTTGTTAGTGCTTCTTCAAGTACTGTTTATAAGTATTGGGTACAAATTCTTTAATTTATGTTTATTTTGGTGAATCTGATTGCAGTTTTATGTTCTAATGCAGGCATGTAGACCAGTGAACACTACAAATTTAATGCTAAGACATTATTTTTTGATATGTCTTAGTTTGTGGTTAATGTTAAGACATGATTTTTGGATATATATTAATTTGTGGTTAATGTTAAAACATGATTTTTGGATATGTTAATTTTGTGGGTAATGGTGATTGGATATTAATTGAATGAGTTAATGGTTCATTACAGGTATTTTTTTAGTTCAATCAAATAAAATTAGCATAATTTCAACAAAAAAAAAAAAAAAAGGTATATGACGGCGTTTCTACAAACGCCTCTTAAACCCTACTAACGGTCATATTTTAAAAAAAAGATATGACGCCGTTTTTTTCAAAACGTCGCTAAATATCGTCAGTGATGTCAGCGTGTGTTTAGTAGGATATTTGGTGACGTTTTTAAAAACGCTGCCTATACTAATATCACGACGTTTTTAAAACGCCACAAAGCTATAGCGATGACCGCGTCCTCGGCGTTTGATGCTAAGCATCGCAAAAGGAATTGGTAGCGTTTTTGGCACTTGTAGTGGCGTTTTTTAAACGCCACCAAAAGTCTGTTTTCCAACAGTGTCTTGGTCATGTGGCTCATGCTTTGTATAGCTATAATGTAGTTGGCCTTGCTAGTCTTGTGTTTTGAAGCCCCTAACATGCCTTATTTGTGATATTTGCATGATATGGCATCACTTGGCATGTAATTTCAGAGCATATGTCATTGCCACACTATCACATTTTCCACTCCTTCAATGTATTTGAGAGTTGTGTCTTCATGCCTTGTTTGCGAACCATCAAATGTGCATATTTTCCTTGTCTTATATGCCTTGATCTTAGTATATTTCAGCCACTATTTTGGCATATTTAACCTCTGTCCGGGGTTGGTTTGGTCATTTAGGCTTAGTATTGTATGCCTATAATGCTATGCTCTTTGCTAGTTTCAATGCCTTTGACTTCAAGCATGTTTTGCATGCATCATTTGCATGATTTTAAGTCATTTAGCATGTCATTTCAGTACTGAAAATTATGTCATTACACTCCATGCTTCACTCCTTCATTCGCTTTGAAAGAGGTCTTAAGCCCCTTGTCGGCTTGAGCATGGAATTGTGGCTCTCATACCTAATGGTTTTAACCTTCTCTCGAGGGTTTCTACTAACCAAAAGCATGAGGTTTCTTTCATGCTCAAGGTGCTTGTGGTTGAGACCATCTTTCAAGTTAGAGGATTCTCACATTGGACATTAACCGATTAAAGAATGACTCGGTAATTTAAAATGTGTAAACAAAATGAATCAAAGTAAAACATGCCAAGATAACATGTTTGGGTTGCATTGCATATGTTTGGATCGGACGTTAATCCAAACACAAGAAATGAGAGACGTTTCATACTTGAAGTGATGAAACGTGCCTCATTTCTTAGTCACCGACACCTTTGATTGTGCATGACAGGGTAGAAGTTTCATCGAGTCTATTTGTGCATTCATTGACTTGTACACACTTGGCTTCTTAGTCATCATGTATTGCAATGCTTGGTTGGTGGCTCGAGAGCTAAGTACCATACTCCTTTGAGCTTGAGAAATGATAAGGAGGGTGGTTGTACACACATACCCTGTAAATATTTTGCTTTGCCTCTTTTGTACTCTGTTTGCAGCAAAATTGGAGTGTGCAGGAGCAAGTGGTCGACCGGCTAGTGGAAGTGGCCTACCGGCTACTTTAAGTGGCCTACAGCCTCCTTAAGTGGCCAATAGTTCTCAGGCTCAGAGGTGGTCGAAAGTTGTTCTGGTTCTGGAGCAGAAACAACCTAGAGATTGGTTCGGTGTTCAGGAATCAAGGCGAATGCAAACAGAGGCAACCGGTCGCAAGGCAACGGATTTTCGGGAGGAAGCAACCGAGCATGTATGCATTACTCACCCCCGAGGCCTTTTAACTATTTTGCTTAGATGGTTAATTCATTGGTTCAGTAATTAATTAGTTAATGTACTTAGCTAATCGGTTTGTGTTGTAATAATTAGTTAACTAGAATAGTTAATTAGTTGTGGTTTGTAATAGTTAGCTTAATTAGCATAGCTAGCTAGCTTTCATTTCATTCGGACCCTCCGTCGAGAGGGTAAATTTTGTAATAAGTGTGCGTGTGTGTGTGAATGTCTTCCAACCCCACGTCTTTCTCCCTTTTATTTACCAGCTTTCGATGGTTAGTTTTAGGGCATGTTTCAATTAGCATACTTATGCTTTGCATGCGTGCATCATTCATTTGTCTTGCATGCACCTGGCTCGGCTCATCATTTAAACTGCATTGTATTTCAATACACTTTCCTGAATACGTGTTTCAAAGTATGTTATCAAGTGTTGCATTCATATGCCATCTTAGATAGCTGAGCCTATTTTAGTTGCATTTTTGCATGTGTTGCACTAGGCACTTAACATAATTAGGATCATGCATTGATTTCTAATTAGTTTTTGTTTTGGCTGGGAGTACACTGTAAGTGTTTACGCTTTAGCATCCTTGCATGTGTGTAAGTCACTGCCATGTCAGCATGCTTTGTCATGAGGCTATTTGCTTAAATGATATAACTGCATGAATGCCTGTGGATGAAGGCTTCATTAGTTGAATTGGAACAATTCATCAAAATGTGAGTTTTAAGCCCACTTGAGGGTGGCAAAATCATCATGTTTTAAGCCCACTTGAGGGTGGCAAATCCGCATTTTAGCCTACTTGCAAGTAGCATCTTCAAACCATTTTCGAAAAACAAACATCAGATGTTTTGATCCAAATCGAGTGATTTAGTCTATACTTGTGTGTTGCGCGCATCACATAATAAGTTAGCTAATAATCAAACAAGAACACATGTGTTTTCAAAAACAACATATCATGTTTAGTAGAGGCCGATCTTTGATCGGCCGAGCGGGGGTGCTCATTTAAGGACCTTCCCCTCTCGTACCCAAGTTCCCGAGCTGAGACAACTTTGGTGATGACGAACACGTAGCCTTAGGCACGAGTTAGGGTTTCTTAAATTTTCTAAAACAAAATATTTAGGTGGCGACTCTGAAATCTGGCAAAGCAGTCCATGTTTGGCGCTTTTTGATTAAAATCGATTTTCCAAAATGATTTTCCAGATTTAGACTCTTTGGTGATTTATCAATCTCGCATTGCACTTTGCGAGATTAGATTCAGAATCGTGATGGGAGTCCGAACTGTAGGACCAATTCGAGCCTCTCCGAAAGGAGGTGCGCGAAAAAGTCGAGCTACAAACGCCCCACTTTCGGGTCGTTAAATACACTAAAATAGCCTTAAAAAAAATTACAAGTTTTGCTCTAAAAAATAATAACTACAAAATTGTCCCCAAATTGTACAATATTCTCCAAAATATTCTATAGTACAATTATCTCCAAAATAAACAATATTACAACTATCTATGAATTTAATAATTACAGTGGTGAGTCCCAAATCTCTATATTAATAAATCTTTTGAATCTCAATTTCAATTTCCGCTAAAATCTGCTCCGCACCTGAAAAATAAATTAACTCGGAAAGTATTCAATACAACAGGAATACAAGGCTTGGATACAGAATAAATTAACAAGAATCCAACAATTTATGACATTAAATCAACGATACAATAATCAAGCAATTTACCAAATTGTACAACAAATCAACCATAATTTATCTAGACCAAATACCCAGTCCTACTCAGTACGTGACCAATGAACAAATTCATTTATTCACCCATCTCACCCAAGCTCCACGCTTATCCGGGCATATTGGTGTAAACAATTTAACAAGATTCACTTGATCCATGTACAGAGTATTTCCATGTCATTCAATCAAACAAATCACCATTTTAACACAGAAATATTAATTTGTAGAGAATTTTACCAAATGATCAGAATATCAACGATTTGACAACAAATGATTTTACAAAATCTATTAGTAAGCACAATAATCAAGTGGATTACAAATTGAGGATAATTAAAAATTGAGAACTCTTTGCAAAGAGATTTAATAAAGAATATTATATACAACCCGAGTTTACCTCAAATCAATTAATTCTACCACCATAAATCTAAAATTACTCCATGGGTCTCCAAAAATAACTCTGATCTCACTTTGATAAAATATGCAACTCTCATATTAAAAACATTAACTCTCACTCTAAATCCCACATCTAAACTTAATATTTTGATCCCAAACAAATTAAGAGAGAAAACAATATGAAGAGAGAGATGAAGCCAAAGCAAAGAAGAAGTTGAGGAACTGAGAAATGATAAGCTCAATTTATAAGAACAAGAGGAGGTAATAAAATAAAAGGCAATTATGTTCCCAATAAATCAAGGAAGTTTGGGAAAGCAAATGGGTATGGTTTGGCAGCATGGACTGTTGGTCATTAATAAAGTAAAAGAAAATTAATAAAATTAATGAAAAGAATTAAAAAAGGTAAACAAAAGGGTATGGGGACGGGTGGCATAGCAGGCCACCTTTTTTTTTTCACCAAAGGAATACTAGGAAAGGTGAAATATGGGGTTAAATTTATTTTCAGCTGGGGATGAATAGCAATAAGGTAGATATAAAAGAGATAAATACAAATAAATAATTTTAAATTAAATTCTTATCTAAAAATCTCACCACTAAATTATTTTCATAAATCACCAATACCACTCACTAAATTAGTAATATCTCAAAAATAGGGGGTGTCATAAAACATCAATATGTACTAGGGAAAGAGGTTTATTAACAGATAAGTTAGACAAATGAAAAGGAAGTTGATGACTCTTTGCAACACAAGGGTCAATACAATCAAGTGAAGTGACAAATTTATTTGAAGTAAGCTACAAATGAAGAACAAGATGCTGAAATTTCAAACTACTAGGATGGCCTAGTCTATTATGCCAAACAATACTAAAAGCAGGTAATGAATTGTTAACAAAAGAATCTTGCACAGAATGAGCAGCAGATATGAGTGGTGCTGTGGTTTGAACAACAAAGACAGCAGATGATGATGTGTGATTGATTTATGGAAGAAAATGATATAATCCATTGAGATTAGATCCTTGGTAAAGAATGTTCTTCGTAACTTTGTCCTGAATGACAAACTTGGCTTCATCAAAACTAATGATACAATTATTATGCTGAGCTAACTTTTGAACAGAAACAAGATTAGAAGACACATAGAATCAGCATGAAGAACATTATTAAGTTTGAAAGAATAATGAGGGGTAGAAATGAGACCTTTACCAGTATTTTGAATTAGAATCGAATTTCCATCACCTATGGTAATGTGATCTGAGCCTGGATAAGACTGATAGCTACTGAGATGACTTGGATCATTAGTAATGTGGTCAATGGCTGCAAAGTCTAAGTACCAAGGACTAGACTGAAAATCTGTAGGAGCCTGAGACAAATGTGAGGAAGAAGCATTAGAACCAAGTAAAGAAGAAGCAAGATGAGCTCTACGTTGCTGAGAATAAGAGAATTGGGAGGATGGAGAGTGAGAAGAAGTATTTGAAGATGACTGAAATTGAGGATCCAAGCAATTCCAACAATCCAAAGCAGAATGACTTACTCCTCCACAAATTTGACAACCTTGAGTAGAATAAATCTGATTGAAATTTTTTCATATGCCTCTGTTGTTGTTGTAGTATCTACCATTGCATCTATAGGATCCGAAATTTGGACTGCCTCTTCCACCTCTACAGGAAGATATCTTCCTCCAGAATAATTGAAATTTGGTGCACGTGAAGAAGAAGTGGCGGATCCTTTAACAGATGAGAAAGCAACAGTTGGTTCTGCAACCTTCTTTTGCTTAGCTTCCAAATGGATTGCCTCAGAACACAGCATAAATGATAGATCATCCATAGTAATAGTGTCAGATCGAGCACGAATTGCTATGGTGAAAGCATCATATTAAGATGGCGGGCCATTCAAAGTGATTAACACCAAATCTTCATCATCAACAATTACTAAAGCAAATGCTAACTGACTAACTAAGACCTTGATCTTTGAAAGATACTCATCCATTGTATCAGATTTCTTGGAAACAAGATTCAACTTGTTCTTCAATAGATGAATATGAGATCTAAAAAGAGATGTAAATCTCTTATGCAGAGAAAACCAAATCTCAGAACAGTGCTGGAACTGAAGCACAGTAGAATAGATTGATGGTATAAGTGTAGCAGTGATATAGCTTAACAAATGAGCATCGATCATATGCCATTGAAGAAGCTCTGGATTAGGAACCTCTGTTCTTGTTGAATCTATAATTGTAAGAGTAGGACATGGTGTTGAACCATCAACAAAACCAATGAGATTAGTAGCTCTGAGAATATTAGACAATTGAGTCTTCTAGATGATAAAGTTGGATCCATCAAGCTTTACAGTGACAACCGATGAAAATTGGAGATTAGTAAAATTAAATTTGAACAAATTGAAGAAGACAAAATAGATGAAGATAGAGAAGATGAAGTTGCTATGGATCAGGAACTCATGAGAGACTAGAGCTCTAATACCATGAAGAAAAACTGAAACAAATCTTATTTCATAATCTCTTTCTCCATACTTTACGCATATCATTCTTTACTTTATATATACAAATCAGAGGCTAACTAACTATCTCTAACTATCTAACAACCTACTGATAACTGTCTAACCATCTAACTGACTAAAGAGATATTCTCGTGAGGCAGCAGCACAGGAATGCCACAATGAGACCGCAGCTCAGCTCCTTGAACTCCTTGAACTAGTGCAGTCATATGAGATTGAACTGGAACTGGAATGTCAACACAGAGAGAGAGAGAGAGAGAGAGAGAGAGAGAGAGAGAACGCTAAGCAAGATGAAGCAAAAAAAATTCAAAACCAACTAGCACAAATGGACCTTAGCGATCTACTAATCAATCAATCAACATAAATGGGATTCACTAAAACTAATATAAACCCAAGAACACAAAGAATAATAATAATAATAGAGAGAGAGAGAGAGAGAGAGCGAGCTAGAATAATAAGAAAACGTAGTACCAAGAGAAAACATTTCTAGAGAGAAAAGAGTTTATCTTCATCCATTTTAAGCCCAAATCAATAATGAGTTTCCTATCATTTCTCTTCTCTCTCCTTCTTTTCTTCACACTTGCTCACCCTTTACCTATTTGTGGAAATGTCGAGCTCAAATCACTCATGAACATGAAGGCAAGTCTTGACCCAAATGTTAAGATATTGAAGATTGGTTAGATTACTGAAGTAAGATTTGAGATCATAAGAAAAAGACCCATGAGGCCATAAATCTGGATCAACAGTCGCCGCCTTGAACCTCAGATTTTCCATGAACCTCAGATTTTCGAAGCAAAGAAACAATTCTCAGGATTTCGAACCCAGATTTTCATTTTGATCTATCATTTGACTAGATTATGTGAGTCCAGATCCTCGCCGCTGCCGTGACCCTCATCTTCGTCTTTGGTCGTTCGTGCTTCAACTCTGTCATTTGAGGGCTTAGAGAATAAAGAAAAGAGGGGAAAAGAAAAAAAAAATACCAAAATGATGTCGTTTAAGTACCACGATAGAAGGCACTGCAAGGTATCACGGCAGAGGATCCAGACTCAAAAAATAACCACATGATATCTCTAAATAAACCAATAATTTTTTTGTAGCCTCGTCATACATCTATTACTGTAGGCAACATTCAGCTTGTTTGGTTTTCATTTTTAGAAAACACCTTTCATAAAATTCAATTTTTTTATTTTTCATTTTTTTTTGTTTTTAATGATTTTTTTAATATTTTAAGCAATTTTTTTTAATTTTTAGACACACCTAACATAAATACACTTAAAAATTATAATATTTCTAAAAAAAAAAATCTTTAAAAATTCACTAAATACCAAAATACAAAAAATATATATATTTGAAAAAAAAATATATATATATTTGAAAATTCAATACATTTTTCGTATTTTTGAATATTTATTAATTTTTTAAAATATTTTTTCACAAATATTTTACTATTTAGATGCATCTAAGTAAAGTGCATCTAAAAAAAAATTATTTAAAATTTTAAAAATATTTACTAAAAGCAAAAAAATAAAAAAAAAATTCAATTTTCTGAAAATTGAATTTAAAAAACTGAAATCAAACACATTGATTCATTTTAGGTACGTTACACAATGCACCAATTTCAAATCTAAATTATATATTTTAATTTTGAATAAATAATATTTTGTGAAAAAAAAATTAAAAATTAAAAGAAAAAAGTTGAGGGACTGGCACTGAAAAAATTATACAATAATCCCGAATTAATAATTATTTATTATATTTTTTCATAATTCTTAATTGCTCGACACAAATAATTAATATTTCATATTTTTCGGGGATCATACTTTACTAAGTAAATAATCACCCATAACGCTGGAACATGCTCCACGTCGCCTCTCCAAACTCAAACCATGAAAGGGGCCCTCGCTCTACATATCTTTGGTAGGTGCAACCACCAAGGTCCACACCTTTTAATACACTACTAATTTAGCACCGCCAACCCAACCATGAACCGCAAAAATACTTCACCAACAACAATGGAGGTTAAGATCTCCGAAACCACCACTGTCTACCCCTCCACACCTCCCTTCCACCACCACCACATCCTTCCTCTCTCCCACCTCGACACCGACCCCAACCTCCACGTCACCTTCCGCTACCTCCGCGCGTACGTTAGCACCAACCACCACCACCCCACTGCCGCCACCACAGATCCCTTCCACATCATCACCACCGCCCTCTCCGCCACCCTCCTCCACTACTACCCCTTCACTGGAACTCTCCGCCGCCGCCACCTGGACGGCAGGCTCGAGCTACACTGCGCCGCGGACAACGGTGTCCCAGTAGTTCGCGCCAATGCGGACTGTTCGTTAGACTCGGTTAACTACCTTGACGACCCGGCTGAGAATTGGATTGAAACCCTGGTACCCGACCCGAACCCGGATGATGCGTTGAAAAACCCGTTGGTTTTACAGGTCACGGTTTTCGGGTGTGGCGGGTACAGTCTCGGGGCTTCGGTGCATCATTCGTTGTGTGATGGACTCGGTGCAACTCAGTTTTTCAATGGTATGGCTGAGTTGGCTCGCGGGGCGAGTCAGTTATCGGTTGAACCGGTTTGGGACAGGGCTAGGTTGCTTGGACCCAGAGACCCGCCTAGGGTGGAATTTCCGGTTCATGAGTTTCTGAGGTTGGATAAGGGCTTTTCTCCATATTCGTCGTCGAGTGGACCGGTTGTGAGGGAATGCTTTCATGTGAGGGAAGAGTGGTTGGACCGGTTCAAGGGGTTTTTGCGTGAACGTTCCGGTTCAAGCTACACGACATTCGAAGCTCTGGGTGCTTTCATTTGGCAGACAAGGTATCAATTTAACCTCAACTCAATGCTTTTGTTTGGGTTGTTTCAGATTGGTTATAATAGATGATTGATTATATTTTTATTTTATTAGGGTTGGTTTGGGGTGTCTTAAAAAAGTGTATTTTTTATCTTTTTATGAAAAGATGTGTAGAAAAATAGAGAGGTGATGTGATGGAAAAAAGATAAAAAAATGGATTATATAGTTCATGCCAAAAAATAAAAATGCACATGTCGCATTTTTTGGCAGAATTATAAATTTAATGATCAATTTAGTGAGTTAATCTCAATAAATTTAATGATCATTTTTAGTAAAAAATCTTATTGGTGTTGTCAATTTGATCAAATTAACACAAAATTTAAAATTAATGATTAAAATTGAACCAATTAAAATTGTAATGACCAAAATAACATGTTAGGTTTTTGTAATTAGCAATTTCGTTCGATAATCCATTCAATTGCATTTTTATTCACTTTATTGTTTCTGTCAGTTATGAGAGTTTAGATACGAATCCAACCGAAGTTGTGCCTAAGTAAAGGAGCTTGTGTTGCATTTTGTATATTGTTTTGAGCATTCCTTATTTGCCACTTTACTGACTAAGTACTACCCGGTAAGCTCATAGGGGTCCAGGGGACAACGCTCCCTGGCAGGTCATTTGTGCGCTCGAGCGATAAAGTGATTCATTCAATATTTCTGCCTACATTCCGAACTTCTAAGAGACAAGTTTTACCACTCGAGCGATTGGCCTATATTTGAGAACCACCTTTACTCAAACCACTCGAGCGGTCTTCACGACTTTGTTTAGTATAAAGTGCGCTGTTTGCTATTTTTATGATTTAACCTGTCTAGATTCTCAGAAAGAGATAAAGTATAATGTGTTCTATATTAGAGTGTGTTTTTATATGAGTTTCATTGATATATAGAAGGTGATCAATTGATCAACGAACTATATAGTGTCAAACATTAAGGGTTTTTTTTCGTTCTTTTATTCACATAAAGATAGAGGTATTCATCGGTGGATTCCGAACAACTTGAGCCTGATGCTTTGGTGTATTCTAGAATGGCTCATCATCGTGGATTTAACATCGGCATTGTGAATTCGACGTTAGGCAAAGCAATTCCAAGGTGAAGACAGTGGTGAAATAGGCATATCGGGTTTGGTTCAATTCGAGCGTGAATTCGCTGGGTAATTAACGGATCTCGTGTGTAATTCATTTTTATCTTCTTAATAGATAATTTTCTGATTTTGACTTATGATTTTTTTTTTTTTGGTCACAATTGAAAGAGTCCAATTGTGGGGTTTTTTTTTTTTTTTCACGCTAAATCGATGTCCCGATTTGTCGTTGATTGTTTGATTGATATTGCTATTCATTATTTAAAATTGAATCATAGATTTCGATTTTTCAAATTGACAAAAATGTAGGGATGAGTGGTGTAATCTGCCCTAATTTATTATTATTATTATTATTATTATTTAACAAATCTTAAAGGAACAGAGACATTAAAAAAACCAGATATAATCTCGAATTTCAAATCAAATAGAAAGATGCATGGATATTGTAGTCCCAAAATAATAACTTTGATTATACACCATAGATTTTATATTCTGAAACAATTTCTGAATCATTTTCTGGTCGATAGACTTTTTACTTTTGCTAATTCATATGGTATAAGACCATTTCTAACGGTTCACCAAATCTGGCATCAAATTTAAAATTTGGTAAAAAATATATTTTTTGAAGCTCTAACGGCTTCACCAAACTAGTATCAAATTGAGAACAGGATACAGATTTCAGCAAATTACTGTTTGTGACCGTTAGAGGAGAGGAACCGGTCAACCAGCCGGTTGCCTGGCCGGTTGACCACCGGTCGACTACGAAAAGGTTCAAACAATTCAAATGGGTAGGTTCAAACAATTCAAAAAATATATATATATATATATATATTTGCCTTACCGGTCCACCACTAAAAGGTTCAAACAGTTCAAATAGGTAGGTTCAAAAAAAAAAAAAAAAAAAAATTTTTTTGCCTTACCAGTCGACCAGCCGGTCAACCAACCGGTTGTCCCTGGAGCAGATTGGATGAAAATCAACCATTGGAGCATTCTGTATCAGATTGAGAAAATTGCCATTTTTTTACTCAGATTTGGTAAAAAATTAGGTGAACCGTTGGAGATGCTCTAACAATTATTAATTGCCACTTTATAATCTATAGCTGCTTAATTTTATGTCATGTAGATAATTGTTATACTAAGGCCTCGTTTGGGAACAGGTTAATTTAGTAACTTTTTGGCTATTTGGCTAAAATGTGATGTAAAAAAAACAAGTATGTTTGGGATGACTTTTTGGCTTTTTACGAAAAGATGTGCAAAAAGTAGAGAGAAAATGGAATCTTTGACTTTTTGGTATGAGTTGTTGACTTTTTGACTTTTTTAGTAACTTTTTGACTTTTTGACTAAAATAATCTCTTGCCAAACGAGGCCTAATAGAATTTTTATGTGAAATTTAGTTTTATAATGTGATAATGACATGTTTGTAAATTATGATTATAATCAGTCTTGTGTTTAAAAAAAATAATAATAACTATAATAAAATCACATTATTATAGGGAAATTGACCTATAAATCTCAAAAGGAGGAATTGTAAACTAGTCAATCCCATTTTTTATTTTATATACATGGAAGTCCCATTTGGTGTGGGGTGAGTAATTGCCCATTTGTGGATGGTGTTATAATTGGAATATTTTATTACTCTAATTTCTGTTTATGATACATTTGGAAAAAGCGCCCTATAGGGATTTTCAGGTTTACCACACTTGGTATGGTAGCCCACACTTAGAACCAACCGCAACGTTTTAGCCTCCCAAAACTGAGGATTTCGACACCCGGTATGGTAGCCCACATTCGGAGCTAACCCAAACGTTTCAGCCTCCCAAATTAAATCAAACCACATTCGGATCCGACCCAAACGTTTGAACCCCCAAAATTTCAGATTCCGAGCACACCACTGATTTTGTGCGTTTGTCATTTGGGTTTTTATCGGAGCAACGTTTTCGTCATTCTCATTTGGGGATTCTATCAAACAGTTTAGCTCCCAAAGAGATTGAGGATTCCAACTAGCATCTTTGATTTGGTGTGCTTGCCGGAGAGGGTTTTGACGGTGTGACATGTCGTCGCTCTCATATGGATGTGCCACATTCACCTGGGTAACTGTTTTCGGCAAGTCCGAACAAGGTTTTTCACCGTGCACATTGCATCTTTATGTGGTGACCGCATCTACAGGATTCAATATTCTGAAATCATTTCCGTGGGTTTATGATTTGTGTAAATCGTGTCGTACCGCGATTTTGTCATCATTGGATCACATATTATGCAATGTACTTAAAGAAACAAATCAATCCCAAATCAAAAAAAAAAAAAATGCACCAAAGTCCCCCATGAATCCCATGAAATTCGCATTGTATCGTTGTTGTCATCGGAGCAATGTATCATTGTTCTGATTTGGATGTTCCACATTCGATTGGGTCACTATTTTCGTCGACTCTGGTTGGTGTTTCTGTTGTTGACATTGCATCTTAGTGTGGCGACCACAACTATGGAATTCAATATTTTGAAATCATTCGCGTGTGTTTAGGGTTTGTGTTGTATATGTCAGTTTGTATACTGTGATTAAATGGTGGGTTTGGTTTGTATGATTTATTTTGATTTTGCTTCACAATAGTGTGTTATTGTTTGTGTACCTATGTGTTACATTAGCCGACATCCATGGTTATTTTTCCCTCACATGGTTGGTTTTGACGATTGTGTAAATGTTTGTTATATGTTTAGTAATTTGTGTATTGTTCCATGGACATCCATGTGCCACATTGTGGCCACCCATGCGTGGGATGTGGGAGAGTGGATGGATGAGATTTTGGGCGAAGTTGGAATTTTATTTTTTTATTTTTTATTTTTTTTTATGTGTGTTTTTTTGGGTCCAAGTGTGGTTAGGTTGGGTGGCTTTGTCCACATCATTATGATGTGAACAATAACATCGAGCCTAACGTAATCAATGGAACTTAAAAAATTCCTTCCAAAACATTTCACCCACGAAGAAAGGGGTAAAAAAAGTCACTAAATCCATTCCACAAATAACAAATGGGTTGTTACAAATCACATTGCCAAAAAAAAAAAGGACTTACCAATGTATTAAAAGAAAAGGAGGACTAAAACTCTCCCAAATTAGATTTTTTAATAATTTTCCCATTATTATATATAATAATTTTATATAAATTCTCTGTTTATATAATACTATACAGCATTTTACCAAGTTATCAGCTTTCATGTTGCACTAAGAATTGTGTATGACTAATGTTGTGTAAAATGCAGTGGACTAGTTCATAATTTACTGGTAAAATCTAATTGGAGGTTTGGTCCTCGCACAAAAACTGAAAATGTTTCATTGCAATTTACATGGCATTCTATACAACAAATAGTATATTGAGCCGTTGTCAAAACATAAAGGCTAAGTGTCCACAGTCTAGAACTCTACTTAAAAAGGTAATGTGTACTAAAACTAGTCACATCACCTCTCTACTTTTCTGTACATCTTTTCGTAAAAAGTCAAAAAGTTACTAAAATAGCATGTTCCCAAACGAGGCCTCATATTTAACTTTTGTATGAGGAAACTTAAACTTGAAATAAATTTGAACATACTCATTCTTCTGAAAAATCTATGAGTATAAATTAGGGATATAGTAGTACTATTTTTAAAAATACAATGAGTAAACCCACACGACTGGTCCAGTCAGGGGCAGAGCTACATGTACTTTAGTGGGTTCACCTGAACCCAGTCAACTTTGAATTTCTATTACAATTATATAGTATTTTGTAAAAATATTTGGAGGTTTTTATAAATTGAAACCGTTAAAATTGTTAAAAAGATTAATAGTACACTCAAAATGATGTGCTAATGATATTTTTAAAATTATGGGGATAATAGTGAGTGTTTTATAAAAGAATAAAAAAAATTTAAAAAAAAGTTACCTCATTCCGTATAACTATTTTGTTTATATATCATTATCTTTTTTTGAAAAGTAGAACTTAGTTAAGACTTTATCCAAGAACATTTGGCTTAATGTTTATATAATACTACTTTGTGTTGTGAGATTGTAGGTTCCAACTATTACGGAAATGAGTTTAATATCATTTGTAGTGTTTATTTCTACTCTTGAGAGTTATAGGTAGTTGATTATTATTTTTTTTTTCAAGTTTGGGCTTGGTGCATTGTTGGACGGGTTATTTGGTTATTGAGCTTGGTATATTTTTAATTGTCTAATTTGATACAATACTTATTATATTTGTAAGTAATCTTTGACAAAAAGAACCCCAAAAAAAAAGTTTAAAATTATCTTCTTCTTTTTTTAACATAGATTCACAAATGTTTACATTTTATTTTCTCTCTTAATCAATTAAAAATTGCACCGTCTTTGCTCAATCAATATGAAATTATAATGTCAATAATAATTAACTAAATGACAACACTAAGTTGACTTTCTGGCTACGCCACTAGGTCTAGTAGTTAAGGAGTTGACCTGAGAGGTCTGTTTTAAGGTAATTTCCAAATGTCTCATGTTCGACTCTCACGAGACACAAAATACTCGAGTTTAATTGATAAGCATTATTTACAGTTAATTATGTATATGCATAATTCAAAGATGTAAGCCAAAAAAATGCAATGAGTACTATATTCTTGATGTGGACTTGTCAACATTGATGAAACAGGGTGAAATCCTCAGGGATTCCAGGTGATGCAAAGGTGAAATTTGCCTACTCCATCAACATAAGAAAGCTAGTGAATCCCCCACTCCCAGCGGGCTACTGGGGCAATGGCTGCATAGCAATGTATGTTCAACTCACTGCCAAAGACCTAATCCACCAACCCATCTGGGAAACAGCTGAGTTGATCAAGAAGAGCAAGCGCAAAGCCAACAACGAATACGTGCACTCCTTCATCGATTTCCAGGAGCTACATTACGCCGAAGGCATCACAGCTGGTGAAAGGGTGAGTGGATTCACAGATTGGAGGCACTTAGGTCACTCCACAGTCGACTTTGGCTCGGGAGGCCCTGTAACTGTTCTACCACTCTCTAGGAACCTTCTTGGCAGCACCGAGCCTTGTTTTTTCTTGCCATATTCTTCAGCCAATGAGGGGAGTGATAAGGATGGTTTTAAAGTTCTTGTGTATTTGAGAGAGACTTTTGTGAATGATTTTAGGGCAGAGATGGATAAGTTTAGTCGATTGGATTTTAATTTTCCTTGAATGTACTCGCCCAAGTTATGATTTTTTTTAAAAAAAAAAAAAAAGAAATGTTAGGGATACAGAACTCAATCATTGGAAATGGTACAAAAACTCACATGATTATTATGGACCATGTAGTTTTGTGAGTCCCAAATGCGAGTGTTTTGTACCATTTTTTGTCACTGTGTTTCTGGGTTTAATATTTTTAATAATGGGGTTTTGAAGTAAAGCTTAGACTAATAAAGAATGACTCGCAGGTCTGTTTTGCTACATTGGTTGTTCAATGTCTTAAATCTTCTCCATTCTTCAGTTTACAAAAGCTGCACAATCAAATGTGAAGATTAGATAGATTGATTTAACTTTGTTAGAAGATCCACTGCCCTATTAGTAATTTAATCAAAAACCCTCATGATAACAAACATATGTTATTAATGGATTGTCCCTGTTACATGGTTGGAATAAAAAAATTCATTCCAATTTATAAAGTTGCACCATATTAATAAAAATTAAAATCAATGATCAATAATTATTAACTCAATTCAAACTTCAGCATCACACTCAAGTGTTTAAGAATTTGAAACAAAATATGTTAAAGTGTGATTATTACAACAATTAATTTCAAAACATATATCGCTATTTTATTTATTAGCTCTGATATGGAGCTCGAAATTCAGGGGCACTAATGCCCCGAATTTCTATATCAGGTAAAAAAAAAAAAACAAAAACAAAAACGAAGTTACCAAAACAGGAAATTAGTGCCATTAGTGCCAGCAGTTTTAGAGCCACAAATCATTTTTCTTTATTTATATAGTGGAGAGGATTTAAATCCAGCCTCTTCAACTGTGATCCCAAAATTTAGGTAGTGTAAGATACGAGTCACAGCCAACCCGATCCAACCCAACAATTATTTATTTATAAAAACACAACCATCTACGATAAATAAATTATTATTGTTATTTAGCATAACTTTCAATGATTTTGTTCCAAAACACATCAACCATCTGCTGTAATATATATTTTAACATTTCTTCCATTGATTTTGTTTTGAACACTTTTTTCTTTTTTTGAGCAACAACAAAAACATAAATATATATGAGACAAGAGTACATACAGATTTAGCAAGTTTATGTGTTGGTTCCACAATAGATCTAGATACTTCAGGCATACAAACAAATTGAAATAAACAAAATAGTTCCTAATATCGCTAAAAATCCCCGTAGCAGACCAATCTGGAGATTGTAAGCCTGTGAGAATGTTGACCAAAAGTAGGCAATCTGTAAAAATAGAAATGACTTGTAAATGCCTTTGCTTTGTCCATTGCAAAGCTGCTAAGCAAGCCTAAGCTTCGACAGCTAACAAAGACCGAAGGTGAACTTGGCGAGCTTCATTATCCACCTTATCTTGATTCTCATAACACACCCAAGCATATCCTGCCACTTGCTCTTGTGCTTGCCAAGAACCATTTACAATAAACATCCACACCAAAAAATTCTAGTCTCCATCGATCAATCTATTTTAGTGAATGTTCTGAATTTCTGAGTACGAACAGGTTGTATTGTTGGATATCCATGGGTTTTAATGGTTTACCCGTTTAAACCCATTAATAAACCAACATTTTTCTTGTACTCATTTACAAAAATAGATCGGCCTAAACCCATTTATTATGGGCGAATTGACGAGTTTGAGCCCAAATTGCCACCATAAGAAAAGAAGTAGATACATTGAATATTTATTCCATGTGTATGGAGCATCATTATATTTATTTTCATTTTAAAATGCTTAATAAATCAAATAAAAAAAGAAACGATAAGAAACATATGTGTGTCAGTCTATATGACGTTGCCAAATTTACGGTATTGTTGGCTGTAGAATGAGATCTTCTATCTCTAAATCACTCATTTATGTTATTAGATCGTATTCCATCAACAGTATGACATTTTAAAATATGAAATGGATATCATTTCTTAATCCTTTGATTTCTTTATTATGTGAAATTCATAATAACGTTATTATAACAATTTAACATGTGAATTTGAAAAGAGCACATCAAATAGTGTGCGTCTTTTCAAAGATGTAATATTTGTATATGTCAATTTGCCTACTAATTTTTTTTTTGAATTGACATAATAATTTAAAAAATTTAAATGTATATTGCTGTAAAGATCTATGTTGCCACTAATAACGCTTGATGAGATGGTTTACTGCAACTTATATGAACTATTTATATAAATATGTATATATATAACAGTTTTGATTTTTACTTGTAGTTTATTAATAGAAATAATTTAAATAATTTGTTTTTAAAAATTGAATATCTAAGAAACTAGACCAGGGATACTTCGGAATTGTTTGGGGAGTAATTTTTTAGCTAAAATAATTACAATGTAAAATTAAATTATCGCATTACTCTTTTTAATTTTTTACATATATTTTCGACCTAGTTCATTATATATATATATATATTATTATTTATTTTTTATTTTTGGTCGTGGTTGCATTGTTTTTTGTGGTCAATGATGAATATTAAGATACGGGTTTATAGCAGAATTTTATGCAGTATTCGAATTGCTGGAAAATAAAAAATAATAATAATAATAATTTGATTTTCAGGGCGAAGTAATGGGAGGAAGTTCTATGGAGGAATTACAATTCCAGTGAAGAAGGGGATGTCTCGGATGACAACACCACCCCGAATTTGTAACGACATAGTTCGAATTTAGTCTAATAAAACATTGTGAATTCCTTAAATTTCAGTCCCGGAAGCCAGTGTACCCATTCTCTGCTATAGTAGGACAAGATGAGATGAAACTGTGCCTTCTGTTGAATGTGATTGATCCCAAGATTGGGGGCGTCATGATTATGGGTGATAGGGGAACAGGAAAATCTACAACTGTTAGGTCTTTGGTTGATTTACTTCTTGAAATCAAGGTAGTTGCCAGTGACCCTTTTAACTCTGATCCAGAAGATCACGAGTCTATGGCCATGGAAGTCCAAGAAAAAGTCATGAAAGTTGAGGAACTTCCAGTCGTGATGACCAAAATCAATATGGTTGATTTGCCACTAGGTGCCACAGAAGATAGAGTCTGTGGAACAATCGACATAGAAAAGGCCCTTACAGAGGGTGTCAAGGCATTCGAGCCTGGCCTTCTTGCTAAAGCTAATAGAGGAATTGTATATGTCGATGAAGTAAATTTTTTGGATGACCATTTAGTGGATGTTCTTTTGGATTCAGCTGCCTCGGGATGGAACACTGTTGAAAGAAAGGGAGTTTCAATTTCACATCCCACTAGATTTATACTAATTGGCTCAGGAAACCCTGAAGAATGAGAGCTCAGGCCACAGCTGCTTGATCGGTTTGGAATGCACACACAAGTTGGGACTGTGAGGGATGCTGAGTTGAGAGTAAAGATTGTCGAGGAGAGAGCTCAGTTTGATAGAAACCCTTAGGAATTCCAAGAATGTTACATGACTCAGCAAGAGAAGCTCCAGCAGCAAATTGCTTTAGCCAGGAGCTATCTTTCTTTTGTGCAGCTTGATCATGAACTTCATGTGAAAATCTCCAAGGTTTGTTCAGAGCTGAATGTTGATCGATTGAGAGGTGATATGGTCACAAATAGGGCAGTAAAGGCTTTGGCTGCTCTAAAAGGCAGAGAGGAAGTAACAACAAAGGATATTGCAACTGTCATTCCCAACTGCTTACGACATCGTCTTCGTAAAGATCCCCTGGAATCAATTGATTCTGGTTTGCTTGTCACTGAGAAATTCTATGAGGTGTTTAGCTGAAGGGACAAATATAGGGGCTACTCCGTAATTTTTAGAACTGCTTTTCATTTGGTTCTTTTTTTTAAATTGTTTGGTTGGAATTCCCACTTTCCTTTTTTATCTGAAACTATTTGAGATATTCAAATAGATATTGAGTTGTCGTGTTTAACATTGTTGAAAAGAGCTACAGCTAGAAGACTAGGTTGAAGGGAGATATGCAAGTGCACACAGGTTTTATGCATGTGTACACAAATTCTTCTCTTCGTAATTTCTTTGGAGTTACATTTTTGTATTCGATATACCATAATGCCATTGTTAATTTTACTTTCCTCTCACAAGGAATTCATTAATCGTTGCATATGTTGTTCTTTTCACTGCAAATCTGCTATTTGAATACATCCTGTCATTGAGGGTGTGAAACTGAGCTATCTGTTAGGTTGTCACACGTTTTAAAAGTGAAATAGGATCCAATGACTCCCAATGTAATGAATGTTTCAGAAAGAGAAGGCATGAAGCTATAAGTTTCTGAATCTTTCTGTATATTCAACTTGTGCAAATACAAAGATTACAACCAATATTTATAGTAATCCTAACATGAAATAGGAAATAATAACCCTATACAATCAATCTAATATTCACACAATCAATCTAAAATATACAATCAACCTAATTGATATATTTCCATAATTAACATAATATTCTCACACCCCCGCTCAAACTCAAGGTGTTTTAGTAGAAAACATTAAGAGTTTGTCGAGAAGAAACTGAAAGCGAGCAGCGGTGTGAGTTTTCGTAAAGAAATCAGCAAGTTGCAATGCTGAAGAGACGAAAAGAAGCGAGATGTAGCCAAACTGCAGATGTTGACGTACAAAATGAAAATCAATCTCAATGTGTTTCGTTCGCTTATGAAAGACAGTGTTATGAGCAATCTGAATAGCACTACGGTTGTCATAGTAAAGAGAGGTCGGAGATGACTGAGAAACGCCCAAATCAATCAAGAGACAACGAAGCCAAATAATCTCAGCAGTAGCATGAGCCATAGCAGGGTACTCAGCCTGGGCAGTAGAACGCGCAATAATAGTCTGTTTATTTCTCTTCCAAGAAATCAAGGAATCACCAATAAATATGCAAAAGCCAGAAGTAGACTTGCGATCAGTGACATCACCAACCCAATCAAAATCAACATAAGCCATCAAGTCCAAAGAGGAAATAGAAGACAACAGTAAATCTTGAAAGATAGTACCCCGGAAATAGTGAAAAATCCGAACCAAAGTAGCCCAATAGGTAGAACGAGGAGCATAAACGAACTGACTAACCACATGAACAACTTAGGCAAGATCAGGGCGAGTAACTGTCAGATAAACTAAGCAACCCACGAGGTCATGATATAAAGTAGGATCATCTAGAAGAACACCATCAGCAGTGGTAAGCTTTACATTAAGCTCAATGGGGGTATCAGAAATTTTAAGGTCAGTAAAACCGGTACGATGAATAACCTCATTGGCATACTTGGCCTGAGATAGAAAGTAGCCATTGGGAGAAGAAGTTACCTCAATACCAAGAAAATACCGCAAGGGGCCCAAATCCTTCATTTCAAAGGTGCGGAAAAGATGCTACTTGACCTCAGATATAACAGAAGAGTCAGAGCCGGTGATGATCATATCATCCGTATACAGTAATAAGGCAACAAATCTAGCAGAGGTGTGGAGAAGAAATAAAGCAAAGTCCTGAGCACAAGGATGAAACCTAAGCGCGGTAATAGCAATGAAAGCAATCATACCAAGCACGAGGAGATTGCTTCAAACCATACAGAGCACATGTAAACCTCCTCTGTGAGATGGCCATTAAGAAAAGCGTTCTTCACATCCATCTGATAAAGAGGCCAAGAACGAACAGCAGCGACAAAGATTAAATTACGGACAGTTGTCATCTTGATAACAGGAGCAAAGGTTTTCTCATAATCAATACCATACTTCTGTGAGAAACCTTTGGCAACCAGATGAGCTTTGTAGTGCTCAAGAGAACTATCAGAATGAATCTTGACTTTGTAGACCCATTTGCAACCAACCAGATTCTTACCAGTAGGTAAAGGAACCAACTCCCAAGTACTAGTTTTCTGTAAAGCAGCCAACTCATCCTCCATAACTTGCGTCTAATGGGGATCCTGGCAGGCCTCCTTGTAAGACTGAGGTTCTGAAAAACAATAAATAGCAGACAAAAAGTACAATAGGAGACAGAAAAAAATGTATTAGACCAACCCTACCTGTTTGGAGGATGACGCACTCAAGTAGGATATCGATGTGCAATAGGATCAAAAGTATAAGGATCAGTATTAAGAGTAGAGACAACTGGTAGAGAGAGAGCGTGGCAACGAGAATAAACTAACAACGAATGAGGAGGAGCAGGCTGGGGAAAAAGAGGAGACAATGGAGGAAGGTCATGGGGAACAGTAGAAATGTACTCACCGAGAGGGACCTCAAAAGGAAATGGATCAATGTGAACCAAATCCTCTTTAGAAACTGAAGCAGTGATAGGAGGAAGCTGAAAGTAAGGCAGACGTTTGACAAAAGAAATATGACAAGAGACATAAAGACAACGGGAAATAGGGTCGTTACACCGATAGCCTTTCTGAGTAAGACTATAACCCAAAAAGACAAATATGACAGATCGGGCACTAAGTTTGGTCTGATCTTTACGGGGAAGAAGGACAAAACAAGCAGACCCAAACACACGAAGGAAGGAGTAATTGGGAAGTTGAGAGAACAGAGACTCATAAGGAGACCGACCAAAAAAAATAGGAGTAGGTATGCGGTTAAAAAGAAAAGCAGCAGTAAGAACTGCCTCTCCCCAAAACGAAGCTGGAACTGAGGTAGAGAAAAGAAGAGACCTGGCTGTCTCAAAGAGATGACGGTGTTTATGCTCGACTCAACCATTTTGGGCAGGTGTGTCAGTACAAGAAGTTTGGTGAATGGTATCCAAATTGGCCAAATACTCATAGAACTCAGTTTTAAAATATTCCCCACCCAGGTCATATTATAACAATTTAATGGTAGCCCCAAACTATGTAGTGATCATAGACTGAAATGTGCGATATATTTGGTAGAAGTCTGATTTATGAGTCATAAGATAAACCCAAGTATAACGGGTGCAATCATCAACAAAAGACATAGTATGCGGCACCCCCTTCAGTGAGAGTAGGAAAGGGTCTCCAGACATCAGTACGCACAAGAGAAAATGGAGAAACAGAAACTGAAGTACTTTTATCAAAAGGTAAAGTTGACATTTTGGGAAGTTTACATCCCCTACATTCATCAATTTGACTAAGAGAAACTTTACCCAATAATCCTGACTGAGCTAAAGACTGTAAACGATCAACAGACAAATGACCTAGGCGAGAATGCCATAAGTAAAATTAACTCGACTAAGAATCTAACTAAAATGAGAAAAAAGCAACAGGAGAGGTAGATAGAGGGAGATGCAAGCTTTCTACCACATAGAGATTTCTAACTCTACAGTCGGTCTCAATCTGCTTCTTGGACACCCGATTCTGCACACAACAGACAGAAGAGGAAAATATAATAACAAAACCAGAAATATCAAGTTAACTGATAGATAATAAACTAAAAGATAGCTGAGGAACATAAAGAACAGAGGGAATAGTAACAACAGACATGACAGAGGGTAAGACAGACCCAACAGATAGAACATGCATACCAGACCCATTAGTAGTATTAACAGTAATAGGAGAGGAATGGGGGATACAGGTTTGAAGTAAGGAAAGGTGAGGAGTCATAGAATGAGAGGCACCCGAGTCAAAAAGCCAAACAGAAGAGGAGATACTTGAAGATGACTCAAACAAACCTGAATGAAGAGAGATGAAAGCAGAGGCAGAGGAGAATGGCTGAGAGATGGACATGAGATGTTGAAGCTGAGCCATCTGGGCACACAAGGAAACCAAGTCAGAATCAGAAGCCGGAGGAAATACAGTATAAGCAGCAAGAGGTCGAAATTGTGTTTGAGGCGACTGAGAAGACTGAGCAAACTGACGTCCCTTCTTGGGATAGTTGTACTTCCAATGGCCCTTCTAGTGGCAAAAGTACACTCATCAAAGGCTAGTGGCCCCTTCTTGGGCTTTGCATTGCCCTGAAATTGATGAGGTAGAGGGGACGACAACAGAAGAGGCTAAGTAAGAGCCAAGAAGACAGATAGAGACAGAGTCTGACTGGCCGTCTTAAGACTGGTTTTCTCGGAGAGGAGCTCACAAACAATAGCATCCATAGAGGGAAGAGGTGACTGGTGAAGGATGCCACCATGGATAGCCTCATACTGAGGGGAAAGAGCCGTTAAAAATTGCACCAAACGATCCTCTTCCCGAAACTGCAGATAGGCATCTAGTACCTTAAGACTAGATGGTTCCATGAGAGCAAACTGATCCCAAAGTCCCATCATCTCAATGTAGAAATCCTGAATAGACCGATCTCGCTGACGATCATTCTAAATAGCTGTTTCCAACTCACACCGTTTAGCAAAGTTGGACTGGTGATAAACCCCCTCTAAATAGACCCAAACCTCATTAGCAGTAGTATATTTGGAGAACATCATCCTAATGCGATCATCCACAACATTATGAAACCAAGTTAGAACTTGGACATTATCACAATCCCAAGTGTTACAGGCAACCTAATATCCATCCATTTTGGGATCTGATGGACGAGAGACAGAATCAGAAACATATCTCCGTTTTTTTCGACCAAGCAAAAAAAATTTCATAACAGTGGACCAATAAGCATAATTGGCTCCAGTAAGTTTGCAAGTTATAGATTGACTTTTGTCGTCTGACATGGTGACAATATTATGAAAAATTAATTATAAAGGACCTAAATGATGTATAATAAAACCAGTTAGGTCAAACTTATAATATCTAGAACCTAGTTAGGTTCAAATACTAATAAGCAGAGTTTCTAGAAGCAGCGGTTTGACCCAAACATGAATATCAATCATAGAGATCCAGAGAGAACCTAAAGCCGAGACGAGAGAGAGAGATCGCGAACCAGGTGCGAACCAGAGAGAGAACTCGCAAAGCCGAGATGAGAGAGGGAGGTCGCGAACTAGGTGCGAACCAGAGAGAGAACAGGCTTGCCCAAGGTAGAAAGCAGAGGGACGCGACTTGACCAGAGATGTCTCGACTTCAGACCAGTGATCAGAAGTATGTCGCGACTTTGAAGAACCACAGAGAAGACCTTCGCGACACAGGAAGGGCTTCGACCAACGAGTTCAAATGAAACCCTAGCTCTGATACCATATAAGTTTCTGAATCTTTCTGTATATTCAGCTTGTGTTAATACAAAAATTACAACCAATATTTATAGCAATCCTAACCTGAAATAGGAAATAATAACCCTATACAATCAATCTAATATTCACACAATCAATCTAAAATATACAATCAACATAATTGATATATTTCCATAATTAACATAATATTCTCACAAAAGCACCTTCAATGAGAGGAGTATTAGAAAGCCCGGGTGTGGACCAGAAATATGACTAATCTTTCGCATCCTATTTTTTTTAGTTTAACTGTTGATAAGCTGAGTACTTCACATTCTTCCTTTTACTATCCGATGGTAGAATATTTGAGTGAAAATTTTCTTTAACGCTATATTTCATGAACCGGACCCCAAATTATATGGATATCCTTTTATTTGCTACCATTCCCATCATAAAGTTACAATATGGTTAAGTTTTCTCCTTGATAACGTATCTTCTGCCAAAAATTGATAAAAATTCCCGCAGTCTTGAATTTAGGGTTTGGTGTGATGTTATTACACGAAGCATAAAATGAACATCGGTATACAAAAAGGGTAGCCCCAGTGCATGAGACTATCTTCATTGCGGGTTTGGTTGGGATATAACTTGGTATAATTTGACTTTTAAGATCTGCATCAGCAACTTCTAGTCCAGAATTTAGGCTCACTCACTTGGAAGTCAAGTGGTTGCTGGTACACAATTGATGCTGTTCTAATCAGAATACCAGCTGTTAAAGCCCATATGACATAATTCACTCCAGTCAGCAACAACACTTCCAGCTTATCTTCATTGATTGGCACAATATAATAGCCCAAGTTGTACACCCCGTCAAATAAGTCCTCAGAGCCCTCGGGCAATGGACTGACATTCTCCACCAAGGCTAACCTCACTTTATCTTCACTGTCAACACCACTGGCTCGGGTTGGAGTGAAGACGTGCTCATCATGCACAACTTCGTGCTCTCAGGGATGAACAACACCGGCTTAGGTAGGTGGAAAAGGGTGATGTATATACTAGGGTCATAAGGGAGGGCCAGTGTGTGGATGAGGTTTATATGCCGAGGTGGAGGGACTTGGTTATGTGGTGGGAGAGGATTTGTAGTGACGTTCGGCTTTTGGGGAGGCGCTTTCACCTTATTGTCAATGAGATCTTGAATCTCATGACGCAGCCTATAGCATTGATCGTTGTTATGACCATGCAGCTGGTGAAAAGCGCAGTATTTGGCCGGGTTGTGTCTCAGGAGGAGAGGATCGAGTAAAGGGCGAGGCTCTTGTGGTTTGAGATGCCCCATTTTGATCAAGACCCCTAAGGCTTTGGACAAAAAGCATATAAAGCGGGGTATAGACCCGTTAAGATCGGGCCTGGCTGGTTGAGGTTTGTGGAGTTGTGTTGGAGGTGTTGGCAAACGAGTTGGCAATTTTGGGTGTGGTGGTGACCATGCTCTCATCCGAAGGCCGTGCAGAGGTGCTACCAATTGTGGTTGTGTTAGAGCTGTGTGTAAAGGGCCTCTTGGGCTGTTCTTTCTCATGGTTTATCAGCCCCTCCTTCATCACATCCTCAATTTGAACCCCTATTTCATGGAGCTCAACAAATGTAAACAAAGGCAAGACTATCATCTTCTGTAATAACATCTCTTGCAAGTTACAGACCACCATTCTGATTTAGTCCTTTTAAGACGGCCGAATAGTCATCATAGAGGCCTTGGCCCTTTATCGAGTCACAAAATCCGAGAAGCCCTCCTTTGGCTGCTAACGGGTCGCTTCAAGATCACGGGTAGTGACCTCGATCTGGGTATTGTAGGAGTACTGCGTGATGAAGGCCTTAGCCATTTCCTTCCAGTTTCTCTTCACAGAGTCAAGACAATTTATAATGCGGACAAACTGGCTGTTATCTATATTAATGAAATTGTGAGACTGCACGGAGTGCCTGTGTCTATTGTTTCTGACAGGGATTCGAAGTTTACATCGAGGTTCTGGCAAAGCCTACAGTCTGCATTGGGTACTGAATTGAGACTGAGTAGTGCCTATCATCCTCAGACAGATGGACAGTCAGAAAGGACCATCCAAACTTTAGAGGATCTACTGAGAATGTGTGTCCTTGATTTTCAAGGAAACTGGGAAAGTCACTTGCCACTAGCTGAATTCGCCTACAACAACAGCTACCATTCGAGCATCGGTATGGCGCCTTTCGAGGCATTGTATGGCAGAAAATGTAGATCCCCAATTTGCTGGGCAGAAGTTGGAGATGGGCCGTTGCTTGGGCCCGAGATCGTGTATGAAACAACTGAAAAGGTAAAACTGATACAGCAAAGATTGAAAACTGCACAGAGTAGACAGAAGAGTTATGCAGATGTTAGAAGACGAGACCGAGAGTATGAAGTGGGTGATCACGTGTTTGTGAAAGTGACACCAATGAAAGGCCAGACTCGTTTTGGAGTCAAAGGCAAGTTGGCGCCGAGATACGTTGGACCTTATGAGATCGTTGAGAAAATCAATCCGGTGGCGTATCAAGTTGCACTTCCTCCTGAAATGGAACATATGCATAACGTCTTCCACATCTCTATGTTGAGAGATTATCTCCGGGATCCATTCCATGTGATTGAGCCTACTCGTATCGTGTTGAGTGATGACTACACCTACGAAGAACGGCCTATACAGATTGTAAACCGACGGATCAAGAAACTGAGAAACAAAGAGATCCCGCTAGTGAAAGTCGATTGGCAGAACCATGGTGGTGTGTATGCCACTTGGGAAAGGGAAGATGACATGGCTAAAAGATACCCAGAACTGTTTCCACTGAATCCTGTTTTCTTCCAGACTGAAGGTAACTTGAGTTTAGAGGACTAAACCCCTTATAAGGAGGGGAGACTGTAACAACCCTCGTACTGATTACCGATTAAACTACTGAATTAGCTACTGATTACTGCCAAACTGAACTGAGAATGACTAATAATTGAATGAATTGAAGTACTGAATGGACCGATTGAAATCGAAACTGAAATTCAATAAGTATATCTATTGTATTGTATTTCTATCTGTTGATTGATTGATTATCTGTTTGAATTTATATGTTTAAACTGCTAATTGAAGGCCTTATCGGCGGCCGAATTAGGAACCGTTTAGAGTTTTGGAATCAGTAGAATATTTGTGATTTAATGGTATATTTATCTGAAATTTGATTAGGAATGATTAAATTAGATTAATTTAAGCCTAATTAATAGAATTGCCAAGTTTAGCTTATTTACCAACTTGCCACCATAGTGGACTATTGTTTATTATTATCCTAGAGCCTTATTACATGTTGATCAAGCTTTCCCTCAGCCATTTTGTTGCCTCACAACCGACCAAACTAGAGAGAGGGAGAGATAAGAGAGAATTGGACTCACATTGATGAAATTGCTAGAAGAACTTGAAGATTTGTAGCATAAATTGACAAATTGAGCTTGCAAGACTTGTAGTTGACACTCTAGGTAAGTGAATTCATTGTCTTCTTGTTATCTTTAAGCTCCATCTTGCATGTATCATGGTTATAGAGAAGTTGAGTCTTGATTTTGTTCATAATTGTTGCATTGGAGTTCCATTCATGCATGCATGGCCATTTTGGTGCATCTTGAGTTGAATTCATGTTGAAATTGTACATGCATGTCCATGTTTATATTATGGTCCATGTTTTCAAAATGTTTTCCAACTATTGAGCTCTTTAGAGCAAGGATTGAAGCTTGAATTTGGTTTAAAACTCATGCATTGCATGTTTACATATTGTTCTTGAAAAATAGTTTGAATTTGGGTTTGAATTAAACACCCTTGGGCTTTGATTTCTTAAATTGAGTTTTGAAACATGTTATTCTATGTGTTTAAAAGAGTTTTTCCAGAAAATAGCCCAAGAGGATCGAAAACATTGCTTTTGAACTTGGTTTTGAGCTTGGGACTCAAATCTGGGATTTCCAGATTTCTGTTGTCCACTCGAGCGGACGAATTGGCGCTCGAGCGGAGAAAACGAGCTCCTAGCATCTTGCTCTGTGCATCAGTCCGCTCGAGCAGAGCCTTGGGCGCTCGAGCGGAGGACTGGGTGATACGCTCGAGCGGGCGTCGAGCGAAGATTTCACCTATCCAGTACTTTTTGGTCCGCTCGAGCAGGGATGTTGCGCTCGAGCGGGGACCTTTGTTTGCTTGTACGCTCGAGCGAGGGAACCTGCGCTCGAGCGGGACTCTGTTTCACTGAAAATTCTGCAAATGTTTTCTAAGTGTATTTTCACATCCTCATTCCATCCTAGGCATTCTTAGGCCTAGTTTAAGACATTTTAATGAGGATATAGATGTAGAACACACCGAGGCATAATAGGAAGTTAATTATTGTACTTCCCCAACTGTTAAACTTAGAGTGTGTTCAATTTGTTTACTGTTTAGGGTTGGCTCTCGGGGACGCGCTCTAGCTGCTATTAGCCCAATCTCTGTGAGTAACAGATTGTGTAAAGATATGTTCAAAATGGTTGTCTTTTGAATACCGAACAGAACTGTTTACTGAACTGATATTATTATTGAATGAATGTATGTCCTGTATTGTGAACTGTATTGTGGCATCCTTAGCACTTATTACTTACTGTTATTGTTACAGAGCTCTGTCGGTTTCCTTGTGGAACCATACTGTTTATTGATTGATGGCCATCACTACTGTTGGGTCTGTCGAGGCCTGGTCCTTTTGGACCTACTGTTTATAGGCTAATGGGTGTACCACATATGACTGATTGACTGAAATACTGAAAGACTGAAATACTGTTTAATGAACTGTTTTCATTACTGTAAGGACATTCATTCATAACTTCTTTACGCATTATGTTATTCACTGGGCTTTAACTCACTATTTATATATATATATATATATGTAGGTTCTCAGCAACCAGACCGGAGCTAGGAGCGTGGGTTAGTCCCCAGTTTTGTCAAGCCAGCCTATGTGCCTCACTGCGAGGTTCCGAGACGCCATGCTATGGCTTGGGGTGTTTTTGTGTTCCCCACCTGTCTCTTGACTGTTTTGTATTATTGTAAAAACTGTTTACTATTTGACCGTACTGTTATCGAGGGATTAGGTCCCCGTACTGAATGTTTGTATATGATTGTATAGACTGTGCTGTTTGAACTGTATGAATGCATGGAAAATGTTTTTGGCATACAGATTTTCACAGCTCAATGGACACTAGTTATTTACTGTATTGGCTTCCGCCAGGCCCTGTACTCTGTTTAACTGTATTACTGTTCAGCAGGCCTTCGGTAATCTCGGATTACTGGCCAGTTACGGTGCTAAACCCATAGGGCCGGGTTTGGGTCGTGACAGACATTAACTATGACCCCAGGTGCCGGCATACCCACTAGGGGTGCATGGGATGTAGAGGCTACTGTCTGTTGTTGTTGCTATTGCTGAAGCCTATCTATCACTTCTGCTTAACGGGCTGCGACCTCAGCTTAGTAGGCAGCATCTAGCTGTATAGTCTCAATGGTCTGCTGGAGCTGACGAAGCATATCTTCCATGCTGATTGGGAAATGTTGAGCTATCAAGACTGGTGAATACTCTCTTTCTGGAGTAAAAGTAGAAGACTGAGCCTGACTGGGCGCAAGTGAAGTAAAAGGTGACTGCTAGATTGGTGAATTTGGCTTGGTCCTCCTTTATCTGGTAACCGGTGGGAGTGAAACAAACACTGGCTGTCCTCCGAAAAGATCCCCAGATCTGTAAATCCTTCTCACTCGGGTCCAGAGTTCTTGGGGGGTAACAGGATTGTCCAAAGCAATAGTGAAAAACTACCTTGCAAAAAGAAATAAAGCAAAAGAAAACAAAAATCAAAAACCGCACAGCATCTTGGCTCAGACACAAACAACACGCAGTTGCAATCACAAGCTATAGAACTGTACTCAACACCAATTTCTGCCCCAAAATTCATGCCCAAACTTGCAACTGATACATACATTCCTATAGAGTTTCACTCTAAAAGCACATACTAGTTAAGGGAGAGCCAAAACACCCCTATGATGGGTAGGGCTACCCTGTCCTAGTTTCATCAGGAACTAGGGTTCACTACTCAAGCAAAGTGTTTCACACAATCCTGAATTTAGGTAAGCAACCTGTCCTAGTTTGGAACAATCTCTACGGCTTTACTATATGCAGCTAGGCCAAATGGTCAAAAAGGGTACCTCAGCAAGACTACTTAATATACCTTTCACACCTAACACCAAGAAGTGAAAGGAGGATCAAACAGTACAGCGGTAGTCCAGATCTAAGGGTTGTGTTCCCATCATGACAGAGCCCGCAACTGGTCAGCCTTTTGGCGAGCTTTTCCAAGCAAGCCTCCGGCAAATCGTTCAAGAATAGCAGATGGCAAACACTGTGACTTAGGTGCACCGATGCAAATGCAAATGCAAAGAAGCACATAAGTGTAGATAAAATGCCATATCATGAGTTCGAGTCAAGTTCTCTAAATCCCCAGCAAAATCACTAGAAATTGTAGCTCGCCGTTTTCACGTCCCCTTTTGGAGGTTTGAAAGAAAGCCCTACAGTTCAGACTCTCGCGGTTCTGAATCTAATCTCACAAGTGCAATGTGAAATTGATAATCACCAAAGAGTCCAAATCCAGCAAATCTTTTGGAAAATTGATTTTAGGATCAAAAATGTCAAAATTGGACTGTTTTGCCAGATACAGAGTCGCCACCTAAATATTTTATTTTAGAAAAATTTAGGAAACTCATGACTCATGCCAAAGGCCACGTATCCGTCATCACCAAAGTTGCCTCGGCTCGGGAACTTAGGTACGAGAGGGAAAGGTCATGAATAGAGCACCCCCACTCGCCCGATCACAGATCGGCCTCTACTAATCATGATATGATTTTTTATAAACATTATGTGATCTTATTCCGGTTATTAAGCTAACTTTACTATGTGATGCTCACAAACAAATATAGATTAGTTTGCTCAATTTAGAATAATTCAACTCATGTTTATTTTTGCGAAAATGGTTTAAATTTGCCACCTCAAGTGGGCTTAAAGTTTGCAGATTTGCCACCAAACATAGTGGGCTTAAAACATGATTTGCCACTCAACAAAGTGGGCTTAAAACATCACATTCGTTAAATTGTTCCAATTCAAACAACAAGCCTTCATCTACAGGCATCTAAGCATTATAGCATTTAAGCACACAACCTCATGGCAAGCATGCTAAATATGAGAACATTCACACTTATGCAAGTATGCTAAAGCATAAAGACTCACCTAGTACTCCAAGCTAGGAAAATATGGGTTAGAAAACTATGCATGATTCCTAACTATGTTAAGTGTCTAATGCAACACATGCAATATGCAATTAATAGGCTCGGCTACTAATATGGCATATGGATCGATTTGATAACATGCGGTTAAACATGTATTCAAATAAGGTATTGAAATGACAATGCAGTTTGAATGATGCGCCGAGCCTCGGTGCATGCAATACGAATGAATGGATGCAAGCATAAGGCATAAGGTATACTAATTTGAAATATGTCCCTAATCTAACCATCAAAAGCGATTAAATAAAAGGGAGAAAGACATGGGGTTGGAAGACATACATGCACGCATGCACACTTATTACAAAATTACGCCCTTTCGAAGGAGGGTCCGAATGAATAAACTAACTAGCTAATCAAGCTAAGCTAAGCTAATTAAGCTAATTAAAAGAAATTAACTAGGCTAGGCTAATTAAATATTACAACATCAACTAATTAGCTATAACTAATTAGACTAATTAAATATTACAACACAATTTGCTATGCTAATGAAACAATTAAATAACCAAATGCATTTGATGTGAGCATGACGGAAGATGGATGAAGGTTGCATGCACACCGCTTGAAAGCTGCTCTGTCTGTCCCAGACTGCCTCTGTTTCACCTTCAGTCATTGCCTCTGTTTATGCAAAACTGCACTGCTGGCCATACACCAATGGCCGGCCGTGCATTACTGATGGCCGACCGGGCCTACAGAAGGCCGGCCGTGCATGGATTCGATGCAAACTCTATTTTTGTGCTTTGGGATGAAATCAGTGCAGATGGAGCATTTTCAAGCTCTGTTTGTCCTTCATTCCTTCTCTGTCATAGGAAGACCTCAAGAGAAGGTTGGGATTGACTCCAAAACCATCAATGAGCAATATGATTGCTTGATAATCTCGGATTCAATTTTGGACAAAAGTTAATAAATGTAATGCAAATGGATCACCCCTCCCTTTTTGTCATGGAATGAACTCAAAAAAGGAAGTTGAGACACTTTAAAAACATCAAAAACACCATGAATTAATGCTTGATGACCCTTGACACAAGGAACTTGGCGTAACGTCGGGCTAAGTTCAAGCTATTTAAATCATCTTGTTTAGGTGTGTTGATCCAAATTTTAAACCAATTGTTTTAGACCTTGCCATTCATTAGTCCATTTCTCCAAATGTAATGTTAAAGTCCTCTAAACGAGAAATGATGTCAAACAAGAGGTCCTCCCAAAACATGAGAAAGAGACTATGCCGTTAACGATGAATCTCTGAAGAGATTAAGCCATTAAGTGTAGGTCTCCTTTACATGCCTTGAGCAACCTCAATTGGTTGAAACCATCCTGATGAATGAAATATATGAAATGATTGGTTGATTAGCAAACTTAGACTCCAAACATGGAAATGAATAAAGAAAGTGCATTAAACAACAAACAAACCAACTTATGAGGCCTCAAGTGTACCAAACAAGGCACAAACCAATTGAGAAAGCTTAGACAACCTAAAAACAGTCCTAAGTACATCCAAATCAGAGGTGAAACATGCATGAAAAGGGATTAAAAAACTAGACAACAAAGATGAGCATTAAGGCTAGTAAATAAGGGTGAGGAGGGGTGGCTAACCCCTCCATTTTTTAAGCTTCAAAACATGGTATTAAGCCTTTTCAAACCTCTGAAAATCAGTATGAAGACCAAAGAAAAAGAGTGAAAATAAGAAGGTTTGAGTTATGAATAAAAGTGTAGAAAGAGCAAGCTCCCTCTACCCTTTCGGTAACCTTTCAAACCCAACTCCAACACTTCAAACAAACTCAAAACTAACCAAAACAACAAGAATGATGAAGTAAATGATAGAAATGAAAGCAAGAAAAGAGAAAGCAAGCTTATACCTTTCAAGAAGCAAGCTTGTTCTTGAAGTTTCAAACTTGGTTTCAATGCAATCTCAAGCTTGAATTACACTTCCTCAAGATCAACCAATGCTTTAGGGTGGTAAGACAAGGTTGAATATAATGCATATAGGTGGTGTAAGCAAGCTAGGTTAGCTTCAAGATGACTTGCAATGGAAGATGAAGGAGTGAAGGGCTCTCAAGGTGTATATGTCTCTTCTTGAATTTTTTTTCAACCCTCAAAACAATCCCAAAGCTTCGATTTTATAGAATTTGAGCTGAAAAGGTAATAAATATCTTCAAAATGGATAGCTGGCGGCCTCCCGCCCAAAACAGTGTTTATCGCCATCGAAGGCCAGCCAGCCATTCATAGCCACGGTCGGCCATCACTAATGCACGACCAGGCCTTGATGGCCTCCCTTGTTTTTTTTTTTTTTTTTTTTTTTTTTCAAACTCAATTCAAGGTGAGAAATTGTCCAAAAATGAAACCCAAGGGTTCAAACAAGGTAAATGTGGAAGATGTGAGGTTATTTCGAAAGCCTGACTGATTCCAAATCGCTGCGAATTCACAATTCAACTTTCATCATTGAGTGCATTGAACTAAGCATCTGAGTCTGGCGGGAGGTCAAAAATGGGGTGTCTACAATCATCCATAGTAATAGTGTCAGATCAAGCACGAATTACTGTGGTGAAAGCATCATATTCAAATGGCAGGCCATTCAAGGTGATTAACACCAAATCTTCATCCTCAACAATTATTAAAGCAAGTGCTAACTGACTAACTAAGGCCTTGATCTTTGAGAGATACTCCTCCACTGTATCAGATTTCTTGGAAACAAGATTCAACTTGTTCTTCAATTGATGAATATGAGATCTAGAAAGAGATATGAATCTCTTATGAAGAGAAAACCATATCTCAGAACAATGCTGGAACTGAAGCACAGTAGAATAGATTGGTGGTGTAAGTGTAACAGTGATACAGCTCAACAGATGAGCATCAATCATACGCCATTGAAGAAGATCTGGATTAGGAACCTCTGTTCCTGTTGAATCTATAATTGTAAGAGTAGGACATAGTGTTGAACCATCAACAAAACTGATGAGATTAGTAGCTCTGAGAATATTAGACAATTAAGTCTTCCAAATGATGAAAGATTGGAGATTAGCATAATTAAATTCAAAGGAATTGAAAAAGACAAAACAGATAGAGAAGATGAAGTTGCCATGGATCAGGAACTCGTGAGAGACTAGAGCTCTAATACCATGAAGAAAAACTGAAACCAATCTTATTTCACTATCTTTTTCTCCATACTTTACACATATCATTCTCTACTCAGAGGCTAACTAATTATTCTAACTATCTCTAACTATCTAACAACCTACTGATAACTGTCTAACCATCTAACTGACTGAAGAGATATTCTCATGAGGCAGCAGCATAGGAATGCCACAATGAGACCACAGCTCAGCTCCTTGAACTCCTTGAACTGGTGCAGTCATATGAACTTGAACTAGAGCTTGAACTGTATGAGCTTGAACTGGAACTGGAATGTCAACACAGAAAAAGAGAGAGAGAGAGAGAGAGAGAGAGAGAGAGATTTGTCTCTGTAATGAAGACCCAGAAAAAAAAAAAAAAAAAAAAACGAAGGGGAGAGAGAGAGAGAGGGCCAGAATAATAAGAAAACCTAGTACCAAGAAAAAACAGTTCTAGAGAGAAAAGAGTTTATCTTCATGCATTTTAAGCCCAAATCAATAATGGGTTTCCTACTATTTCTCTTCTCTCTCCTTCTTTTCTTCACACTTGCTCACATTTTACCTATTTGTGGAAATGTCGAGCTCAGATCATTCATGACTATGAAGACAAGTCTTGACCCAGATGTTAATATATTGAAGATTGGTTAGATTATTGAAGTAAGATTTGAGATCATAAGAAAAAGATCCATGAGACCATGAATCTGGATCAACAGCCGCGCCTTGAACCTTAGATTTTCGAAGCAAAGAAACAATTCTCAGATTTTCGAACCCAGATTTTCATTTTGATCTATCATTTGACTAGATTGTGTGAGTCCAGATCCTCGCCGCTACCGTGACCCTCATCTTCGTCTTTGGTCGTTCATGCTTCAACTTTGTGTCGTCTGAGGGCTTAGAAAGTAAAGAAAAAAGGGGGGAAAAAAAAAAAGAAAAGAAATAAAAATACCAAAATGATGTCGTTTAAGTACCACGGTAGAAAGCACCGCAAGGTGTCACTGCAGAGGATCCAGACTCAAAAACATAATCATGTGATATCTCTAAATAAACCAATAATTTTTCGTTGTCTCGTCCTACATCTATTACTGTAGGTAACATTCAGCTTGTTTGGTTTTGATTTTCAAGAAACACTTTTCATAAAATTCAATTTTTTTATTTTTTCATATTTTTTTGTTTTTAATGATTTTTTTTTATATATTTTAAGCATTTTTTTTTAATTTTTAGACACACCTAACATAAATACACTTAAAAAATATAATATTTATGAAAAAAATCTTTAAAAATTCACTAAATACTAAAGATACAATATATATATATGTATATATGAAAATTCAATATATTTTTCGTATTTTTGAATATTTATTAATTTTTTAAAATATTTTTTCACGAATATTTTACTATTTAGATGGATCTAAGTAAGGTGCATTTTTAAAAAAAAAAATTGCTTAAAATTTTAAAAATATTTATTAAAAGCAAAAAAACACGAAAAATTAAAAACTCAACTTTCAAAACATTAAATTTAAAAAACTGAAACCAAACACATTGATTCATTTTAGATACGTTACTCAATGCACCAATTTCACATCTAAATTATATATTTTAATTTTGAATAAATAATATTTTGCAAAAAAAATTTAAAAATTAAAAGAAAAAAAAGTTGAGGGACTGGCGCCGAAAAAATTATACAATAGTCACAAAGTAATTATTATTCATTATATTTTTCTTATATTTTTCAATTACGTAATATAAATAATTTATATTTTATATTCTTCGTGAATCATACTTTACTAAGGCCAAGTTTGACATCTACTAAATAATATAAAAAGTCAAAAAGTCACTATTCTATTTAAGTCACATCATCTTATTTAAATCACATCACCTCTCTAAAATATCACATCAAATCCAATCCAAACTCAACCCATATAAGTCAATAAGTCAAAAAATACACTTTTTAAAACATCTCACACCAACCCTAAATAATCACCCATAAGGCTGCAACATGCTCCACGTCGCCTCTCCAAACTCAAACCATGAAAGGGCCCCTCTCTCTACATATCTTTGGTAGGTGCAACCACCAAGGTCCACGCCTTTTAATACACTACTAATTTAGCACCACCAACCCAACCATGAACCACAAAAATACTTCACCAACAACAATGGAGGTTAACATCTCCGAAACCACCACTGTCTACCCCTCCACACCTCCCTTCCACCACCACCACATCCTCCCTCTCTCCCACCTCGACACCGACCCCGACCTCCACGTCACCTTCCGCTACCTCCGCGCGTACGTTAGCACCAACCAGCACCACCCCACTGCCGCCACCACAGATCCCTTCCATATCATCACCACCGCCCTCTCCGCCACCCTCCTCCACTACTACCCCTTCACTGGAACTCTCCGCCGCCGCCCCGTGGACGGCAGGCTCGAGCTACACTGCGCCGCGGGCAACGGCGTCCCAGTAGTTCGCGCCAATGTGGACTGTTCGTTAGACTCGGTTAACAACCTTGACGACCCGGCTGAGAATTGGATTGAAACTCTGGTGCCCGACCCGAACCCGGATGATGCGTTGAAAAACCCGTTGGTTTTACAGGTCACGACTTTCGGGTGTGGCGGGTACAGTCTCGGGGCTTCGGTGCATCACTCGTTGTGTGATGGACTCGGTGCAACTCAGTTTTTCAATGGTATGGCTGAGTTGGCTCGCGGAGCAAGTCAGTTATCGGTTGAACCGGTTTGGGACCGGGCTAGGTTGCTTGGACCCAGAGACCCGCCTAGGGTGGAATTTCCGGTTCATGAGTTTCTGAGGTTGGATAAGGGCTTTTCTCCATATTCGTCGTCTAGTGGACCGGTTGTGAGGGAGTGCTTTCATGTGAGGGAAGAGTGGTTGGACCGGTTCAAGGGGTTTTTGCGTGAACGTTCCGGTTCAAGCTACACAACATTTGAAGCTTTGGGTGCTTTCATTTGGCAGACAAGGTACCTCAACTCAATGCTTTTGTTTGGGTTGTTTCAGATTGGTTATAATAGATGATTGATTATAATTTTATTTTATTTTGAAACTAAAATAAAAATGCACATGTCGCATGAATTATGTATTTTTTGGCAGAATTATAAATTTAATGATCAATTTAGTGAGTTAATCTCAATAAATTTAGTGATCATTTTTAGTAAAAAATCTTATTGGTGTTGTCAATTTGATCAAATTAACACAAAATTTAAAATTAATGATTAAAATTGTAATGACCAAAATAACATGTTAGGTTTTTGTAATTAGCAATTTCGTTCGATAATCCATTCAATTGCATTTTTATTCGCTTTATTATTTCTGTCAGTTACAAGAGTTTAGATGCGAATCCAACCGAAGTTGTGCCTGAGTAAAGGAGCTTGTGTTGCATTTTGTATCTTGTTTTGAGCATTCCTTATTTGTCACTTTGCTGACTAAGTACTACCCGGTAAGCTCATAGGGGTCTAGGGGGTAGCGCTCCCTGGCATGTCATTTGTGCGCTTGAGCGATAAAGTGGTTCATTCAATATTTCTGCCTACATTCTAAACTTCTGAGAGACAAGTTTTACCGCTCGAGCGATTGGCCTATATTTGAGAACCACATTCACTCACACCACTCGAGCCGTCTTCACGACTCTGTTTAGTATAAAGTGCGTTGTTTGCTATTTTTAGGATTTAACCTGTCTAGATTCTCAGAGAGAGATAAAGTATAATGTGTTCCATATTGTAGGGTATTTTTATATGAGTTTTATTGATATATAGAAGGTGATCAATTCATCAACGAACTATATAGTGTCAAACATTAAGGGTTTTTTTTCGTTCTTTTATTCACATAAAGATAGAGGTATTCATCGGTGGATTCCGAACAACTTGAGCCTGATGCTTTGGTATATTCTAGAATGACTCATCATCGTGGATTTAACATCGGCATTGTATTCAACGTTAGGCAAAACATATCCGAGGTGAAGATAGTGGTGAAAGAGGCATATCGGGTTTGGTTTAATTCGAGTGTAGATTCGCTAGGTAATTGAAGGATCTCATGTGTAATTCCTTTTTATCTTCTTAGTAGATAATTTTCTGATTTTGACTCATGATTTTTTTTTTTTTGGTCACAATTGAAAGAGTCCAATTGTGGGGGGTTTTTTTTTTTTTCACGCTAAATCGATGTCCCGATTTGTCGTTGATTGTTTGATTGAAATTGCTGTTCATTATTTAAAATTGAATCATAGACACAAATTAATATTTCGGGGGGTTTTCGATTTTTCAAATTGACAAAAATGTAGGGATGAGTGGTGTAATCTGCCCTAATTTATTATTATTATTATTTAACAAATCTTAAAGGAACAGAGACATAAAAAAAAACCAGAGATAATCTCGAATTTCAAATCAAATAGAAAGATGCATGGATGGTGTAGTCCCAAAATAATAACTTTGATTGTACACCATAGATTTTATATTCTGAAACAATTTCTGAATCATTTTCTGGCCGATAGAGTTTTTACTTTTGCTAATTCATATGGTATAACAATTATTAATTGCCACTCTATAGTCTATAGCTGCTTAATTTTATGTCATATAGATAATTGTTATACTAATAGAATTTTTATGTGAAATTTAGTTTTATAATGTGATAATGACATGTTTGTAAATTATGATTATAATCAGTCTTGTGTTTAAAAAAAAAAATAATAGTAACTATAATAAAATCACTTTATTTTAGGGAAATTGACCTATAAATCCCAAAAGAAGGAATTGTAAACTAGTCAATCCCATTTTTTATTTTATATACATGGAAGTCCCATTTGGTGTGGGGTGAGTAATCGCCCATTTGTGGATGGTGTTATAATTGGAATATTTTATTACTCTAATTTCTGTTTATGATACATTTGGAAAAAGCGCCCTATAGGGATTTTTGGATTTACCACACTTGGTATGGTAGCTCACACTTGGAACCAACCGCAACATTTCAGCCTCCCAAAACTGAGGATTTCAACACCCGGTATGGTAGCCCACATTCGGAACCAAGCCAAACGTTTCAGCCTCCCAAATTAAGGATTTCAATCAAACCACATTTGGATCCGACCCAAAAGTTTGAACCCCCAAAATTTCATATTCCGAGCACACACCACTGATTTTGTGCGTTTGTCATTTGGGTTTTTATCGGAGCAACGTTTTCGTCATTCTCATTTAGGGATTCTGTCAAACAGTTTAGCTCCCAAAGAGATTGAGGATTCTGACTAGCATCTTTGATTCGGTGTGTTTGCCGGAGAGGGTTTTGACGGTGTGACATGTCGTCGCTCTCATATGGATGCGCCACATTCACCTAGGTAACTGTTTTCGGCAAGTCCGAACAAGGTTTTTCACCGTGTACATTGCATCTTTATGTGGTGACCACATCTACAGGATTCAATATTTTGAAATCATTTCCGTAGGTTTATGGTTTGTGTAAATCATATCGTATCGCGATTTTGTCGTCATTGGATCACATATTATGTAATGTACTTCAAGAAAAAAATCAATCCCAAAAAAAAAAAACACCAAAGTCCCCCATGAATCCCATGAAATTCGCAATGTATCGTCATTGTCATCGGAGCAATGTATCATTGTTTTGATTTGGGTGTTCCACATTCGATTGGGTCACTATTTTCGTCAACTATGATTGGTGTTTCTGTTGTTAATGTTGCATCTTCGTGTGGTGACCACAACTATGGAATTCAATCTTTTGAAATCATTCGCGTGTTTAGGGTTTGTGTTGTATATGTCAATTTGTATACTGTGATTAAATGGTGGGTTTGGTTTGTCTGATTTATTTTGATTTTGCTTCATAGTGAGTATGTTATTGTTTGTGTACCTCTGTGTCACATTAGTCGACCTCCATGGTTATTTTTCCCTCACATGGTTGGTTTTGATGATTGTGTAAATGTTTGTTATATGTTTGGTAATTTGTGTATTGTTCCATGGATATCTGTGTGTGTCAATTTCCGACCACACTGCCAATCAAACACTCAGCTGAAGAACACTAGCAGAATAGATTAAGCCCGAACGACCTGTCACAAAAAAAAGAGATTCCGGCGGTGGTTCGTCCACCCGGGGGTACTCCGATGATCAAGTCAGTTATCTCTCAAAGATAGCAAAAGTGCTTAACTCACTATTCAAAGCATTAAAAGCATACCTTAGACCCATGAGGGTGCCTCTCTTTTATAGCCAACACAAACCTAATCCCAATAGAAGCCTAACTTCAATAGACTTAGGATTACTGCTAATCTTGGACTCCCAGTAGAATTGGGATAAACTCTCTAAGAGTTTTATCTTTACCCAAACTAGAATCCTCTCTCATTCTAGGACTCTTGTCCCTTATTCGCTTATCCCAGATTCCGATATCTTTGCAGATAACCTCGGCCGAGCCAAAATGATCTCGGCGTCATGACCAGGACACGTGGCACCTCGGCTGGCACTTCGGTGCCACCTTGGCCACATGTTCCTCATTCAAAAATTATGTCCCCACAACTGCCCCCTAGGTTCTATTATATCGGCATCCTGAGGTGATGGAACCTATATCATTCATTCCTTTAATCATGACCCCGGTTTAACTTCAGCTTGTAAATTTTTCTTAAAATTTCAACAAGTATTAAACATGACCTCGATTTAACTTCAATTTGTAAATTTTTTTATGGTTTGACTTCAACTTGTGAATTTTTAAAATTTCAACAAGTGTTAAACATATTATCGGTTTAACTTCAACTTGTAAATTTTTAAAATTTCAACAAGTGTTAAACATGACCTCGGTTTAACTTCAACTTGTGAATTTTTAAAATTTCAACAAGTGTTAAACCAACCTTAGCTTGTAAATTCCAACTCCCAAGCATCATTCTCCAGCCCTCTTTGGTGCATTACTTCCAGTGTCATTGTGAGTCCTTTTGGACCTCCCTCCATTGGTCGTGTCGAAATAAAGTTCCTTCTCCTGAACATCCTGATGTTCTTTGGTGCAAGTTTCTTTTGTTTGACGTGTCTTCTGGGATTCTCCATGCTGAGGGACTGCAGGAACCCTTTTTTGCCCCCATTTTTGGGCACCTTTCTTGGCCGTTGGAATCGACGTATCTTGTAGCGGGAACGGTGGCTGCATGACATTGTTCTGCATCATCAAATTGACAACCGTTTGTAGGTACGCCAATTTGTCCGCCATTCCCTTCATCTCGTCGTCCCTCCGCAGGCATCTATCTTTCCATACCTGGAGGTCGTCCTCGTTATAATACCCACTCTGGTCTGATTTCTTCGGTACGCCGCCCTCCTGGCCGACGTCTTTTCCTCCGTGATTCTTATCACGAGTCTCTTCGTTGCAGTTGTCTTCTTCGACGTCAGGGTCAATATGTTTCCCACTCTCAGTAGGGGTGTTGTCCCCAACCTTCTCTTTCTGTCCGTCGTTGGCTATCTATTCTCCTTTCTTTCCCACAGACGGCGCCAAATTGTGTGCGTCAGTTTCCGACCACACTACCAATCAAACACTCAGCTTGAGAACATTAGCAGAATAGATTAAGCCCGAACGACCTGTCACAAAAAGAAGAGATTCTGGCGGTGGTTCATCCACCCAGGGACACTCCGACGATCAAGTCAATTATCTCTCAAAGATAGCAAAAGTGCTTAACTCACTATCCAAAGCATTAAAAGCATACCTTAGACCCATGAGGGTGCCTCTCTTTTATAGCCAACACAAACCTAATCCCAATAGAAGCTTAGCTTCAATGGACTTAGGATTACTGCTAATCTTGGACTCCCAGTAGGATTGGGATAAACTCTCTAAGAGTCTTATCTTTACCCAAACTGAAGTCCTCTCTCATTCTAAGACTCTTATCTCTTATCCGCTTATCCCAGATTCCGGTATCTTCGCAGATAACTTCGGCCTAGCCAAGATGATCTCGGCGTCATGACCAGGACACGTGGCACCTCGGCTGGCATTTCGGTGCCACCTTGGCCACGTGTTCGTCATTCAAAAATTATGTCCACACAATATCCATGTGCCATATTGTGGCCACCTATGTGTGGGATGTGGGAGAGTGGATGGATGAGATTTTGGGCGAAGTTGGATTTTTTTTTATTATTATTATTTTTTTTTATGTGTGTTTTTTTGGGTGTAAGTGTGGTCAGGTTGGGTGGCTTTGTCCACATCCTTATGATGTGAACAATAACATCGAGCCTAACGTAATCAATGGAACTTAAAAAATTCCTTCCAAAACATTTCACCCACAGAGAAAGGGGTAAAAAAAGTCACTAAATCCATTCCACAAATAACAAATGGATTGTTACGGATCACATTGCCAAAAAAAAAAAAAAAAGGGACTTACCAGTGTATTAAAAGAAAAGGAGGACTCCTTAGACTAAAACTCTCCCAAATGAGATTTTTTAATAATTTTCCCATTATTATATATAATAATTTTATATAAATTCTCTGTTTATATAATACTATACAGCATTTTACCAAGTTATCAGCTTTCATGTCGCACTAAGAATTGTGTATGACTAATGTTGTGTAAAATGCAGTGGACTAGTTCATAATTTACTGGTAAAATCTAATTGGACGTTTGGGCCTCGCACAAAAATTGAAAGGGAAAAGTTAGGGATCATGAAAATTTTTTTATGAAAATGATCATGAAATATTTATCATCTTTGGATTACCTTGATTAGTGTGTGGTGCTTTATTCTAAGTGTAAGCCAAGAGTCACAAAGCTTTCATGATTATTTTCATGAAAGATTTTTCATGATACCTAACATTGTTAAAACTGAAAATGTTTCATTGCAATTTATATGGCATTCTATACAACAAATAGTATGGTGAGCCATTGTCAAAACATAAAGGCCAAGTGTCCACAGTCTAGAACTCTACTTAAAAAGGTAATGTATGATTCATATTTAACTTTTGTATGAGGAAACTTAAACTTGAAATAAATTTGGACAACACACTCATTCTTTTGAGAAATCTATGGATATAAATTATGGATACAGTAGTACTATTTTTAAAAATACAATGAGTAAACGCATGTGACTGGTCCAGTCAGGGGCAGAGCTACATGTACTTTAGTGGGTTCACCTGAACCCAGTCAACTTTGAATTTCTATTACAATTATATAGTATTTTGTAAAAATATTTAGAGGTTTTTGTAAATTGAAACCGTTAAAATTGTTAAAAAATTTAATAGTACGCTCAAAATGATGTGCTAATGATATTTTTTAAATTATGGGGATAATAGTGAGTGTTTTATAAAAGAATTAAAAAAATTTAAAAAAAAGTTACCTCATTCTGTATAACTATTTTGTTTATATATCATTATCTTTTTTTGAAAAGTAAAACTTAGTTCAGACTTTATCCAAGAACATTTGGCTTAATGTTTATATAATACTACTTTGTGGCGTGAGATTGTAGATTCCAACTATTACGGAAATGAGTTTAATATCATTTGTAGTGTTTATTTCTACTCTTGAGAGTTATAGGTAGTTGATTATTTTTTTTTTTTCAAGTTTGGGCTTGGCGACGGGTTATTTGGTTATTGAGCTTGGTATATTTTTAATTGTCTAATTTGATATAATACTTATTATATTTGTAAGTAATCTTTGACAAAAAGAACCCAAAAAAAAAGTTTAAAATTATCTTCTTCTTTTTTTAACATAGATTCACAAATGTTTACATTTTATTCTCTCTTAATCAATTAAAAATTGCACCGTCTTTGCTCAATCAATATGAAATTATAATGTCGATAACAATTAACTAAATGACAATACTAAGTTGACTTTCTGGCTACGCCACTAGGTCTAGTAGTTAAGGAGTTGACCTGAGAGGTCTATTTTAAGGTAATTTCCAAATGTCTCATGTTCGACTCTCACGAGACACAAAATATTCGAGTTTAATTGATAAGCATTATTTACAGTTAATTATGTATATACATAATTCAAAGATGTAAGCCAAAAAAATGCAATGAGTACTATATTCTTGATGTGGACTTGTCAACATTGATGAAACAGGGTGAAATCCTCAGGGATTCCAGGTGATGCAAAGGTGAAATTTGCCTACTCCATCAACATAAGAAAGCTAGTGAATCCCCCACTCCCAGCGGGCTACTGGGGCAATGGCTGCATAGCAATGTATGTTCAACTCACTGCCGAAGACCTAATCCACCAACCCATCTGGGAAACAGCTGAGTTGATCAAGAAGAGCAAGCGCAAAGCCAACAACGAATACGTGCACTCCTTCATCGATTTCCAGGAGCTACATTACGCCGAAGGCATCACAGCTGGTGAAAGGGTGAGTGGATTCACAGATTGGAGGCACTTAGGTCACTCCACAGTCGACTTTGGCTCGGGAGGCCCTGTAACTGTTCTACCACTCTCTAGGAACCTTCTTGGCAGCACCGAGCCTTGTTTTTTCTTGCCATATTCTTCAGCCAATGAGGGGAGTGATAAGGATGGTTTTAAAGTTCTTGTGTATTTGAGAGAGACTTTTGTGAATGATTTTAGGGCAGAGATGGATAAGTTTAGTCGATTGGATTTTAATTTTCCTTGAATGTACTCGCCCAAGTTATGATTTTTTTTTTTTAAAAAAAAAAGAAATGTTTGGGATACAGAACTCAATCATTGGAAATGGTACAAAAACTCACATGATTATTATGGACCATGTAGTTGTGTGAGTCCCAAATGCGAGTGTTTTGTACCATTTTTTGTCACTGTGTTTCTAGGTTTAATATTTTTAATAATTGGGTTTTGAAGTAAAGCTTAGACTAATAAAGAATGACTTGCAGGTCTGGTTTGCTGCATTGATTGTTCAATGTCTTAAATCTTCTCCATTCTTCAGTTTACAAAAGCTGCACAATCTAATGTGAAGATTAGATAGATTGATTTAACTTTGTTAGAAGATCCACTGCCCTATTAGTAATTTAATCAAAAACCTTCATGATAAGAAACATATGTTATTAGTGGATTGTTCCCTGTTACATGGTTGGAATAAAAAAATTCATTCCAATTTATAAAGTTGCACCATATTATTAAAAATTAAAATCAATGATCAATAATTATTAACTCAATTCAAACTTTAGCATCACACTCAAGTGTTTAAGAATTTGAAACAAAATACGTTAAAGTGTGATTATTACAACCATTAATTTCAAAACATATATCGCTATTTTATTTATATAGTGGAGAGGATTTAAATCCAGCCTCTTCAACTATGATCCCAAAATTTAGGTAGTGTAAGATACGAGTCACAGCCAACCCGATCCAACCCAACAATTATTTATTTATAAAAACACAACCATCTACGATAAATAAATTATTATTGTTATTTAGCATAACTTTCAATGATTTTGTTCCAAAACACATCAACCATCTGCTAACATTTCTTCCATTGATTTTGTTTTGAACACTTTTTTTTTTTTTGAGCAACAACAAAAACATAAATATATATGAGACAAGAGTACATACAGATTTAGCAAGTTTATGTGTTGGTTCCACAATAGATCTAGACACTTCAGGTATACAAACAAATTGAAATAAACAAAATAGTTCCTAATATCGCTAAAAATCCCCGTAGCAGACCAATCTGGAGATTGTAAGCCTTTGAGAATGTTGACCAAAAGTAGGCAATCTGTAAAAGTAGAAATGACTTGTAAATGCCTTTGCTTTGTCCATTGCAAAGCTGCTAAGCAAGCCTAAGCTTCAACGGCTAACAAAGACTGAAGGTGAACTTGGCGAGCTTCATTATCCACCTTATCTTGATTCTCATAACACACCCAAGCATATCCTGCCACTTGCTCTTGTGCTTGCCAAGAACCATTTACAATAAACATCCACACCAAAAAATTCTAGTCTCCATCGATCAATCTATTTTAGTGAATGTTCTGAATTTCTGAGTATGAACGGGTTGTATTGTTGGATATCCATGGGTTTTAATGGTTTACCCGTTTAAACCCATTAATAAACCAACATTTTTCTTGTACTCATTTACAAAAATAGATCGGCCTAAACTTATTTATTATGGGCGAACTGACGAGTTTGAGCCCAAATTGCCACCATAAGAAAAGAGGTAGATACATTCAATATTTATTCCATGTGTATGGAGCATCATTATATTTATTTTCATTTTAAAATGCTTGATAAATCAAATAAAAAAAGAAACGATAAGAAACATATGTGTGTCAGTCTATATGAAGTTGCCAAATTTACGGTATTGTTGGCTATAGAATGAGATCTTCAATCTCTAAATCACTCATTTATGTTATTAGGTCATATTCCATCGATACTATGACATTTTAAAATATGAAATGGATATCATTTCTTAATCCTTTGATTTCTTTATTATGTGAAATTCATAATAACGTTATTATAATAATTTAACACGTGAATTTGACAAGAGCACATCAAATAGTGTGCGTCTTTTCAAAGATGTAAATATTTGTATATGTCAATTTGCCTACTAATTTTTTTTTTAATTGACATGATAATTTTAAAAATTTAAATGTATATTGCTGTAAAGATCTATGTTGCCACTAATAACGCTTGATGAGATGGTTTAGTGTAACTTATATGAACTATTTATATAAATATGTATATATATAACAGTTTTGATTTTTACTTGTAATTTATTAATAGAAATAATTTAAATAATTTGTTTTTAAAAATTGAATATCTAAGAAACTAGACCAGGGATACTTAGGAATTGTTTGGGGAGTAATTTTTTAGCTAAAATAATTACAATGTAAAATTAAATTATCACATTACGCTTTTTAATTTTTTACATATATTTTCGACCCAGTTCATTATATATATATAAATTTTTAATTATTATTATTATTATTTTTTTGGTCGTGTTTGCATTGTTTTTTGTGGTCAATGATGAATATTAACATACGGGTTTATAGCAGAATTTTATGCAGTATTCGAATTGCTGGAAGGAGAAAAAAAAAATGATTTCAGGGCAAAGTAATGGGAGGAAGTTCTATGGAGGAATTGCAATTCCAGTGAAGAAGGGGATGTCTCAGTTCCGTGTTTCAGTTTCTAATGTCGCCACTGAAATCAGTCCTACCCAAGAACAGGTATGAAGTTTCTTTATTTGGGTATCTTCATTGGATACTATAATTCTAGCTAGAACCACAAAATTTGTTTATTGTAATTTTACATGTGATATGGCACCATAGAATAGAATTTGTGGATTGTTTGTGTGAACTTGGAGAAGTAGAATTGCACTTCTCATTTAGAAAACAGTGTCAGCAAAGTTTCAAATAATGGGCTGTAAGTTCAAACTAAAAAGATTCTAATTGGTCGAATATAGTGTTACTCGGATGACAACACCACCCTGAATTTGTAACGACATAGTTTGAATTTAGTCTAATAAAACATTGTGAATTCCTTAAATTTCAGGCCCGGAAGCTTGCCTCTAAGGAAAATCAGAGGCCAGTGTACCCATTCTCTACTATAGTAGGACAAGATGAGATGAAACTATGCCTTCTGTTGAATGTGATTGATCCCAAGATTGGGGGCGTCATGATTATGGGTGATAGGGGAACAGGAAAATCTACAACTGTTAGGTCTTTGGTTGATTTACTTCCTGAAATCAAGGTAGTTGCCAGTGACCCTTTTAACTCTGATCCAGAAGATCACGAGTCTATGGCCATGGAAGTCCAAGAAAAAGTCATGAAAGGTGAGGAACTTCCTGTCATGATCACCAAAATCAATATGGTTGATTTGCCATTAGGTGCCACAGAAGATAGAGTATGTGGAACAATTGACATAGAAAAGGCCCTTACAGAGGGTGTCAAGGCATTCGAGCCTGGCCTTCTTGCTAAAGCTAACAGAGGAATTGTATATGTCGATGAAGTCAATTTTTTGGATGACCATTTAGTGGATGTTCTTTTGGATTCAGCTGCCTCAGGATGGAACACTGTTGAAAGAGAGGGAATTTCAATTTCACATCCCACTAGATTTATACTAATTGGCTCAGGAAATCCTGAAGAAGGAGAGCTCAGGCCACAGCTGCTTGATCGGCTTGGAATGCACGCACAAGTTGGGACTGTGAGGGATGCTGAGTTGAGAGTAAAGATTGTCGAGGAGAGAGCTCAGTTTGATAGAAACCCTTAGGAATTCCAAGAATGTTACAAGACTCAGCAAGAGAAGCTCCAGCAGCAAATTGCTTTAGCCAGGAGCTATCTTTCTTTTGTGCAGCTTGATCATGAACTTCATGTGAAAATCTCCAAGGTTTGTTTAGAGCTGAATGTTGATGGATTGAGAGGTGATATGGTCACAAATAGGGCAGTAAAGGCTTTGGCTGCTCTAAAAGGCAGAGAGGAAGTAACAACAGAGGATATTGCAACTGTCATTCCCAACTGCTTACGACATCGTCTTTGTAAAGATACCCTGGAATCAATTGATTCTGGTTTGCTTGTCACTGAGAAATTCTATGAGGTGTTTAGCTGAAGGGATAAATATAGGGGCTTCTCTGTAATTTTTAGAACTACTTTTCGTTTAGTTCTTTTTTTTCAATTGTTTGGTGGAATTCCCACTTTCCTTTTTTATCTGAAACTATTTGAGATATTCAAATAGATATTGAGTTGTCGTGTTTAACATTGTTGAAAAGAGCTACAGCTAGAAGATTAGGTTGAAGGAAGATATGCAAGTGCACACAGGTTTTATGCATGTGTACACAAATTCTTCTCTTTGTATTTTCTTTGGAGTTACATTTTTGTATTCGATATACCATAATGCCATTGTTAATTTTACTTTCCTCTCACAAGTAATTCATTAATCGTTGCATATGTTGTTCTTTTCACTGCAAATCTGCTATTTGAATACGTCCTGTCATTGAGGGTGTGAAACTGAGCTATCTGTTAAGTTGTCACACACATTTATAGCGTTAAAAGTGAAATAGGATCCAATGACTCCCAATATAATGAATCTTTCAGAAAGAGAAGGCACGAAGCTGTAAGTTTCTGAATCTTTCTATATATTCAACTTGTGCTAATACAAATATTACAACCAATATTTATAGCAATCCTAACATGAAATAGGAAATAATAACTCTATACAATCAATCTAATATTCACACAATCAATCTAAAATATACGATCAACCTAATTAATATATTTCCATAATTAACATAATATTCTCACAACCCCGCTCAAACTCAAGGTGTTTTAGCAGAAAACATTAAGAGTTTGCCGAGAAGAAACTAAAAGCGAGCAGTGGTGTGAGTTTTCGTAAAGAAATCAGCAAGTTGCAATACCAGAGAGACGAAAGGAAGTGAGATGGAGCCAAACTACAGATGTTGACGTACAAAATGACAATCAATCTCACTGTGCTTCGTTCGCTCATGAAAGACAGTGTTATGGGTAATCTGAATAGCACTACGGTTGTCATAGTAAAGGGAGGTCAAAGAAGATTGAGGAACGCCCAAATCAGTCAAGAGACAACGAAACCAAATAATCTCAGCAGTGGCATGAGCCATAGCAGGGTATTCAGCCTCGGCAATGGAATGCGCAACAATAGTCTGTTTATTTCTCTTCCAAGAAATCAAGGAATTACCAATAAACATGCAGAAGCCAGAAGTAGACTTGCGATCAGTGACATCACCAACCCAATTAGAATCAGCATAAGCCACCAAGTCCAAAAAGGAAGTAGAAGGCAACAATAAACCCTAAAAGATAGTACCCCGGAGATAGCGAAAAATCCGAACCAAAGCAGCCCAATAGGTAGAACGAGGAGCATAAACAAACTGACTAACCACATGAACAGCTTAGGGAAGATCAGGGCGAGTAACCATCAGATAAACTAAGCAACCCATGAGCTCTTGATATAAAGTAGGATCATCTAGAAAAACACCATCAGCTGGTAAGCTTCACATTAAGCTCAATGGGGGTATCGGAAATCTTAGAGTCAGTAAAACCGGCACGATAAATAACCTCATTGGCATACTTTCCCTGAGATAGAAAGTAGCGCTTGGGAGAAGAAGCTACCTCAATACCAAGAAAATATTGTAAGGGGCCCAGATCCTTCATTTCAAAGGTGCGGAAAAGATGCTACTTGATCTCAGATATAATAGAAGAGTCAAAGCCAGTAATGATCATATCATCTGCATACAGTAATAAGGCAACAAATCCAGTAGAGGTGTAGAGAAGAAATAAAGCAGAGTCCTGAGCACAAGGATAAAACCCAAGCGCAATAACAGTAATGAAAGCAATCATACCAAGCACGAGGAAATTGCTTCAGACCATACAGAGCACATGTAAACCTCCTCTGTGAGATAGCCATTAAGAAAAGCATTCTTAACATCCATCTGATAAAGAGGCCAAGAACGAATAGTAGCAACAGAGATTAAAGTACGAACAGTAGTCATCTTGACAACAGGAGCAAAGGTTTCCTCATAATCAATAACATACTTCTATGAGAAACCTTTGGCAACCAGACGAACTTTGTAGCGCTCAAGAGAACCATCAAAATGAGTCTTGACTTTGTAGACCCATTTGCAACCAACCAAATTCTTACCAACAAGTAAAGGAACCAACTCCCAAGTACTAGTTTTCTGTAAAGCAGAAAACTCATCCTCCATAACTTGAATTTAATGGGGATCCTGACAGGCCTCCTTATAAGACTGAGGTTCTGAAAAAGAATAAAGAGCAGACAAAAAAGTACGATAGGAAACAAAAAAACATGTATTAGACCAACTCAACCTGTTTAGAGGATGACGTGCTCGAGTAGGATATCGATGTGCAGCAGGATCAAAAGTATAAAGATCAACATTAAGAGCAAAGACAACTGGTAGAGGGAGAGCGTGGCAACGAGAATAGACTAACAACGGAGGAGGAGAAGGAGCAGGCTGGGGAAAAAGAGAAGACAATGGAGGAAGGTCATGGGGAACAGTAGAAATGTACTTACTAGAAGGGACCTCAGAAGGAAATGGATCAATGTGAACCAAATCCTCTTTAGAAACTGAAGCAGTGATAGAAGGAAGTTGAAAGTAAGGCAGACATTTGAGAAAAAAAATATGATAGGAGACGTAAAGACGATGGGAAATAGGGTCGTTACACCGATAATCTTTCTAAGTAAGACTATAACCCAAAAAGGCAAATATGACAGATCGGGCACTAAGTTTGGTCTAATCTTTGCGGGGAAGAAAGACAAAATAAGCAGACCCAAACACATGAAAGAGGGAGTAATTGGAAAGTTGAGAGAACAGAGCCTCATAAAGAGACCGACCAGAAAGAAGAGGAGTAGGTATGAGGTTAAAAAGAAAAGCAGCAATGAGAACTGCCTCTCCCCAAAACGAAGCTGGAACTGAGGTAGAGAGAAGAAGAGACCTGGCTGTCTCAAGGAGATAATGGTGTTTACGCTCGGCTCAACCATTTTGGGCAAGTGTATCAGTACAAGAAATTTGGTGAATAGTACCCAAATTGGCCACATACTCACAGAACTCAGTTTTAAAATATTCCCCACCCAGGTCATATCGTAACAATTTAATAGTAGCCCTAAACTATGTAGTGATCATAGACTGAAATGGACGATCTATTTGGTAGAAGTCAGATTTATGAGTCATAAGATAAACCCAAGTATAACAGGTGCAATCATCAACAAAAGACACATAGTATGCGGCACCTCCTTCAGTGAGAGTATAAGAGGGTCCCCAAACATCAGTATGCACAAGAGAAAATGGAGAAACATAAATTGAAGTACTTTTATCAAAAAGTAAAGTTGACATTTTGGCAAGTTTACATCCCCGACATTTATCAATTTGACTAGGAGAACCTTTACCCAATAATCCTGACTGAGCTAAAGACCATAAGCGGTCAACAGACAAATGTCCTAGGTGAAAATGCCATAAGTAAAACTGACTCAACTGAGAATCTAACTAAAATGAGAAAAAAGCAACAGGAGAGGTGGATAGAGGGAGATGCAAGCTTTCTACCGCATAAAGATTTCTAACTCTATGGTCCCAATCTGCTTCTTGGACACCCGATCCTGCACACAACAGACAGAAGAGGAAAATATAACAACAAAACCAGAAATATCAAGTTGATTGATAGATAATAAACTGACAAATAACTGAGGAACATAAAGAACAGAGGGAATAGTAACAACAGACATGGCAGAGGGTAAAACAGACCCAATAGATAGACCATGCATACCAGACCCATTAGCAGTATTAACAGTAATAGGAGAGGAAAAGGGGATATAGTTTTGAAGTAAAGAAATGTAAGAAGTCATATGATGAGAGACACCAAAGTCAAAAAGCCAAACAGAAGAGGAGATACTTGAAGAGGACCCAAACAAATCTGAATGAAGAGAGATGAAAGCAGAGGTAGAAGAGAATGGCTGAGAAGTGGACATGAGATGCTGAAACTGAGCCATCTGGGCATGTAAGGAAGCCAAGTCAGGATCAGAAGCCGGAGCAGATGCAGTATAAGCAGCAGGAGGTCGAAACTGTGTTTGAAGCGACTGAGAAGACTGAGCAGACTGATGTCCCTTCTTGGGACAGTTGTACTTCCAATGGCTCTTCTGGTGGCAAAAAGTATACTCATCAGAGGCTAGTGGCCCCTTCTTGGGCTTTGCATTGTCCTGAAGCTGATGAGGTAGAGGGGTCGACAACATAAGAGGCTAAGTAGGAGCCAAGAAGACAGATGAAGACAGAGTCTGACTGGCCATCTTAAGACGGGTTTTCTCGGAGAGGAGCTCACAAACAATAGCATCCACAAAGGGAAGAGGTGACCAGTGAACGATGACACCACGGATAGCCTTATACTGAAGGGAAAGAGCTGTTAAAAATTGCACCAAACGATCCTCTTCCCAAAACTGCAGATAGGCATCTAGTACCTTAAGACTAGATGGTTCCATGAGAGCAAGCTGATCCCAAAGTCCCGTCATCTCAATGTAGAAATCCTGAATAGACCGATCTCGCTGACGAGCATTCTAAATAGCTGTTTCCAACTCATACCGTTTGGCAAAGTTGGACTATTGATAAACCCCTTGTAAATAGACCCAAACCTCCTTGGTAGTAGTATATTTGTAGAACATCATCCCAATGCGATCATCCACAACATTATGAAACCAAGTTAAAACTTGGGCATTATCATAATCCCAAGTGTCACAGGCAACCTAATATCCATCCGTTTTGGGATCTGGTGGACGAGAGACAAAATCAGAAAGATATCCCTATTTTTTTCGACCAAGCAAAAAAAAATTCATAACAGTGGACCAATAAGCATAATTGGCTCCAGTAAGTTTGCAAGCTATAGATTGACTTTTGTCGTCTGACATGGTGATAATATTATGAAAAATTAATTATAAAGGACCTAAATGAAGTATAGTAAAACCAGTTAGGTCAAACTTATAATATCTAGAACCTAGTTAAGTCCAAATACTAATAAGCAGAGTTTCTAGAAGCAGCGGTTTGACCCAAACACAAATATCAATCATAGAGATCTAGAGAGAGCCTGAAGCTGAGACAAGAGAGAGAGATCGCGAACCTGGTGCGAACCAGAGAGAGAACTCGCGAAGCCAATATGAGAGAGGGAGGTCGTGAACTAGGTGCAAACCAGAGAGAGAATAGGCTTGCGCAATGTAGAAAGCAGAGAGTCGCGACTTGACCAGAGATGTCGCGACTTCAGACTAGTGATCAGAAGTATGTCACGACTTCGAAGAAACACAGAGAAAGACCTTCGCGACACAAGAAGGGCTTCGACCAACGAGTTCAAATGAAACCCTAGCTCTGATACCATATAAGTTTCTGAATCTTTCTGTATATTCAGCTTGTGTTAATACAAAAATTACAACCAATATTTATAGCAATCCTAACCTGAAATAGGAAATAATAACCCTATACAATCAATCTAATATTCACACAATCAATCTAAAATATACAATCAACATAATTGATATATTTCCATAATTAACATAATATTCTCACAAAAGCACCTTCAATGAGAGGAGTATTAGAAAGCCCGAGTGTGGACCAGAAATATGACTAATCTTTCGCATCCTATTTTTTTTAGTTTAACTGTTGATAAGCTGAGTACTTCACATTCTTGCTTTTACTATCCGATGGGTAGAATATTTGAGTGAAAATTTTCTTCAATGCTACATTTCATGAACCGGACCCCAAATTATATGGATATCCTTTTATTTGCTACCATTCCCATCATAAAGTTACAATATGGTTTAAGTTTTCTCCTTGATAAGGTATCTTCTGCCAAAAATTGATAAAAATTCCCGCAGTCTTGAATTTAGGGTTTGGTGTGATGTTATTACACGAAGCATAAAATGAACATCGGTATACAAAAAGGGTAGCCCCAGTGCATGAGACTATCTTCATTGCGGGTTTGGTTGGGATATAACTTGGTATAATTTGACTTTTAAGATCTGCATCAGCAACTTCTAGTCCAGAATTTAGGCTCACTCACTTGGAAGTCAGGTGGTTGCTGGTACACAATTGATGCTGTTCTAATCAGAATACCAGCTGTTAAAGCCCATATGACATAATTCAATCCATTCTCTGTTTCATGATCGAAGAAATGCAACAGGTATTTGTCACCCATCCATTCTCTCTCCTCTGCTCTCCGATTTTGATCCTTAAAACCCGGCATGAAAAGAAATCGCATAAGAAAATCAGAGCTGAAGCGAGAAAGAATTTCAGAGAGTCATTAATACCTTGAGAAACATGGCTAAAGGGGGCATCAAATATAGATTCCACTTCTGCTGTGTTTAGAGTTGGATTGAATACTCTCTTGGTCTGGAAGTATGCCAACCACAGGAACTACAGTAATACCAACCTGCACAAGAACGATTACAAAAAATTGAAGTCCTAAATTTCATATCAAAGCTAAATATGCCACAATTGTTTGGTTGTGTTTTCGTTTTCTTCATATTTGTTTTCTATTTTTATTTTCATGTTTTCGGAAACAAAATAGTGAAATCTTTGAAAAAACATTCATTGTTTTCATAACATTTTTTCTTTTTGTGTGAAAAAATCTTTCCAAGTTTTGAAAACTTCTTTTTGGGGTTTCCTAAAAAGTGGTGTGTTCTTGAAATTTCATTCTAAAAACTATTTTCAGAAAGTTCAGCAAACAAATTTGTTTTCCAAAAAAAAAAAAAAAAAAAACCCTCTAAAACTTGACAAGGCTCTAGGGAGATTCGGTTGCACCATTTCGATTGAGGGATCTCAAATAAAGAAAAAAAAAAAAAAAAAAGGAAAAGAGAAATCTCTTAAAATTCTTTAAAACCAAAAATTCTTTATCTAAATATACAGCAAAAGGAAATGAAAAGACACTTGCGTTCTCTTTCTTTTCTATTCATTCAAATAAAATGATGAGAAACTACAATCACACTTCACTACCAGAATCCTTCATATATATATATAATCTATCAGATCATAAGCCATCATAATTTTTTTTTTGATCGGCAAATAAAAATTTCATTAACAATATGAAATTAAAGGTACAGGAAGACGAAATGCTTTGAGAGAGATTCGGAAGTATAAAAATACCCCTACTACTGCTACTCGCATCCATACAACCAACCCCTTGGCCTCACATTTTTTTTTTTTTAAAATAAAAAAGTTAATAAGGACTTAACTAACCACTAAAATACCAGAATCCCCACAAAATCAACCCACCAAACACCTCTTATCAACCCAATTACCAAGAAACCCACACCTAAGCTACTACAAACTCCCCGAGCCCACTCCTATGCTGCTTTAGCTCACCCACACCTCTGATCACATCACACCTATACTGCTGTAGCCCACACCTCTGATCACACCACGCCTCTTCTGCAGCCCACACCTCGCCTCTGCTACAACCCACTCCTCACACAGCTGCTGCAACTCCCAATACACACACCAACCACTCCTATACTGCTGGCCACACCACGCTTGTACTGCTGCCACACCCGAAAAACACCACCTGTGCTGCTATTCCGACCGAGCAAATCACCATAACCAAACGCCTATGCATCTGCCACACCCGAAGCCCACCCCTGTGCTGCTAATCCGACCGAGAAAAACTCCATGACAATGCAGCTCCAACGATAGCTGCAATGCAGAATACACCTCCGGTGATGATGGTGGAAGTTCCCGAGCTCCTCTCCGACGAACTCTCTCCCGACCAGTTGCATTGCCTCGGCAGAGGGTGATAGGAAACGAACAGAACTTCTTCTAACTCACACCGCGGATGCACACCCCCACCGAGCAGCGACCACCCGCTGGGTTGCCTCCAAAACATTGGAAGAAAGGTTCACCCCTCAAACTCTCGCAAAAGAGCGCTCGAATGAAATTCCGGGCGACCCTGATGAATCAACTGAAAACGGACACGGTTGATGAGAAGCCTATACGACCCCTGAAGAAGCACCTGGAACGACCACCAACTCACTACTAGAAACTCTCCCGCAGCAACATCGGGCACACCTAGGTGGGAAGAAAGGGGATTCTAGTTTTATAGAAATAAAAAACTAACAGAAAAAACTAACAAACAAGCGAGCTAGGCAGCCGACCGCCATAGCCAAGGCGGCGGCCGGCCAGCCCAAAAAGAGGCCGGGGGAAGGAGGTTTTTTTAGAGAGAGAGAGAGAGGTGACAGACAGACGAGAGGGAAGTTTCAACTGTAACACACATATATTTATTCATAAGCCATCATAATAGCACTGTATATAACCCTATCAAGGGATAGAGTGAGTAATTACATACTCATTTACTGTGAACAATAAAATTTATATGGGGACTTAATAAAATTTGAATAGATGGTTAACAATATAGAGTCATGAAAAGAAAAAAACTATGTATAAATTGAATTGCACATCTGAGAAATATAACCTTTGTTACCAGGGGTTGTAAAACAGTGACAACAATGACAAGTGAAGGGTCCAAGCCAATCTCCTCCTTGGCTTCCCTCAGTGCTGTCTCAACATCATTGGCATCCCCTTCATCTGTCTTCCCACCTGGCAAGGACACATCCCCTGTAACCAAACAAACCCCATAGGGTGTGTGCACAAGTGGTTTTGGGTTAATTTTGAAGAAAAATCATCACTTGTGGATTGAAATTTTTTTAACTTGCTCACTCATCCTTGAAATGAACAAGTTGAGTGAATATTTTAGCGATTTCTTATCAACGATATGAGCATGTTATAAATATATAAAATGAGGAAAAAAAAAAAAAAAAAAAGCAATAGTAAACGTACGACCATAACTTTTTATAGAATCTTAAATAAAAAAATATATATTATTTATTCTAAATTCTGATACAAAATCCACGACTAATTGAATGCACAATGTTAATCAAAATCACACCCCACAAATTAATAAACAAAACAATTACACTTTAAAAAAAAAAAAAAAAATTCAATGAAAATGAGGTGTTTATCATCATTTTTTTCATAAATTAAAATTTTATAGCACTAACAAGAACAAGATTCCAATAGAAAAACTCAACTAAAAAAATACATAGTAAAACACTGCCCACACAACTACCAAAGGAAATTTATATAATTACTGTAACAATCTAATAGAATTGCCTCAGACATGAAGCAAATGTAAAGTAATTTCCCTTATATATACAGATATAGATGGATCCAATACTTTTGTGTTGGTAAAAAAGTATTGGTTTATGTTGTGAAATATTACTCTAAGATCACCAAATAACCTTTTTCGGTTTAGGGGGCTTAGCTCTGCAAAAAGTTGAAAAACACTGTATATATATGAATTACATGGATTAGTGTAATAAATTAGTTGGACCTTTCCTAATAATGTTTTATAGATTTTGTTTTGGTGATTGTTTAGTTTGAGAGATGTGACGGTCTATTTCGAAAAATTAATTAAATCATTTTTTTATTTTTAAATTACATGCTTTCTCAGATTTCGTATCTCTAATTTGTACATATACTTTTTTTTTTTTTAATTTATGTCCAGTCTATTTATATATTTAATGTTTAATGCCTATATATATTAAGGTTACATTCATGAATAATTACATGGGTTTATAGGATCCGGACGGTCTCCATTCCAAATATGGGACAGTCTTGTCCAGTTCGGACCATTAGGCCTACTTTTGGATTCTTTTTCGATAATTAGAATCGTTCACATTTTATGATTTGTTGAGTACATTATTCCTATAAAAAAATCACATCAATCGGATAACGGATACTATTTAATTGGATCACTTTTGTCTGGAAAAAAATAAATAGTCAAAAAATTAATGATTCATAAAAAAATGATCCGAATAGATAGTATCCGTTATCCGATCGACGTGATTTTTTACAAGAATAATGTACTCAACAAATCTTAAAATGTGAACGGTTCAGATTATCGAAAAGGAACCTAAAAATGAGCCCAATGAACCAGATTGAACCTTCCAAATGATTGACTGGAGGCAATCCCCAGCCTTATAAGGATTAAGTAGATAACATGCCTAAACTGAATTATTTTTGATTTTTTAGTAATGTTTAATTGGTTGATACTAAATTATTATTATTTTTAAACGTTTTAAACCCAACTAGTCTACTGTCCACTAACGAGAGCCCGGTACAATTTTTTTGGCCACCAATGTTGAAATCCTTTCTCCGCTCCTACCAACCTACTACTTTTTATTATCTAACCCGCTCGCCTTCTCAAACCGCTAATTTGGAATTGGATCGTATTGCCAGTTTATTTGCACACACCAAATTACTGAGAGCATTGAATTGAATTTTAGGCAAACTGGCCTGAATTAGTGGACAGTGTTGAAGACCTCTTGGTAAGAATGACTCTGAGATCTCCTCTTTCATCTTCAAAGAGGCAGATCAGAACTGCAGCTCTCTTGGATCTGATTCTTTCAGGTGGTGGGTTTGTTGCAGATTCGGAATTTGTAGTCAGATCTTGAGGAACAGCCTTGCCTGCACTGTCTCTGATTGTTGGGTCTTCAATGGGGTTGTAATTGGTGTTGAAGAGTCGAAGCTGTGGAGCTATGTTCATTAGTCTCTCTGATGATCCAATGCTGTTGGAATCCACGAGCTCTATTAGAGGAGAGAGCTGGAGAGAGAGAGAGTTGTGGTTGAGTTTGATTGGTTGATGATGTCTTGGTCAAATGAAGCTTTTTAGTCAACCCATATAACTAAACATTTATTAATGGTTTTTTTTTCCCCCAAACATGCAAGAAGACAAATCCATACCCTGTGGCTCGCTGGTGGCTACCAAATAATAATAATAAATAAATAAGAAAAAAAACAAAACACAAATAATGACATATTAGAGAGAAAACAGAGGTTGTCCCATCAACAATGTTTTTATTGGATCCGTACATATTCGAATTAGAATGGGATGGTTGATTAAAACATTATATCATTGAACAAAGTGCTATCTATAATCTACTTACCACTTCGAAAAGTGCAACTAAACAAAAAGTAATTCAACTTTATCATAGTTGAGATCGAAGTAAATTCAACTTTTAATTCAACTTCTGTTCTGAGGTTGCAAATCTGTCTGTTATTGGTTGGTGCAAATCTATGTACTGGAGAGTTGTTGGTGTGTGCAAACACTATGAGGATTGCCCCTGAGCTTTGCTACTGAGTTCTGTTGTTTTGTTTTTGCTGTATTGTTGTTTTATTCTTCCTTTTCTTTTGGTTGCTTTTGATTGGTTTCTCATCAATCTTGAGTTAAGTACTAGTAAATTATTGTGCTGTCTTTATGGTGCCAACTTAATTGGGATTGTGAAGCTTTGCTATGATACTTAGTGTACTTTCCCATTTTGTTAATGTATCTTTGCAAGTTGGTTTCTTTTTCATCAATAAAACTTTTTTTTTTTATCGAAAAAAAAAAAAAAAACAAGTTGAGATCGAGGTTGGTTCTTCACGTTAAACACGTCGAAACTATTCTTGTCTAATCTATGAAATACTAAGGAAAAACACAATCGAATATGGATACGTTGGTATGATATAGGAAGGATATACACATCAAATATATAATTTTATGTAGTAGCTATATATTATACATATAAAACTTTTATTTAAAAAATATGGAAAGGGAAAAATACATTTAAGGATAATTTTTTTTACACTATTAATTCTCTCAGTATATACCATTACTTAATACACAAATAAAAGAATTTTTACAATTTAAAAATATCTTAGTTGACACCTTAACTTTTCATTACTACCATATGCTAACACACTACTTGTCTGTTTCAATACATACCAAAAATTCTCCATCTTCACCACTATACACACAAAAAACTATCCATCTTAAAAAAAATAAAAAAAATAAAAATAAAATAAAAATCTTTGTCAGTGTTGATCTCCATCATCGTTGTTGAACTCGTTCGTCGGTGGAGGTTTCATTCAGCCTCTATCTTCGCCGATGTTGATCTCCATCGTCGGTGTTGAACTCTCATCGTGTCTCATCTCGTAGTTTCAGACCACCAACGAAAGGTTTTATTCAGTCTCCATCTTCGTTGATGTTGATCTTCATTGTCAATGTTGAACTCTCGGCGTCCTTTTAGATTGTCGTTCTCACCCTTGATTCACTTGTGTAGTCAACAACACAATCAGTTTCTGCATTGCTACATTGGGTGAGTATAGAATTTTCTAAAACATTTAACTAAAAAAAATAATTAAATAGTCCCGTTCATGAATACAGAGTTAAACAAACTTAATGTATTCAAAAATTTATATTTGAACAAAGAATAAAAGTTTAATTTATTTTAATCAAATTTTAACTAAACTAACTTAAAATGTTCAATTTTTTATGATTTGGTCAATATTAAAAATTTGAACAAAATTATTTTGTTCAAATATAAATAATCGAACATTGTGTAAAAGTTCAACTCTTGTTATCTGAACACATGATGAACAATTCATCTTCGCAACATACGAACGAGATAAACAAAAAACAAAAAAGTTAACTCATAAACTAACATTTTCAACGTTCAAATCAACCTTTTTAATGTTTATATTAGAACCAACCGTAGCAGTGTCATCCATGGTGTGCAAATCTTTAAAATTAATTGATTTCAATATTCTTAAACTTTAAATCTTCAAAGGCAATAATGTTTTGAATTTGTAAAATAAATATAATAGAGAAGAGAATGAAGTGAACTAATTGATAATGAATGATATCATGAGTGTAGTATGTCTTATTGGTAAAGATAATGAAGAAATATAGTGTTCATATGTTTAGACCCTAAACCCTATAGGTGACGATTGTGTGTGAAGCGTATTTTGTATTTTTAAATATGAAATTTTTGAATGAATAGAACACACTCTCATGTTGTCCTTAATAGTCTGTTCATTTGAGAATATTATTGGAATATAAATTTAATTTGTTAGTGGTGTGTACTGAGAGGATTAGTAGTGTGTAAATAGAATCTCCCTACATTTAAATGGGAACAACTTAAAATAATGGATAAATTACATTGATCTCCCCAAAGTTTGAAGAATATATAGCAATTTCTATAATTTTGGCATAATTATAACAATTTTTCTTCTAATAAAGTAGTGTGAAAATACAAGAATAAATAAGAAAAAATATACATTTCAGCATAAAACAAATAACAATATCATTTTTTTTATTCATCTAACTAACGAATTGTTGATAAGAAAAGGGGATTAAGTGTATGTGATGTAAAATCTTAAGAGCACTCAATATAATTATATCAAAATTGTTGGGTTTGTTGTATTTTTTTCAAAACTTCAGGAGAGGTTAATATAATTTACCCTAAAATAATTGTATTTTCATGAAAGTGTGAGTCTATGTGCGGTGCAAGTATGCAAGTTAAAATATGGGACACGAGTCTCACTTGTTCGGACTTGCACCTCCATAAAATACAATTATTTTGAGGAAATATCATTTTGTCCCCCCAAACTATTATGCGGAAATCAATTTGGCACCTAGACTTTGTATTATTTCAATTTGACACCTAAACTTCTTAAAATTTGATCAATTTACCCCCGTTGTCTGTTCCTATCTATAATCAAATGGAATGTGCTGAGTTGTCCTCTTATACTATAATTTGAAGGGAATATGAACGACTTTGGCTTCCAAATCAAGTTGTATGTTGAACAGTTGAAACTAGGGTTCTTTCTATTCCAAATCAAAATTAAGGTTTTAAAATTTTTCTCACAGTATCAAAATTAAGATTTAGCATTCAATGAAGGTCACAAAATCACATTGGAAATTGATATTGAAGGATTGGTTGGGTTCGAAGAGAGAAGGATGGCGGTTGAAGAAATGGACCACCTATTTATGGTATTTATGTTAAATACTTATTTATTTTTTAATTTTATGCTTATTGAAAATCAATTTTTGATTGAATATTAATTTAATATATGCCCTTTTTTAAATAAATCTTTGCATGTACCCAAGTGAGTAATGAGATTACTTTAATAGTAATTTTATTACTTTATTAGTGTAATCACTCCATAGAGCATTATTTTTCATTTAAAAATGCAAAGAAAGGATCTTGTTATTTTACAATGGTGTGGTTAGTTACAATCCTAAGAGAGGTTATACTAGTGGATTGATAAGTTATTTTGACTTTTGTCATTATGATGAAATTTCAATTAAGGAGTTGTGTGCTATGACCAATGAATTAGGATACATTGCATCTAATAACTATTACTATAAGGTTAATGCTTTTGTTGGGTTGGAGTTTATTAAACTGATCAAGATGTAATGAGATCGGACACGTGTGGATGGAAACAAAGGAATAGAGGTTTATATAGGTCACATGTTGGATGATATTGTGTGTACCCAAGTGAGTCAAGTAAGGTCAACCATAGAAAGAAGTAAGAGAAATGGAGTATTTGTTGATGTACAGGTAGCAGAAGAGGAAGATAGTGATGACTATGATCATGATCCCTCAGACTCTTCCTCCTTTGATAAGTTTGAGAAATTGAGGACAATGATTATGGATTTTTTTCAGAGGATGCTTTGTATGATGAAAATGTTGACAAAGATGTAGAATTTGTTGGTGTAGGAAGTAGTATTAATGCAATAGCTGATGTAGTTGACAATGATGAGCTACAAAGCCTTTGGAGCTCCTCTAATGAGTTAAGAAGTATTAACAACTTTTGATGAAGATGGTATTTCTCATAGGATTAGATATCCGTTAATGTTGAGGTTGATATGTACAATTTTGCATTCCAACTTGGTGTGGAGTTCAAAACCCATGATCTGTTTAGGGATGTTGTAAAGGAGTATGCTATTAATAAGAAACAAATCACATTTACCAAGGGTAACAAACAGAAGGTTAGGGCAGAGTGCAAGAGTGGTTTTCCTTGGGTACATATCATTCATAATTTTCCCCATATTACATTCATTCTCACATTACATACTTTACAACCTTACATTACAAACCACATTGATACAATGATGCACCATGCGATAATCCAGTATATCCATATCTTTCTCTCTCTTATGTTTATTGTCTACAGTTGTGCTTTTAACCTATTGACATTCTTCGACAACCTAGAGATGATCTGCATTGCCCTTGAGTACGTAGCTGGATCTACCAAGGTAAAGTGATTGCAACCACTATTGGAATAACTGAGGAACCTTCTACAAGATTTTCAACAGTTCATGATGTTTGTATCACCCTTCGTCTTTTACAAAAGATGCACATCACATCTTCCATGCCACTTGAGCTCCGTCTTCCCGAATTTCTTGACCCTCGATTGTTCCTCATTTTCTCTCTCATAAACGAAGCAAACATGCGATTTTTTCTTTCATCTATTTTTGTATTCAATATCTGAAGGGGAATGCTTGGAAATGGCGGGAAAGCCTTGACTTTCCCTACAAATAATAGTTTAGGGGGACAACTCAACACATTCCATTTGATTGTAGACGAAAACAGACGGCAGGGAGTAAATTGATCAAATTTTAAAAAGTTTAGGTGTCAAATTGAAGAGTCAAATTATTTTTTGCATAATAGTTTAGAAGACAAAATGATATTTCCTCAATTATTTTAGTTATTCTTATTTATATGTGATTTTTCATAATAGAAATAAGAAGAACTACAATTCAGTATAGAAAACTAAAAATATTTACCAATGAGTGGAAAAACACACTAATATCTTGAACCCACAAAGATTTTCACAATTTTGCAATTTAATGTCATATTTTCCACTGACTTATAGCTCCTTGTAAATAATCCAACATAAAACTAAGGCTATGTTTGTTTGGGCAAACATGTACTTGGGATTGGATTAATAGTCCAATAAAATTATTAATCCAATGTTTGGTTAAAAAATTGAAGTATGGACTAACAATCCATCCGGATATGGTATCCCACATATGCTAGATTACTCAATCCCACAGAAAGGGGTGTGATATAAATTGAGGGACTAAACCAAAGTCTGGACTAACTTATCAAATGACTAAATTAACCCTGACTATATATCTATATTCGTTGATTATTTTATTCCACAACCTTCAATCTTCTTTGACATTGCTATGATAGAGATGAGAATTTGCAAAGTTCGTCGCCGATCTTGAGCCACCGATCACCAATTTGGAGCCATCATTCAAAAATCTAAAGCAACTACTTATCGATTTGGATCCACCATTTGTTGATCTGAAGCAATTATTGATCGTTTTTGTACCACGATTCGCTGATCTCAACAAATTTCAGTGAGTAATTTTTTTTTTCCATTGATGTTCGGTTTGATTTACAGTGCTATTATGTGGTTTGATTTGCTATGAATCTTTGTTTTACATTGGTGTTGTTATAGTTATTGCTCTTTCTCTCTCTTCATCTTCATAAATCATATCTAGGTTTATGAGTTTTTCACTCACATTGAAATCTCAGATTTATTCAGTGTTTAGCAAAGTTTTGTTTTGATTTTTAATTGATTAAGTCAGATTTTTAATTTTTTTTTCGATGGACTTATATATATATATATATGTGTGTGTGTGTTTCTGTGGCTATATATATATATATGTGTGTGTGTGTGTGTTTTGTGTGGCTGTATATATACACATTGGATTGCTCTGTTTGGTGAGAAAACCCAATATATATATATATATATATTTTTGGGTTTTAGAACTTGACTGCTATCATAAACTATGAAATTAAGGTAAGCTTTCAACAACATTAGCAAGGGATATAGTTCTATTTATATATTTGTGTTTTGAAAACAATAATAGATTGATACAAGTTTCAAGGCAAACCCAGTTTAAAAAAGAAAAAAAAAATGAAATAAGGGGCATCCCCCCTTGTACAAATCAAACATGCTATTATGCAGAATTCTAAGCTATAACCAAAGTAGGTAAGTAAAACCATGCAAATTTTTCAGTTAGAATGGTTTCTGTCCTCCAGCCTCTACGAAGACACTCTAAATCTTGTCCTCTTCAATATAACTATAATAAATACAGAGTCAATGTTGTATAATATTTGTTTCCCTCTATATTCTCTTGTTGTATAAGTGTTGCATTGCTTGTTTGCTAATATTAGTATGTTACTACATGTAATTAGAGATTTTATGGATCAAGATAAATTTACAAATAGAGTCAATGTTGTGATGCTCACTTATAACAGTGAAGGATGGTGCTATATAGAACAGAAATATTTTGTTTACATGGTTTCCTTTGTTGTTGCTGTTGTTGTTGTTTTTTTTTTTTTTGGGAGGGGAGGGGGGGGGGGAGGGGGAGTGGTTAGTGTGGTGTCTTATTTGTAAGATGATTTTGAATTTGAAGTACCTGTATCTATAGGTTATTCCTTTTTCACTAGATAGCTCCAAATATTTTGTTGTTTTTTTTGGGTAGATTAAAATTTTATTTTGAGGTTGGAACCTGTTAATAGCTTTCACTCCTACCTAGTATAATTTGATTTTATAATTTTGATTTTGTTTTATATTTGTACTTTTCATTTTAGAAGAGAATGATGGTTATTTAATATTTGGCAGGAAAGAAAGTTGATTGTGACAAAAAGTTGAAGCGCATTGAAGTTGATTTGAGGATTCTGAAATTGCAAGTATGTTGAAGAGGAATAAGTATTTGTGCTGTTCTTTTCACTGGAATCTTATCAGTGATTGTTTTGTCTAATTATTATTATTATTATTATTATTATTATTATTATTATTATTATTATTATTATTATTTATTTATTTATTTATTTATTTGTAATTATAAACTTATGCAATATAGTTTGATTTTCCCATCACAATCACCAATGTTATTTGAATGTGCATGATGCATTTATCAATTTCATCAATGAACTTTTGGCCATTTTTTAGGGTTTTACTTGTGTTATGCACTTATAAGTTGAATTGGCTTGAATGCTTCCCTTGGAAGTCTTTTATTAAGCTGTTAGCCATATAGAAGAACTTCTAGACCAGTTCTCCTTTGACTTAGGTACCTTCAATCATTATGGTTTGTTAAACTTGGCTCATTTAAAGTTGTGAATTTCAAACCATCATATGGAATATCTATCTTGGTCAAGTAAACTAAAATTCACTATCAATGTGTGTGGCATTGATAATTACAGAAACTTTCAATTGAATAACATTTCCATCTTGGGGATTATTCCTTTTTCCCCTTTGGTGATTGGTGTTTCTAAATAATTTTTCTTCTTTGGTGATTGGTAGTTCTAGCAACCCATTTTTGTTTTGTTAATTTTTTTGGAATTATGCAGTTTGCTTGTACTCTAATATATTGATGTGCATCACTATTTGCATAGATGGATTACAATTTCGATGGTTTTGGAGATGAGAGTAATGAGGAGCTTGAGTTATACGTAGTGTTGCAAGTTGTAATGCAAGAATTGTACGCCTTATGTGTTGTATCATATATTGCCATTGAAATTGTCTTGAAGAGATACATTCATAAGTATCCTCGTATCGTTATTCGAGGGCCCAATTGATTGCAAGAACAGATGGACCACATTAACCGGCTCGTGAGAGAAAGCGACATTACATGCATTGAATAACTTCGTATGGATAGGCATTATTTTATGATGTTATGCCATATAGTTCGTACAATAGGAGGGTTGGGGCATTCAAAAAATGTTACCTTAGAAGAAAAGATGGCCTTGTTCCTCTATGTCTTGGCACATGACCTAAAAGTGCGAAAACTCAAGTTCGATTTCTTTAGGTCCGGAGAAACTGTAAGTCAACATTTCAATGATGTCCTAAAACCTATGTTATGCCTACAGGGCCACTTACTTCATGACACCAAATCCTATAACACAAGCATGCACTGATCCAAGGTGAAATTGCTTCCAGGTAAATATAGTTTGTAAAACATTTAATAAAATACATTACACATTTTTTTTACAACTCATAATTATTACAATGTCTTTTATTTATTAGAATTGTCTTGGAGCACTTGATGGAACCTATATTAAAGTTCGTGTACCAGTGGTTTATCAAGCACGGTATAGAACACGAAATGGGGAGATTCCTACCAATGTTCTAGGAGTTTGCTCCCAGGACATGAACTTCATATCTGTGTTGCCGGGGTGGGAAGGATCAGCTGCAGACTCTAGGGTTTTAAGGGATGCAATTAATCGATCCAATGGCTTAAGAATTCCAATTGGTAATTAATAAATAATTAACTTTGCTTGATGGAATTACTAAGTTTTATTTAACAATGGATTCTAATATATATCATCTCATACAGGTTACTACTACCTAGTAGATATTGGGTATACAAATGGACAAGGATTCCTAGCACCTGATCAGGGCCAACAATACCATTTGTCTATTTAGAGAGCAGGGGCCACTCCAACTAATTATCAAGAATTTTTTAATATTAACCCCAAATGTCATAGAAAGGTGTTTTGGATTGTTGAAAATAAGATGGTCAATACTTCGTTGTGCGTCATACTACCCCACTAGAACTCAAAATCGTATCATCACAGCATGTTGTTTGTTACACAACCTCATTCGTTGGGAGATGCTTGTTGACCCCATAGAAGAGAGGCTAAATAATGACATAGAAGATTAACCTCAATTGGGAGATGATTTTGTTGACACCATTGAGACATCTAATGAGTGGATTGGGTGGTGGGATACATTTGCAATACAACTATACAACAATTGGTTGGCTAGCAGGGGGCAGGACAAGGATAGTTTCAATATTTATAAAAGTACTTGTTACGAGCATGCTGTAGTTTCATTCGATTTGTACTTGGAACTTGTTTTAGCTTATGGATTTTGAACCATTTTTTACAAAAATTGTATGGTTTTTATTGGTGATTGCATATTTTTTAAGCGACGAGATTTTTCTGTTTCATAGATTTGTTACATGTATGTATGGGTATGAAATTTTTTGATTCTTGAAATCCATTGATAATCACATCGTGGAGACTAACATGCACACTTTTCTTTATTCTTTTTTGCTAGGCATGGATAGTGAAGTGTCGTAAAAAAAGTAAAGGAGAAAGTTGATCTGTCAAAACCAAGGCGATTGTGGAGCCCACGAGAAGAGGAATGTCTTGTTAATGCCTTTATGCACATTATCAACAATGGAATAAAACAAGACAATGGCTTCAAGGCCGGTTACCTTATGGAATTAGAGGAGAAATTGTTGGCGATGCTACCCGAGACAAACCTTCGCGGCACTTCCTACATCGAATCAAAGATAAAGTTATGGAAGAAGTACTACAACTGTGTAGTAGGAATGCTTGGTACCAATAGTTTTGGATGGAATGACACTGAAAAAAGAATTGATGTTGAGAGTGATAGTGTATGGAAAGCATATGTTCGGGTAAAATACTTTCTTTAAGTTAGTTTGTGTAAGTTATTAATTTTTTAATTCATTTTTCTTTAATCTTAAGTTGGAGATATTAATTGAAATTGGTTATTGTAGAGGGAAAGCGATGAGAAAAACCTACGAAACAAAAAAATTTCGTATTTCAACTCATGGATCTACATATTTGGTAAATATCGAGCTACAGGGGAGTTTGCTGAAGGGACTGCTGATGCAGTTGATGCTATAAATGCTGAGGAAGAATTGTTGTTCAACAGTCTTGTAGATGATGGCACATTTCTTGAATATATAGGGATGAATAGTCATATCAGCGAGGGAATAAATTGCTCCAGCTCATCAAGTTAATGACCACCTGAAAGTTCTACAAAAAAGAATGGCAACAAGAAGAGGCCTAGAGGTAATGATGATGTAGTGGAAGGGTTGTCCATGATTGCTAACAAGTTAGGTGAGATATTTTTTGCCACCAATGAAAACCCAGGTTTCATTGGTCGAAGGATGGGTTATGAACATGATCTCGCATCTAAACGGGCAAGTTTTATAGCGATCCCGGTTTTTCCACGTCATTTATTGTTTTTCGGACTCGGGTTCCGTGATTGTATGTCATTGTCTAAACCTTATTTCCATCATTTATTCTTTCTATTTGAGTTTTGGGATGTGTTGGACGAGTTTGGAACAGGTTGGTTGTGAGTTGGTTCAAATGGTTGTTGCCCAGGTTTTAGCTTCTTCACTCGAGCGAGGCTTTTTGCGCTTGAGCGAGCCTTGGGTATTTGTTTCTTCGCTCGAGCGAGGATTGAGGGTCTTCAGGTTTCTTTTCAGACGCAGCTTCCGCTCGAGCGAGCTTTCTTGCGCTCGAGCGAGGTCTGTGTTATTTGTCCCTTTACTCAAGCGAGCACTCTTGCGCTCGAGCGTGCGTCTGCGTCTCTGTTAGACCTGAAGGATGGTATTCTTCACTCGAGCGAGCATTCTTGTGCTCGAGCGTACTTCTGCATTGCAGACCTGAAGCTTTGCATTGTTCGCTCGAGCAAGGCTTCTTGCGCTCGAGCGAGGTCCTTTGTTATGTCTGGTTGCTCGAGCGACAAGTCCTTCGTTCGAGCGAGCTTCGTATATATCAGTTCGCAGCAGAGCCAAATAACACCATTTATGACCCTCTTCTCTCTTCAAAACCCTAGATCGGCTGTCTCTCTCTCTAAAATATCCCTTCTCTCTACAAATACTCTTGATCTAGAGTTCTTCTACCCTACTTCCTTTGTAGAAAGGGTGGAGTATTGCGTGGGCTACATTTTGATCCGAAAAAGCTTGAGTTTGGAGCATCTTTCTCTCTTCATCTCCTTGAGCTGCTCCATTTGAGGTAGGGATAGTCTACTCATTTCTATGAGTTTTTACATAAATATTAGTTATTTTATCTAGGTTTTCACCTGAGTTAGTGGTGACTAAGGAATGCCGCTGTCTGGAGTTCGAGAAGAAATTGAGGATTGGACTCATGTTTCGAGTGGCCGGGTCCATGATTAGGGAGTATGGGCGCCTTGTGGAACCTGCAGCCCATCTTGAGACTATTATGCATGCAGAAGAGGAGAGGATGAGGGGCTCCAAGAGGAGTCAGGATGGCTAGGGGGACGGTAAGAGGTAGAGGGGTTCTAACCCTCAATAGTCCCAGGGAGTGCATCTGAGGTCTACATTTCTAGTACCAAGTACGAGTTCTGGGAGAGGCGGTCAAGGAGACATCACCTGTTACAAATATGGTCAATTGGGCCACAAGTCTCCAGTTTGCCCGCAGAGGGGAGACGGGTAGCGTGCAGCATCATCTTCGGCTCGTTCTCAGGGCCAGAGTCAGGGCACAGGCCAACCGCTCACTTGTTATCTGTGTGGGCAGGCGGGCACTTGAAGAGGTTTTGCCTGCAGTTGGGTGGCACATCTGGTGCATCTAGTTCGAGACAGACACAGAGTTACCAGCCAGCTCAGTCAGTTCAGGCCTCGAGGGCCAATTAGGGAGCCTATTCAGCTCAGTCTGTGCAACAGTCTTATGCTCCGAGAGGTGACCAGGTGGATCAGAGACCTACAGGGCACGTGTATGTTGTTACAGCGCCAGACCTTGTACCAGCTCCATCTGTTGTGAGAGGTGCCTTTTTGTTTTGCAACTCGGTTGCTAATGTGTTGATTGATACGGGTGCATCCAATTCATTTATATCTTCTGCATTTGCGTCTGTTTTAGGGTTGGAGTTGGCACAGTTTGCATCTCCTATTTGTGTCGTATCACCTATTGGGGGCGAGGTGCTTTTGAAACAAGGGTGTCAGGGCTGTGATATAGAGGTCGCCGATCGTCGGCTTCCCTTTTCTTTTGTATTGATGGATATGTCTGGGTTTGATGTGATTTTGGGTATGGACTGGTTATCATCATACCGGGCTGTGATAGATTACTACCGTTAGTGGGTTACTGTATGTACCTTGAGCGGTGACTGTTTTCATTTCTTGGGGGATCGGGTTGGTAGAGTCTTACCACCGGTGTATAATCCGCAAGGGTGGAGTGAGCTTAGTTGTCTTCTCGCTAGCTTCAAGAATAGTGAGTGTGATGAGACCCGGACTGAGTTGCCAAGAGTGGTCTGTGAGTACTCGGACGTCTTTCCTAAGGATCTTATTAGTTTACCACCCCATCGAGAGATCGAGTTCTCTATTGACTTAGTGCCTGGCACGGCACCGATTTCCATGGCACCGTATCGTTTTGCCCCAGCCGAGTTGGGTGAGTTGAAGATTCAACTCCAAGAGTTGCTAGATAAGGGTTTTATTCACCCTAGTACTTCACCTTGGGGAGCACCGACCCTCTTTGCTAGGAAGAAAGATGGGGCTTTGAGACTTTGCATTGATTACCGAAAATTGAACCGAGCTACGGTTAAGAACAAGTACCCTATACCTCATATAGATGATCTGTTTGATCAGTTGAAAGGATCCCGTTGTTTCTTTAAGAGGGAGGAAGCTATCCCGAAGACGGCATTCCGTATGCGGTATGGCCATTATGAGTTTCTGGTGATGCCTTTTGGGCTAACCAATGCCCCAACTGTGTTCATGGACTTGATGAACCGGATTTTCTGAGAGTTCTTAGACCGCTTCGTAGTCGTCTTTGTGGACGACATTCTGATTTATTCACCTTCTGAAGAGGAGCACGAGGAACACTTGCGAGCGGTGCTTGAGTTGCTTCGAGCCCATAAGCTGTATGCTAAGTTTGGGAAGTGTGAGTTCTGGCTAAGAGAGGTTAAGTTCTTAGGCCATGTGGTATCTGGGGAAGGGGTGACTATAGATTCATCCAAGATAGAAGCAGTGCAGGACTGGGCAAAACCTAAGAATGTCTTTGAGATCCGTAGTTTCTTGGGGTTGGCTGGGTATTACCGCCGGTTTGTAAAGGATTTCTCCAGGCTAGCTTCGCCTTTGACTAGATTGACGCGGAAAGAGGTCAAATTTGTATGGAGTGAGACTTGTGAAAAGTCATTCCAAGAGCTTAAAGTTAGACTTACCACCGCTCCAGTCTTGGTTATTCCGGAGAGGGGTTTAGGTTATGCAGTGTATTGTGATGTCTCACGAGAGGGCTTGGGCTGTGTATTGATGCAAGAGGGGAAAGTAGTAGCCTATGGCTCACGTCAGTTAAAAACACACGAGAGGAACTACCCTACTCACAACTTGGAGTTGGCGGCTGTGATATTTGCCTTGAAGATCTGGAGCCACTATCTCTATGGTGAGAGATTCGAGGTATTCTCGGATCATAAGAGTTTGAAGTACCTGTTTACATAGAAGGACTTGAATTTGAAGCAAATAAGGTGGATGGAGTTCATAGAAGATTATGACTTCGAGTTGCATTATCATCTGAGAAAGGCCAATGTTGTGGCCGATGCCCTAAGTAAGAAGTCCATTAGTGATGTAGCTTGTATTGTTATCCGAGAATGGGAGATGTTGGGTGCTCTTGGCGAGTTTGACTTGCATCTGGGCGAGGCTGTTGAGTCTGCGGCCTTATTTTCAGTAGTTGCACAACCTACACTTGTGAATCGAGTGTTAGAGGCACAGAAGGGCGACATTGAGGTAGAATCCCTCCGGGAGAAAATCTCCAGTGGGACGGTAGAGAAGGGTTTGACTGTGTATCCCAACCTGAGTGTGACGTATCGCGACCGCTTGTTTGTACCGGAGTCTTGTCGAGAGGAAGTACTCCGAGAGTTTCACCATTCACGCCTTGCGGTGCATCCGGGAGGCACAAAGATGTATTATGATCTGAGTCGCTAGTTTTGGTAGAGGGGTATGAAGAAGGATGTGGCAGTGTTTGTATTGAAATGCCTTACTTGTCAGCAAGTGAAGGCTGAGCATCAGAGGCCAGCGGGTTTGTTACAACCCTTGCCTATAGCTGAGTGGAAATGGGAGCATGTCACGATGGACTTTGTCGTGGGTCTTCCGAGGACTCAACTAGGTAGCAATGCCATATGGGTGGTGGTTGACCGGTTGACTAAGTCGGCGCACTTTATTCCTATGCGCCTGAGAGATTCGGTAGATCACCTTGCCGACTTGTATATTCGAGACATAGTGAGGTTGTATGGGGTCCTAGTGTCGATCATCTCAGATAGAGATCCGCGTTTTACTACTAGGTTGTAGTAGAGTTTGCAGAGTGCCTTGGGTACTAGATTGACTTTTAGCACGGCTTACCATCCTCAGACTGACGGGCAGTACGAGCGAACTATTCAGATCCTTGAAGATATGCTTAGAGGCTATGTCCTTGACTTTAAGGGGTCGTAGGAGAGACACCTACCCTTAGTGGAATTTTCTTACAACAACAGTTTCCAATCGAGTATTGGCATGGCACCGTTTGAGACCTTGTATGGCCGACCGTGTAGATCGCCAGTGTGTTGGGCTGAGGTGGGTGATGTGCCTTTGTTGGGCTCGGAGTTGGTGCGAGAAACAATGGAGAAAGTAGAACTTATCCGTAAGAGGTTGGTTACAGCCCAAAGTCGTCAAAAGAGTTATACTGACAGTAGGAGGAGACCTTTATTGGCCCTTTTGAAATCCTTAAGAGGATTGGGGAAGTTGCCTACCGTTTAGCATTACCGCCGCAACTGTCCGGAGTGCATGACATGTTTCATGTTAGTATACTTAGGAAATATGAGCCGGATCCATCACATGTATTGGATTAGACCGACTTAGAAGTAGATGAAGATGCCTCATATGAGGAGAGACTGGTGAGGATCATGGATATTGCGAGGCAAGACAATTCCCTTGGTCAAAGTATTATGGAAACATCACGGAGTTGAGGAAGCCACTTGGGAACGTGAGTTAGAGGTCCGAGAGAAATATCCGAACTTGTTTGTTAATGTTTGACCATGTATTGGAAATTTTGTTTTATTGATGAACTCTAAGAACATTGTATATGTTTTGGACTATGGAAATATTGTAATTGTTGAATATGTCTCGGGAATGCGAGTTTACTTTAACATTGTATATATTGAATGTGTCTTAGAAATGCAAATATGTTATTAACATTGAATATGTTATGGAATTATGGAATATGTGTATTGAAATTAGTTGAATTTCACTAGAATGCATGTTGATAATGTATATTAAACCATATATTGTAAATTGTCCTCTTGAGAAGAGATGGAATGACGGGTGAATGGGTCATGATGTTGAGTATGGAATTATAATCATGTTGAGAATTGAATAATCACAATTTTGAAACTTATATGAAATTTCGGGGACGAAATTCTTTAAGGGGTGAGAGGTTATAGCGATCCCGTTATTTCCTCGTCATTTATTGTTTTTTGGACTCAGGTTCCGTGGTTGTATGTCATTGTCTATACCTTATTTCCATCCTTTATTCTTTCTATTTGAGTTTTGGGATGTGTTGGACGAGTTTGGAATAGGTTGGTTGTGAGTTGGTTCAAATGGTTGCTGCACAGGTTTTAGCTTCTTCGCTCGAGCGAGGCTTTTTGCGCTTGAGTGAGCCTTGGATATTTGTTTCTTCGCTCGAGCGACGATTGAGGGTCTTTAGGTTTCTTTTCAGACGCAGCTTCTGCTCGAGCGAGCTTTCTTGCGCTCGAGCGAGGTTTGTGTTATTTGTCCCTTCGCTCAAGCGAGCACTCTTACGCTCGAGCGTCTGTGCCTCTATTAGACCTGAAAGATTATATTCTTCACTAGAGCGAGCATTCTTGTGCTTGAGCGTACTTCTGCGTTGCAGACCTGAAGCTTTGCATTGTTCGCTCGAGCGAGGCTTCTTGGGCTCGAGCGAGGTCCTTTGTTGTGTCTGGTCACTCGAGCGACAAGTCCTTCGCTCGAGCGAGCTTCGCATATATCAGTTCGCAGCAGAGCCAAATAACACCATTTATGACCCTCTTCTTTCTTCAAAACCCTAGATCAGCTGTCTCTCTCTCTAAAATACCCCTTTCTCTCTACAAATACTCTTGATCTAGAGTTCTTCTACCCTACTTCCTTTGTAGAAAGGGTGGAGTATTGTGTGGGCTACATTTTGATCCGAAAAAGCTTGAGTTTGGAGCTTCTTTGGGTTTCTCTCTTCATCTCCTTGAGCTGCTCCATTTGAGGTAGGGATAGTCTACTCATTTCTATGAGCTTTTACATAAATATTAGTCATTTTGTATAAATGGTGAGATTTGGAAACTTTTGGGAAGTTAGGGTTAAAATGTGAAACGTTTGAAAGAGGGGTTTCCTATTATTTGAGTTCCATTGTGTATGTGAGGTCTTGCAATGGGGTTATTTGTGTAAAATTGATGGGATTGAACCTTAGGGTTGATATTTGAGGGAAATGGAGAAATGCCCTAATTTGTATTTAATAACTATTTTGTAGAAATAATAAAATAATTGTGGAAATGTGAAATTGGATTGTGGATCATGAAAGTGGAGGAAATTGTGATTGAATGGTGTAGTTGGATCGATGAATCACTCACCTATGAAAAATGCAATAAATTAACTGTTTGACAGATTTATTTATCTGTTTAGAAATAACTGTTTTGGGCTATCGGTGGGGGATAGCCATGATTGTTGTAGAAACTGCATGATGATTAGGTAAATCGAAACTAATCAATTGGATCATGTCATTAAATATGACAGTTGGATATAAACATTGAATATGTGATTGAATTGGTCATTATATATGACAACTTGTTTAAATACATTGTATATGTATATTGTTTGGGAGGAGATAGGGGATGTACTCCATTGTTTGGGAGGAGATAGGGGATGGACTCCATTGATAACTAAGTTGGCCGGAGTGTCCTGAGTGAAAGTCCCGAAACCTTATATTCATCTTAATGATGTTGATGATTGAAGTGTTGATAATATGAGTTGCAGTCTCATTTTGAATTATTTGGATAAATAATGTACCATGTTAATGAATTGTATTTGGATAAAGAAATGGAAATGGATTGAAATACGGTTGTAAATGTTGATTGGTAATGGAAAGGAAGTATATTAGTTTACACGTGTTAAACATTTATCAGATGCTAATGTTTTAGTTATTTCTCGTATTATGTTTAGCATATCTCTACTCGGCATTAGCTCACCCTATTTGGGATACCATTTTCAGATACAGGTGACATGCCACCTCCAAGGTCTTTGCTTGGCTGGTTTAGGAGTTGAAGACTCCATTTTGTCTATTTGTTTTTTTATGGTAAATGTAAACTCAAGCCGAGGGCTTTATTTGTAACAGAGCTAGACCTCTTCTTTTGTTGTATCCAAGTGATAGCCTGGAAAGATGTAAGCCCGTAGGGTATTTATTTTGTTATTAGAAGTTAGAGTTACATGCTATAGTTTCAGGATAAACATCAATGAAAATGTAATGCATGTGATATCTATTGTAAAGAAGACTCTGATGAATGAAAATATAATATTTCTTCTATTTTTATGGATTATATGAATGGTTGTCTTGTTCTGTGTTTTGAGGGCGTTAAAAGTTTGAATGTGAAGACACCCCATTTTTGATGGCCCATACGACTTGGACGTTATCGCTTGCACACTTGATGATGAGTGTATATGATTGCCAAGTGCTCAAAGTCCTTAGCGGAATGCCACAACTTTGAGCCTTTCAAACCTTGCACCCCTTGTTGCCTTGTTTTTGGACCAAACCCTTAACTTTTCAAGCCTGCAACCTCTGGTGGCTGGCATGGTTGGCCGGCCACTAATGTCTTTTGCAGATATTTTGTGACAGTTGTGCCAGTTGTTTGCACAGATGCTTGCATCTGCTCCCACGTGTATGGTTGGATATTCTTGAGGGAATTTCATATTTTCTATATATAGAGGGCCTCCCTCTCATGTTTTAAGGTTAGAAAAATTTGGAGCAAAATTTTTTCTCTCTATTTACAATTCTCTCTTTCTCTCTTGCAAATTTTTGTGCCTTTGCCCATATACCCTTAACCTTTGCCTATACACTCTTAACCAAACCTCTCCATATTTGAGTTGAGGTATCTTTGAGCTTTGTTTGAGTTCTTGAGGGTGTGTTTGCTTGGTTTTATTGCTTGGAATTGATTTTCTCTTCAAGAGGTATAACGCTTTGCCTCTTTACTTGCTTTAACTACTCTTTTTCTTGCTATTTTCCAACTGGTTTTGGGCTATAAAAAATTTGTATTTTTGGGCTGAAACTTGGGTTTTAAGGCCATTAAAGGTTGAGAGGTGGTTCACCCTTCTTCGTACCTTGTTTTGGAGGCCTTTTCCTTTGTGTTTCCTATCTTTTCACCATCTTTCTTTGAGCTTTTAAACACTAATTTTCTGAGTAAATTTAGTGGCTAAAATCATGGTTTGAAGCCCAAAATTAGGAGGGTTAGCCTCCCCTCCTTGTGTTTTGCTTTCTAGCCTAGCTTGTGCCATGTTTTAGCATATTAATCTAGCTATTTTTGTCTTAATTCCAGCATGTTTTAGGATTATTTTTAGACTATTTTAACACTATCTTTGGTTGATAGTTGCATTTGATCTTTGTTTTGCATGCTTATAGTGTAATTGTGCTCATGAGTTTGGTATTTTAGGCCTTCGACACCATCTTATTTGAGTTGATTGCATTTATTTATGACTTTCTATACTTGTGATCACTCTTAATCATCTCTGCAATCTCCCTCCTTTCTTGGGTTTTATTTTGATTTGAAATTGGTTTCAAACAACTTGTTTGTTTAAGCATGAGATTGAGATGTCATGCTTAATGGTTTAATCCCTTTGGGGTTCATTACTAACGGTATGATGTCTCTTTCATGCTCAAAGTAACTCTTGGTTTGAGCCCTCTTTCCATTAGAGGACTTAAACTCACCTTTGCACTCAATGAATTAAAGGATGATTGGTAATCTAAAATGAAGTAATAAAATTAAGGCCAAAAAGGTGCAAGATAGTAAAAAGTGTTGTGTTCAATCGGACGTTAATTGAACACATAAAAACTTGAGGTATTTCATACTCATTAGTGATGAAGTGGTTCAAGTTTCCAAGGTCACCACTTCCCTTGATCCATTCATGAAAGGAAGGATGTTTGTGTTGTGTTTTGTTGCATTTATTGAAATTGCACACTTTGGTTCATAAGCCATCATGCAATAAAATTGCTTGAATTGGTGGTTTATAGACCAAGTTTTGTCTCTCCTTTGATCTGTTCATGATAAGGAGAGGTGAATTGTGCAAACAAACCCTTAAGAATACCTTGTGCATGCTCTGTTTGTTCTCTGTTACAGCAAGATGAATTGTGCAGCAGTAGCCGACAGGCCACTTTCTATGGCCGGCAGACCACCTTTGGTGGCCGACAGGCCCTCACTCCTAACCGGCCGGCCACCAATACAAAATCCAACAGTGTGTTTTTTGAGCAGAGTAGAGCTATTCTGGAGGTGGACAAAAGTATAAGTGTTCTACTGTGCAACAGAGACCTTCTGGAAACAAAATAGTGGCCTTTTCAGGTGGAAACTGAGCACGTGCGTGAGCATTCCTCGCGTATCAAGCCTATTTAGTTTAAATACTTAGCTTAGCTATTTGTTGTAATTAATTAGTTGTAACTAGTTAATTTTGTAAAGTGATGTAATTATTTTAATTAGCTAGATTAGTTAATTAATTAGTTCATTTGTTTTGTAATAATTAGCTTAACTTTAATTGACTTAGCTCTAGCTAGTTAGTTAGTTTATTCATTCGGACTTTCCTTCGTGAGAGCGCGTTGTAATATTGTGTATGTCTTCTAACCCCACGACTTTCTCCCTTTTATTTACTAGCTTATGATGGTTTGTTTAGGGACATCATGTTTTGTTTAGCATACTTCATGTTTGCATCCACTTGTATTGCATGCACCGAGCCTCGGTACGTCATTCTAACTTGCATTGTTAGTTTAGTTACTTATTTGAATACGTGCTTAGACCGCATGCTATTTAATTGATTCATATGCCACATTAGTAGCTGAGCCTATTTAGATTGCATATCGCATATGTTGCATTAGTCATATTGCATAGTTACAAATCATGCATTTTTCTAATTAGTTTCTGTTTTGGCTTGGAGTACTAGGTGAACCTTTACTCACTTTAACATATTGCATTGCATGTTGATGTTGCCATGTCTAGCATACTTTCCATGAGGCTAAGTGCTTAAGTAATAAACTATTTGAATGCCTGTGGATGAAGGTTAATTGCTTGAATTGGAATAATTTGAGTAATATTTATATGCGATTACTTTTTCAAGTGGTACATATTCGAAACAATTTTCAAAACAAAATATGAAATTAAATATTTCGATTCTTGCAAGTTAGTCTATACTTGTGTGTGCGCGCATCACATAGTAATGCTAGTCTAATAAACCGGAACAAGAGCATATGTTGTAAATAAGATTCATATCATGATTAATATAGGCCGATCTTTGATCGGGTGAGTGGGAGTGCTCAATTCATGACCTTCCCCTCTCGTACCTAAGTTCCCGAGCCGAAACAATCTTGGTGATGACAGACACGTGGCCTTTGGCACAAGTCATGGGTTTCTTAAATTTTTTAAAAATATTTAGGTGGCGACTCTGTATCTGGCAAAGCAGTCTATTTTTGGCAATTTGATTCAAAATCAATTTTCTAAAAGATTTGCCAAATTGGGACTCTTTGGTGTTTATCTATTTCACATTGCACTTGTGAAATCAGATTCAGAACCGCAGGAATCCGATACTGTAGGGCTTATTCGTCTTCCGAAAGAGGGCACGAAAAAGTCAAGCTACAAAATGATGAACTTATTAAGTTGCCAATTACTCCGGATAAAAGGCTAGATTCTTGTGAAATCATATCACAAAATGTTCAAAAGCTTGACATGTTCTTCAGCTTGACACATGATGACAAACTAAGGTGGGTGATGAGGTTGCTACATAGGAGTGCTCCATGACAGACTCGTGACTCTTTTATATCCTTCTACGTACTTAGTTTTTTTGATTACTCTAATGCATGTAATAAAGACTGATTTTCTGCTACTTTTCTTTGTTGTTGAACTACTCATATTTTGCTACCTCATGTTGCAATATGCTAATCGAAATGCTTATTTTGAAATGATGAATGGTAGATTTATATTTCTACAATTTCATAGTTGAATATTTTTGATATTTTTTGTTTGAAGAAAAAGTGTTAAATTTTGTTTAAATGAATGCCTTTTTAAATTTAGCCAGTGAATGGTTGGATGATTAAAATAGCAATGCATATCTTTGAATGGTTGCTTGTTTATATAAATTTTATAGTTGAATGATTTTTATTTTTTTTCTATTAAAAAAAGTAGGGGTTAAATTTTGTTCAAATAATTACTTTTTGAATTTGAGCAATGAATGGTTAGATGATTAAAATAGCAGTTTATTTTTTTTAATAGTTGCTTATCTATATATAAATTTTATAATTGAATGATTTTTTATTTTTTTTTATTTAAAAAAAAAAGTGGGTTAATTTTGTTCAAATGAATCAAAATGGATGTGGAGCAACAATAAGGAAATTTGATTTTTAAAAATTATAAAACATGTTAGTGTAAAATTACATTAATTATGATAGGGGTATTATGGTCAATATATTGGATGTCTCATATCTTTTCATGTCCTATCCATTCCAATCTTCTTAAATAAACATCGGATTGGATAATATTTTGTTAGTCTCTCCTTATAATCTTAACTCAATCCAAACATAGGATATGATACACAATCCAAATGGAATTGTAATCCTAGAACTATTAGTCATGGAAATACTAATCTAACATAATTCAGTCCACCCAAACAAACATGACTTAAGTTAATAACTAGGGCTGTTCAAAAATCCGTTCAAACCGGTAATCCGGACTGAACCAGACCAAATCGTACAGTTTGGTTCCGTTCTATTAAGAACCGGTTCGGTTTCGGTTTAGGAAATATGAGAACCGTAAAAACAGTTTGGTTAATAGATTTTATGAAAAAATCATGGTTCGAATCGAATCGAACCGAACCGAACCGAATTTTAAAAGATATATATAATATCAAGTTTTATTTTTATTAATTGATTTTTTGTAATTTTAATGATGTTAGGATGATATAGATATGTAATGTTGAGCCTTAATATTATTAGTTTTTATCATGAGTTAAATGTAATTAGTTTGAGTAATTATTTTGCTAATATTAACAATTTATTCTTGTAAATATAAATTTTTGGAACCGTGAACCAAACCCAAGCCCAAACCGAAACCAAACCATTATTTCGGTTTGATTCTGGTCCAATTTTACAAGTGTAATGGTCTGGTCTGATTCTCAAAATCACAGAACCGTTAGGATTAGTTTAGTTCTCAAATTTTCTCAGAACCGAACACTCGGATTAGTTTAGTTCTCAAATTTTCTCAGAACCGAACACTCCTGTTACACTCCTATTAATAACATAAGAGTGTTGAATTGGCATAAATCTACCATTTTTTAGAAAATTACACCTGTAGGTCCATTGGAGGCTCAAGGCAAGGCAATTTAGGCGCTCGCCTAGGATCCAAGAAGAGAAAGATCTCACCTTTTATATTTTTAGCTTACAGTGTATATATAAATAAAAGGAAATATCAATTAAAATAATTCTAAAAAATTGAAAAGTAGTCACAAATATTTTTTCAAATAACTACAAATTTGTCAAATCTTAAATTATTAAAATAAAATACCACTTGGTCACTCATCTTAATATCTCAATCAAAATAATGTCTCATTGGTTACCAAAAAAAAAAAAAAAAAAGCAACCTCAGAGGTGTTTTGGAAAATTGGTAAAAAACTGACTTTTAACTTTTTACCAAGTTTTTTAGCTTTTTGGAAAGTGATTTGATAAATTAGTAAAAAGTTGACTTTTTACTTTTTAGTTTAATATTTATTTATGGTGTCAAATCAAATTAAAATGACCAAAATACCCTTACCCAATATAAAAAATTTATTTTTTATTTTTTTGTCATAGGCCGTAATTTGTAATTTTACATTTGCAATTTGGCACTTCCCAAACCACTTTTGTTGTGTTTTTGGCACCTGCATTTTTGGATATTTTGTCCAAAAATATGACTTTTTATTTTGTTCCCAAAACGGCACTCAGTATTGCTTTTGTACCCCTTCTGTTCTCTTGGTCAATACAAAAGGCTTGTTTATGCCTTTCTCATGGCAAGTTTTCTCCCAGCATTATAATAAAATAGAAAATAAAAAACCTTCATCATTAGTATCCATCACTCTCTTAGTCATATAAAATAAATAAATGTATTATAATACCAACAGTTCCTTTAGTTTGGGACTCGTGACATTTTAATTTATAATTTTTTAATTGTGACATATTTGATCCTGAATTTTCAATTTTGTTCCAAATAAGAACAAGTGAAGATACCATTACTCAATTTCAATGCCAAAGTCATCAATTTGATAAAATATAAACTAATTTGATAAAAATAAATGTTAAAAAAATATTTTTAAAATTTTAAAAATAATTTCTAGCCACAAAAGATAAAATTATGTAAAATTGATAAATTTTTTAGACATTTACATATTTATTTATTTTACTATATTAATTTTTATTATGTATTTGGATGATGATCATGTAATGGGTGGTTGTTAGGCTTTTAATGTGTAATCAATATATTTAATATGTGAAATGCTTTTAGTTCTGGATTTTTTTGATTTAATGGATTAGTTTAATAATGATATCAAAGTTGTCGCCACATTTGACATTTCAAAAAATAAAAACTAATAATGAAAATAAAAATAATCACCTATTACATGATACTAATCCAAACAAATAATAAAAATTAATTGGGTAAAAAAAAAATGTCTAAAAAAATTATCAATTTTATATAATTTTATTTTTAGTGGGTAAAAATATTTTTTTGACATTTATTTTTCTCAAATTAGTTTATATTTTATCATTTTATCAAATTGATGATTTTGCCCTTGGAATTGAATAATGATATCTTCAATTGTCCTTATTTGGAACAAGATTCAAAATTCAGGAGCAAATGTGTCACAATTGAAAAGTCAGAAACCAAAGTGACACAAGACCCAAACTATAGGGACAGTTAGTGTAATTCGTCCTATGAAATAATAATAAAGTTTGAATAAATAAAATTATTTTAATTATGAAAGTTATGTGTTTTAAATTAAAATTATAGTATGAAAAAAAAATATTACAATGGAAAACATTGTAAGGGCCTCAATAATAGTTTCCGTCTTGGCCCACAAATAGGCTTGAGCTGCCTTTGCGTAGTCTCTATTTTTTTTTGTCAATTTAATCTTTATAGTTTAAATTGCTTTATTTTTACTATTAAGTTTTTAATATTGTATCAATTAAGTCTAATTAAATCTAATTGATAATACCCTAGCTCATTCAAACTCCTTAAACTGAACTAGGGCTTTTGGGCCAGTGGTTTTCATTTTGTGGTGTGAAGTTGCAGGCACCACCAGGGGTGGTGGCCTGGTGGAGAAAGCACCTGGTCGTTGCAGGTTGACCCAGGGTCGAATCCTGGGGGAGTGTGGAAGTGTACCCTTGGGGACCCCCCCTCTGTACTCCGGTTCGAACCCTCGGCGGCCTGCAGCGCGTAGGTGAGCTCCACACAGTGCCCTGGTGGTGGGTCCCCCACATGGTGGGGGTTAAACCTGGCTCTCAACCGGCTACCCCGGGGTCAGGGCCCACTGGGGCCATGATGACACCTCAGAGCCCCTTTTTTTATAGTTCAAAAAAAAAAAAAAAAAAAAAGTTGCAGGCTCAAACTCTATAGAGAATAGTTCAAATTCTTTGTAGTGCTTATTTCTCTCTAATTATGGGAGGTGTATAGGTAGCTACTGGCTGTTGGACTTGGGCATAATGATTGCTCGTTAGACTTAAGGTAGTGTTTGATAAAATTGTGAAAATTAAAAATTAAATCCTGAATTTTTTAAATTGAAAAATTGTTTGATAAAAATTTTAGTGCTAAACTAAAAATAGGTTGTAAGATAAAATTTAAAATTTATTATTTTCAAATTTTATATTTTAATTTTTATATTGTGTGGGTGGTGATGGTATGATGTTGATGGTGGTGGCGGCATGGTAGTGTTAATGGTGGTAGTGGTAGCAACGGTAGCGATGGTATTGATAGTAAAATGATAGTGGTATTTATGGTAATAGTGACAATGATGATGAAGGTGGTGATAGTGGTGGTGGTGGCATGATAGCCGTGGCGGTGGCATGGTAGTGGTGGTGGTAGTGGTAGTGGCGGCAGTGGCTTGATGGTGGTGGTAACAGTAGTAGTACTGGTGGCGATGGTGGCAATAGTGGTAGTGAGTTTATAATAGTGTATATCAATATTTAATTTAATATTTATAAATTCAGCATAATTAAATAAATTTCATATGACCTCAAATTTTATCAAGTTTTAGCCTACATTTTAATGAGCATTTCAATTTTTTAGTGATATCAATTGTCGTTATCAAACAGACTTAATTGACAATAACTAAATACATTCACTTTTAAGTGTTGAATCAGATTATCAAACATTGTTGGGTTTCTTAGGGCTGAACAAGGAATCCGTGAAATTCGTAATCTGATCCAGTCCAGTCCAATCCGATAGGTTTGGATTGATTTTTTTAATCCGTTGTTCGGTTCCGGATTGAAGAATTAAAAATTCGTAGTCCACGGATTGGTTCCGGATTGAACCCCATGGTTTCGGATTGGAACCGATCCAGACCGTATACAAATAATCTATATTTTAATTATATATCCTCCCTCATAGTATTTTCTCTTATTCCATATAAAACCTAAACTCAAACCTAAACCCGCATAATATCTTCTTTTATTATTTTTGTTTGTTAGTTTTTAGTTTTAATTTGTAATGGTCTAAATACTTATAGTGAAACCAGTTTTCTTATGGTTGTTTAAATTCTAAAACAGTATGTCGCTATTATAGAAAGACATGTTGCTATTGTGGAACTAATATAGCACTATGTTTTTGTTTTTATGAAATTAAAGTGTTATATATGTATTTTTTATTGTTTAATTATGTGAATCCGTGATCCTAAACCGATCCAATCTGTATTTAAATGGATTGGTTCGGATTGGTTCCATGATTTAAACGGATTGGATTGGTTCCAATTTTTCAGGAACCGTAGATAACGGATTGGTTCTGGTTTTACTCCAATCCGATCCAATCCGGACCATGCTCACTCCTAGGGTTTCTAGCTATTGTTGGACTATAATCTTGCTCATATTTCTAATTACTCTCCTATTAATTGACAAAAATAACTCAAAATAATTGAGGAGTGGATATCTAAGTTAAAGTAGGTATTCCATTTACATCACAAAAACGGCTTACACTCTCCAGTTTTTAATTTTTTTTTATTATGATTTTATCTTTTCATAAAATTACTTTACAATCCTTTAGCATTAAAATTTTAAAATTATAACTTTTAGGGCAAACTTCACTTTACCCCCCTATGATTTTGGCCATGTGCGGACTATCCCCTTGACTTTCAAATATCACCACATAACCCCCATGTGGTTAATGGAGTAAAGTGCATAGTTAACACCTGTGGACGCGCGCGAGGGACCCCGCGCTACACGCTACAGTTCAGACTCGATTTTGTTTGTGGTTCTAAATCTGAACCAAAGAGTCCAAATCCGACAAATCGTTTTGAGAAAACAGATTTTTGAAAAGAAGTGCCAAACATGGACTGCTTTGCCAGATACAGAGTCGCCACCTAAATATTTTATAAATGGGGAAATTTAGGAAACCCTGACTCGGTGCCAAAGGCCACGTGTCCGTCATCACCAAAGTTGCCTCGGCTCGGGAACTTGGGTGCGGTTGGGGAAGGTCAGCTATGAGCACCCCCTCTCGCCCGGTCCGAAGACCGGCCTCTACTAACCATGATATCTTGTTTTGAAAACGTTATATGTTCTTATTCCGGTTATTAGCCTAGATTTACTATGTGATGCGCGCAGCAAAACAAGTATAGACTAGATCGTCTAATTTGGAACAAGGCATTGCATATCCGTTTGTTTGGAAATGTTTTAAGATTTGCTACTCGCAAGTAGGCTAAAACACGGATTTCAACGAGCTGTTCCAACTCAAACAATCCAACCTTCACCCACAGGCATTCAGGCAGTTTATCACATAAGCATATAGCTACATGGTAAGCATGCTGTCATGTTTACATTCACACTCATGCGAGGATGCTAAAACATAAATGCTTACCGAGTACTCCAAGCCAAAACAGAAACTAGTTAGTAATCATATGTATGATCCTAGTTCATGTAAAAGTGGCTAATGCAACGCATACAGATTGTCACTAGAATAGGCTCGGCTAATCTACATTGACATGTGAAATGCTACAACTAACACGTATTCAATTTGGAATTGAAATATACAGATGCAGTTAGAATGATGCGCCGAGCCCGGTGCATGCAATACTGATGAATGATGCACGCATGCATAGCATAAGGATGCCAAAATAAATATGCCCTAGTACTAACCATCAAAGCAGGTAAGTAAAAGGGAAGAAAGAAGTGGGGATTGGAAGACATACACACACTCACCCACACTTATTACAAATTTGCCCTCGCTCGGAGGGACCGAAAGAATAATACAAACTGAATAAATAACCAACTAGCCTAGCTAATTAATTATTACAGACCAACTAAATTAATTAAGCAAATTAATTAATCTAATTTAAGCAAATAAACAGTCCCGAGATGAAGGTTCAATGCAGTGCACGCTCGGCTTTGCCCGGAAATCCACCGACATGCCCAAGATGCCTCTGTTTTCCCTGCTCTGCTCCTCTGAGGTCTGCCAAAGTCTCAGGGTTTGCTATATGGATGCCAGGGAACACCACCGGCTAAAGGAGGACACCACCGGCCATGCAGAATGGTCACCGGCCATAACTCTGATCCACCGGCCAACAATAGTGGCCGGTCGGCACTAAATGTAGCCGATCAGACAAAAATTCCTACAGAATCTAGTTTGACAGCAGCAGAGGACAATACTTGGCATGACAATGCATTTCAAGCAATTTATGCACCAATCCCACCCCATATCATGTTTATGACTCAAAGGGACATGAACCTTGGTTCTCGGACCACCAATCGCGCATTTCCATGCATGATGGCCCAAGAAACCAAGCGTGCACATTTGATACGTAATGCAATGCACATAATCAAGCCAAGGGGGACTTAACCTCTATCATGGATATTCAAGAGGCCAAGCATGCATGCCAATGCAATGCAACCTAAGCATGTTAACTAGGCATGCAACATGGCAATGCAAATAAGCATGCAAGATATGCAAGGCATAGAGCAATGCAACTAACAAGTGTGCAAGACTAATGTAGGCATTCAAGCATGTAAGCCAACATGTGACTTCATTCGATCATGTGATTTCGATCATGCAACAACTCACCCATATGCTACAACATACAAGGAGGGCATGCAACAAGCAGAAAGATGGACTTAAACATGATTTAGGCAGCCCTAACTAGGCCTAAACCAGTGGCCAAAAACTCAAGAAATGGGACCAAACACACATGCACACATGTACATGTTAATAGGCCAATACTTAAGCACATAAAGGCAACTTTTAAGCACACTTAAAAGAGGCAAACGTGGACTAATGACATACAATTTAAGCTCTGGAATCATGTTAAGATGGTGTCAAACCAAACAAACAAGATAGGCTAAGCATGCAATAAAGGTCCAAAACTTAAGGCTAGCAAACCAAAAATGCAAAGGGGCTATGCAATACATGGCAAGTATGACTCAAGTAATTTAAAACAGAGCTAAAGCATACAAAAACATGCACTAAAGCTTCACGAAGCTAGGCCTAAAACATGCTAGAACAAGGGCTTACAACCTAAGGCATGTTAAGGCCTAAACATGGCATTACAAGGCATGTGTGCTAAGCAAGCATGGTGTACCAAAAACAACATACAACAATGCTATTTCATGGCAAAATAAGCATAAATAACAGCCAAAGCATGGTCAACATGAGCCTAAGCTAGGTGCTCCCTCAAGAGGCAAAAGTAGTCCTTTTCAAGGACAACAAGGAGAGGGGGGTGGCCCTCTCCCTCTTGGGACTTTAAGGCATCATCCTTACCACTGAAATCCCTCAAGATTTCAGTGGTGAGGAGGCCCAAACACCAAAGTCCCGGAGCTCACTCAAAATAGCACAAAAAGGGGGCCTTTCAAGCCTTAAGAGGGGTCAAACACCTCCAAACCACAAAACACTCTCAACAAACTATTTAGAGGGCCCAAAAATAGAACTTTTTTTGTGTTATACACTAACCTCAAAAACAGTTCTAAGATAGGCAAAAATAGTACGCAAGAATGGGGAAAAAGGGGTAAGATTGTTACCTTTGAAGACCTTCTTCACAAATGAAGCTCCAGCAGCTTCTTGAGGTTGAAACCAGCTCCAAAACACTAAAAACAACCCTCAAGGGCCTCAGCTCCAAGAGATGGTGTGATGGTGTGTGTTTGTGAGCAAAAATGAGACAAAACACACACAATAGAGATAGGATATAAACCAAGTCCTAACCCTAGAACTCAAACCCTAAAAATGGCTATCTAAAATGTCTCTCCTTTTTTTGTCCAACCCCTGACCAAGAGAGAAAACCCTCTCTTTATAGGCAAACCAATCTTGTAAAGCTTATCAAGGAAGCTAATAAGAAGGCCATCCCTCCATACACGTGTATGGAGGGGAACAAAATGCAAGACAGCTGTCTTAAAATATCTGCAAAAGCAGATGAACAGTAGTCGGCCGCTCAAAATTGCCATTTTGACAAAATTGCCATTTTGACAAAATTAACTACCAACCGGCAACAAAGAATGCCGACCGGCAATATACATTGCCGATGGCAACAAAACATCAGCCGATGGCCTCTAGGCATGGCCGGTGATGTGTGGGGATGCCTCACAAGGCATTTCCTACCCCTCCAAGGCAAAACACAAGTGTTTGGTGCAAAACCAGACACTAAACAGTCGAGTTCGGAGATCCTGGGGCAAGGCGCGTAGCCGAGACCTCCGGGAACTCCAAACGAACACAAACATGGATGATCACCGGGTGTTCAAACGGTGACGTCCAAGTCTTGAGGGCGGTCAAAAATGGGGTGTCTACAACACCGTTAATGACAGACGTAAAAAGACCAATTTGCCCTTGTATATATATATCTAACATTACCATTTTCACTTCCAACAGTCGTGCATCTGAGAAGAGGAAAGGGGAGAGAACTAGGTTGTATGATTGAACAAAATCACAAAAATCAAAATTTAACAAAAATGAAAAGTTTTAGATGAGTAAAATATTTTTGCTATAAAGCCCCAATTTCTATAGTGAGAACTGTGTCCTGACGACTTTAATTGAACCTGCTTATAATCTCTTGAGGTTTGATTTTAAGAAACTGAATCATGTACCAAAAAATTAACATGGTAGACCATGAAGTTTACTTTTATAGTAAAATATATGAAACCATTATAAGAAATGGCAAGTCCAAGTTGCTTTTGATTTGTGAGCAAAGTAGATAGTGAAAACTGAGCAATCAGGTACAGATTATATACATATATATATACACACATAGAAATCAAAGAAGAAATCACGCTGATCATCTGAGTTGGACTAACATTGATTTACTGTTTCAGTCCATTTCAAGCTCATCATCTGCCCCTCTCTCCCTCTATATATATATCAGTGAAAGTTTGAAGTGGGTTTGTAAATTTTGTTTGCATTTGGGAATGTTGATGATCTGCGATTGGGCATAAAGGTTTTTCGGATAAGCTCTAGCAGTCTTGGAATCTTGGAGTCTTAGAAGCTAGAGAGAAACTTGTAAATCTAAGAAGTTTGTTTTTTGTTTTGTTTTTTATTTTTTATTTTTTTAGGTGGGTTTGTGCTCAGATTAACTTCCAATCACTTTTCTATACCTCTTATTTGTTGATGCTTTTGGTGAGCATCATCATCAACGAAGATTATAGCTACAGATTATAATTTGGAGAGAAATCAAAGAAGATTATATGCATATATATATACATATATAGCTACAAATTATATACTCTTTTCTATACCTCTCATTTGTTGATGCTTTTGGTGAGCATTATCATCAACGAAGATTATAGCTACAAATTATATTTTTGTATCATATTCCCAACATATATATATATAGTTACAAATTATATTGTTTAAATTGATTTAGGTTTTTGTTTTGGGTTTTTGGGGGGTTTTGATTTTCAAAAGTTCTATAATTTTTATTCATTGTTCTTGGCCTGAGTTGAAGGAAGAAGATGAGGATAGGTTTTGGAAATTGATGATGAAGATAAGGGCATTTTAGTCATTCAATTCGGAGGAAAAATCATATTTTCATGCCCATTTGCATATTAGGCGCGTGTGCTGCACAGCCTGTTAGAATAGATAGAAAAGGTAACTGTGTACTTTACTCCATCAATCACAGAGGGATTATGTGGTAATATTAGAAAGTCAGGGGGGTAATCTGCACATGGCTTAAACCATAGAGGGGTAAAGTGAAGTTTGCCCTAATTTTTATACCCACCCATCTCCTTCTCACCACTTGTCACCCATTGCCCTTACCTCCACCGACTGCACCACCACCAATCTTCCCAACTTTAACCCCCATCCTTCCCAGGACCACTTTAGCTAGCCCATTCTTTCCAACTATGCACACCACCCAATCCCTCTCCCCTCCCTTGCAAATGTACCCGCCATGACCCCCCCCAATTTTTTTTTTTTATTTTCATTTGAAAACCCTAGATCATATTTTTGTTACCCTTTATAAAAATCGTAGATCTAAGATGGGAGAGAACTAGGAAGGGATCGCGATGGTAGAGGAGAACGGAGAATATGATGGTTGTGGTGGTAAGTAAGGCTCGGGTAGTGGTAGAAGGTGGTTGGGTCACCTTGTTAGGAGGCCGGGAGGCGGTCAGTGGTGGTTGGGAGGACTGGATAATCAAGTTGGAATAGGTGGTGGTTATCAATGGCAGAGCCAAGAAACTAAATTAGAAGGGGCACTTCTTGATTACAACTTTAATTTTTTTTCCCATAACCAACAATAAGAAGATAATAATCAGTGTGTTTGGTTTCAATTTTTCTGAAAACTAAGTTTTTTGTTTTTTTTGTTTTTGTTTTTAGTGAATATTTTTAAAATTTTAAGTAATTTTTTTTACTTTTTTAGATGTACCTTACTTAAATGTATCTAAAATAGTAAAATATTTGTGAAAAAATATTTTAAAAAATTAACAAATACACAAAAATACTAAAATGTATTAAATTTTCAATTTTTTTTTTTTTTGTATTTTTTGGTATTTAGTGTATTTTTAAAAAAAATTTCACAAATATTATACTTTTTAAGTGTATTTATGTTAGGTGTGTCTAAAAATTAAAAAAAAAATGCTTCAAATAGTAAAAAAATTCATTGAAAACATTAAAATATGAAAAATAAAATAGAATTTTTTGAAAACTGGAACCAAACAAGCTGAATAATTTTTGAAATAATATTATGTACAAAAACTTAAATAAATTATTACAAAAGTATTTCACATAAAATTTTATAATTAATTTTGAGTAAAATCGAAAAAAAAGTATTGCGTGTAACTAGTGTATCGTGGACAATGTAAAAATAGTCATATATTTAAGTCTTAAAATAAATTATATAACGGTAAGATAAATCAAATTTTTATAAAATTTGAGTAAAAATTTCATATAATAGTGACATCACGTCATTATTGACATATGATATCACCAACCAATAGTAAAGTAACATATGAAGGATGAACCCTACATGCAAATATAACTAACACTCTTATAAATTTTTACATATATATATAGTGAGATGAATTATATTTGCATATCAATAATGATAGATATTACCTTTATATTGAGATTTTTTCATAAAATTTTTATACATAAAAATATAATTTGTTGTAGTCACTTCATTTTCAATAAAACAATCACTATTATTTTCATAAATTTAAAAATGCCCTTGACATTTTATTCTAAATATTATTTTTTGTTTAAATTTTTATTTATATACATACGTTAAAAAAAAAATTCAAAAATTTAGGGGGGTGGGGGGCACGTGACCCCCCTAAGCCCCATGTGGCTCTGCCATTGGTGGTTATGCTAGTGGAGGCAGTGGTGGTGGTGTTGAGATTTGGGATGTAAAGAGAAGAAAATATATCAAGGATGAGAACACATATTAGATTATGGAAGGTGTAAGGAGATAAAATGAAAATTTTGAATTTTGAATTTTGAAAGAGGGTGTAATGAGGAAATGAAACTATTGTTAAATGAAGCTTCTATTTGAAAGGGTGATTCTATTTACGCACTGCTAATATTCTCAATACACACCATTACTTAGTACACATACAAAATAATTTTTAGGGTTTAAAAATATCTTAGTTCTCACCTTAACTTTCCATTACTAACTGTGTATTAAGAAACCACTAATTGTTTGAATACACACCATTACACATATCAAAAACTCGTCATCATTACCACTACACACAACAAAAATCCCACAATCTTTAGAATAGAGACCAACAGAGACCATCTTCATCAGTTTTGATCTTCATCGCCGGCGAAGGTTTTATTCGGCCTTCATCTTTGCCGATGTTGATCTTCATAGTTGGTGTTGAACTTTCGTCGTGTCTCATTTTGTCGTCTCGTTGTCTTAGATCATTAGCGGAGTGTTTCCTTAAGCCTCCATCTTCGCCAATGTTGATCTTCATTGTTGGTTTTGAACTCTCGTCTCTCATCGTCAATTCAAATTCATTAAATTAGTCATATTCATAAATATAGAGTTGAACAAACTTAATGTGTTCAAAAATTTATATCTCAATAATGAATAAAAGTTTAATTTATTTTAGCTGAATTAACTCAAAATGTTCAATTTTTTTATGTATGAACATTTAATATTTGGTCAATCTTAATATTTTCAACTTTAGTTATTTGAATACGACGAACAAATTCATCTTTCCAACATGCGAATGAGATAAATAAAAAACTAAAATACTAAGTCATAAACTAACATTTTCAAGTTCAAATTAACATTTTCAATGTTTATATCGGAACTAATCATCTCTGTGTTATCCATGATGTGCAAATCTTCAAATCTAATCTTTATCTCTAATCTTTTAAATTTTTTGATATTTTTTTATAAAATTATTAAAATACCCTTCTTCGAATATTGAGTTTGAACAATACTACGTTAGGAATTAAAGTGCAACAGGTTGTGGTGGTGGTAGTGCAAAGGAATAATAGTTAGTCAAAGTCACACACATAAGTTGAAAATAAGATTCAAAATCTCAAGTTTAAATTGTTAGGTCCCTTTATTGTCAAATCTGCGTACAAACTTTGTTTTGATAAAGTTGTAATTTTTCCCAGTTTTTTGTCTTTCCCGCTCGAGTGGAACCATTGCCGCTTGAGCGTAATATGGGATGTCTCAGTAGTTTGTCAGGTCTATAAAAATACTAAGATATGTGATTTCGCGCTCGAGCGGGTTCACCAGCGCTCGAGCGGAACTCTATTTTGCCACACGCATGTTTTGCTGAAGCCGCTCGAGCGGGATGTTTGGCACTCGAGCGGAGATCGCAGACTTTGTTCTCCTATATATATTTGTTTAGGCTGTTGTTAGGGTTTACTTTTCTAGATCTTGTTTAGGAGTCTTAGGATTTTGTTTGAGGTTTTCCTCTGAAAGTTTTGTTGAGTTTTCCTTGATAATTTGAGAGAGTTCTAAACTTATGATCTAAGATACATACATCAAGGAGGTTGTTACTTCATATTCAAGAGTGATCTTCTTCGGTGGATTCTGAAGATTCAAACGTAGAGTTTCAAAGGAGTTTAATTCTGTACGTAGTCGTTAACTCGACAAGTGAAGTTGTGGATTCAACTTCAGGTTGATCAGTTCCGAGACGAAGGCTTGGTGAAAGAATTACAGAAGGTGTGAAGACAAATTGACTGAGTTAGGTAATTTGTGTATTATCTTTGTAATCTTTCTTTCTTCAGTAGTGGATTGATTAGTGGCGTTTCGCCCGTGGTTTTTGATTACAATTGAAGGTTCTTCAATTGTGGTTTTTCCACATAAAAATCGCTTGTGTCGATTTATTGTTTATTCAGAAAATCAACAATCTAAATCACTTTCGTAAGTGCTTGATGATTTAGATTGCGTGTTTTGAATAATTGGGATTTGGAATATTTTAATCTTGATCTAATCACGAATCACTTAGGATTTTCACTTGGTATCAGAGCGGGTCACTCTTTGTTTTTATCAAAACTATAGGAGTGTGATTTTGTGTGATTAGTGATATGGATTCTATTCATGAAGGTAACTCGACCCATAGACCTCCTTTACTCGATGGTACAAACTATTCTTATTGGAAAGCTCGTATGAGAGCGTTTTTAAAATCCATCGATGAGAAAGTTTGGCATTGCGTGATCTATGGGTGGAGTGAACCTACTGTCACCATTGATTGTGTTGATATTCCTAAACCCCTTGATAAATGGGACACAACTGATTACCAAAACTCGAGTTGGAACAGTAAGGCTCTCAATTCCCTGTTTTGCTCCGTCACACCTGAAGAGTTTCGTCGTATCTGCACGTGTGAGGTAGCAAAAGAGGCTTGGGACATTCTTGAAACGATTCACGAAGGTACTACTTCTATCAAAAGGTGAAAACTTCAACGTCTCACATCCGCCTTTGAAACCCTTTTTATGCGCGATGATGAAACGTTTGATGAGTTCTATGCAAAACTTAGTGATATCGTGAATTCCTATTTCACACTCGGTGAAAAAATTGGTTGGAAATTTGCAGACTTATGAAGCCCACCAGATTTCAAAGAAAAAACAAAAAGATAGTGTGGCTTTCACTAGTGCTCATGAGACTGCAAAAACTTCGAAGACTGAATTTGATTTAGAGTCTAAGATGACGGCTATGTTTACTAAACAGTTTAAAAAAATTTTGAAGAAAAAGAAGCCTAATTTCAGAAACCCTATTTCAAAAGACAAGAATAATGAAAAACCCAAAACTTTTCCACCAAAACTTGCTCAAAAAACTGAAAAGAAGATTGTAAAGGGGCAAAGGGTCAAGTGCTATGAATGTCAAGGGTTTGGCCATGTTGCCCTTGAATGTCCGTCAAAAAAGAATCGAAAGAAAGTCTACACTGTGACTTGGGATGATGAAAACGGGTCGGAGCAAGAATCCGAAGAACCTGAATCCGGCAAAGACGGGGATAGCGCTTTCATGGCATTTTGGTCCACTTTTACTCAACCTCTTCCAAAGCCAGCGGAATTAGCTCGTGGTCAGAACCTGCATCATGCTCCCACCTTTGACGGGAGTAACTACCTGTATTGGAAGATCAGAATGAGGGCGTTTCTGAGAGCTTCTGACCCAGAAGGCTGGCAAGTTATTGAAGAATATACAGAAAATGCTGACAATCCGAGCAATCAGAGAGCCCTGATTTCTATTTGTGGTGCAATTTCTGATGAAGAACAGCAATGGGTTGCTCACTGTACAAAGGCTAAAGATGCATGGGAGATTCTGAGCCAATTCCATAAAAGAGGAGATTCACCTTCACCACCATCCAGTAACTTTTCTGCCTTAGTTGCCCGACTGGATGAGGCCAAGAAGAATGAGGAGCAAAAAGATGATGATGAAACATTTACATCTGAAGACAATGATGAGATTACCGGTGATGATCTACAATAAGCTTACGAAAAGCTTTATGATGAATCTCTGAATCTGTTGAAAATCAATGACAAACTCACTCTCAAGCTCAAAGCATGTGAAAGTGAGAATGTTAAGCTAAAAGGAGAACTTGTAGCAGCAAAGCAGAATATCATCAAGATCTCAAGTGACAGGCAAGACTTATGTGGAAAACTTCTATCCTGTGAAACTGAAAGGAATGAACTTCTGAAGGTGTATTCCACATATGAAGAGAAGCTTGAAAGTCTTGAGATGTCACAAGCTACATATGAAGAGATAGTCTGTCAGAAAGATGAAGAACTCCGTATTGCTAGAGCTACTATTGCCATGTGGAACAAAGGTTCCAAATCTTTAGAAGACATCCTCGGGTCTCAAAAAATGGGTTGTGACAAAAATGGGCTAGGCTATGGTGCGATAGCTCACAAGGGACAGGCCTCTACTTCACATGACCTGAAGACTTAAGCAAAAGGAAAACTGAAGGTAGACCAGGGTGATCCCTCTGTTCATCTACCTAAAGGGGGTAAGATCAACAAAAGGGAGGTAAAACCTGTTTTTATTTGTCATCACTGTGGTAGGTATGGCCACATTTGTCCTTAATGCTATGAATTGTTTGGTAAGGTGTCTCAAAAGGGTAGAAATTCGAATACTTTTTGGGTTAGGAGACAACCTTACATGTCTAGGCAGAATACCAAGATTCATGAGGGTGTTCACAACGCCAAGACACTTACCAAGACCAAAAAGATTTGGGTGAGAAAAGATGATTTGACTTGTTTAGTTGTTCACACTGCCCTAAAAGCACGTGACTCACACATGTGGTATCTTGATAGTAGGTGCTCTCGTCACATGTCCGGTAACAAATCCTACTTCATCTCCCTTGAAAAATATGAATGAGGACTTGTTACCTTTGGAGATGGCGGCACTTCTAGAGTCATTGGTAAGGGCTCTATAAGTGTTACTGGTCTTCCCAAGCTTGAAAATGCTCTTCTTGTTGATGGCCTTAAAGCAAATTTTTTGAGCATTAGTCAAATGTGTGATTCCCATCATGAAGTATTGTTTTCAAAAGATAAATGTGAAATTGTGGATAAAAAGGGAAATACTGTCTTGCATGGGGTTCGCACATCTGATAACTGCTATGGGATTGTTACTACTAATGATCTCACTTGTCACTCTGCCATCATAAGTAACATTGATTTGTGGCATCAAAGATTAGGTCATATGAATTTCAAAGACCTAACTAAGATAGCCAACAAAGAGCTGGTGAGAGGAGTACCTAAACTGGGTAAGAATCTGAACCATGTGTGTGGACCATGTCAACTTGGAAAGTAGACCCGTGCCCCTCATAAAAAGGTGAACAGCTTTACAACCAAACGTCCTCCTGAATTGGTTCACATGGATTTAATGGGTCCTACTCGCACTGAAAGCATTGGAGGTAAAAGATACATTTTTTTAACTGTTGATGATTTTACTCGTTTTTCGTGGATAAATTTTTTCAGGGAAAAATCTGATACGTTTGATGCTTTCCAGACCTTAGTCCTTAAAATCCAAAATGAACAGGGTGTTTCCATTGGGCGTATCATAAGAATCCAAACTGATCATGGTCGTGAGTTTGAAAATAGTCCGTTTTCAGATTTTTGTGATATGCATGGAATTAAGCATGAATTTTCTGCACCTATTACTCCACAACAAAATGGAGTGGTTGAGAGGAAGAATAGAGTTGTTCAAGAAATGGCTAGGGTCATGCTCCTTAGCAAGAAACTTCCTCCAAAGTTTTGGGCCGAAGCACTAAATACTGCTGTTTATGTCATAAATCATGTGTATTTAAGGCCCGACACTTTACAAACTTCATATGAATTGTGGAAGGGATTGAAACCTAATGTAAAACACTTCAAAACTTTTGGGAGTAAGTGCTACATTTTCAAAGATAGAGAGCCTTTGGGCAAATTTGACTCCCGAAGTGATGAAGGTATTTTTCTAGGGTATTCAACCACTAGTAGGGCTTTTCGAGTCTATAACCTGCGAACTTCTTCTTTAATGGAATCTATCAATGTGGTTATAGATGACACAGGTTCACCTACTCCAGCAACAAATAAGGATGACAATGGTGAGTCCCCAATCTTGGATACTGAACCACAAAGTCAAAGAGAAGTTGAGACGGCACCATCCTCACAGGTAAGTCAAAGTCCAAAGAGTGCACAAAGAAACATCACTCCTGATGCTTCTGTCACCGCAAGTCCTGAGTTCAAACCATCAGCAAGGGTGAAACTGAATCATCCAGCTCAACATGTGATTGGAAGTGTATCGGATCGAATGAAAACCCGAAGACAGATTCGGGATGAGGTATCACATATGTGTTATGTTTCTTTAATTGAACCTAAGAATTTTAAAGAGGCCTTGCTAGATGATAGTTGGGTCAATGCTATGCATGAAAAATTAGGTCAATTTGAATGTAACAAAGTTTGGACTCTAGTCCCCAGACCTAGAGACATGAATGTGATAGGTACCAAGTGGATCTTTAAAAATAAATTTGATGAGAATGGTATTGTGGTTAGAAATAAAGCTAGGTTGGTTGCTTAAGGATACACTCAAGTAGAAGGTATTGACTATGATGAGACGTTTGCCCCAGTTGCACGTCTCGAATCTATTCGTATTTTGCCTGGTGTTGCATGTTATCTTGGTTTCAAAATGTTTCAAATGGATGTGAAAAGTGACTTCTTGAATGGGTACCTGAAAGAAGAGGCATATGTTGAGCAACCAAAAGGGTTTGAGGACCCTAAATGTCCAAATCATGTCTACAAGTTAGACAAGGCTTTGTATGGGTTGAAACAAGCCTCTCAGGCTTGGTATGATAGACTTACTACCTTTCTTCTTGATAATGATTTTCAAAGGGGTAGTGTGGATAAGACTCTATTTGTGAAACATACGAAGTCTCATATTCTTGTTGCTCAGATTTATGTTGATGATATTGTGTTTGGATCCACTGCTAATCATCTTGTGAAATATTTTTTGGATTGTATGACACATGAGTTTGAGATGAGCATGATGGGAGAGTTGTCTTATTTTTTGGGTCTTCAAATTAAACAGTCTCCTTTAGGTATGTTTGTTTCTCAGTCTAAGTATGCCAAAAATCTTGTGTCAAAGTTTGGTCTTGAGTCTGCCAAACATGCACGCACTCCCACGAGCACCAGTCTTCACCTTTCTAAAGATTCTTCTGGTTCTGATGTTGATCCTACCCTTTATAGGAGTATGATAGGGAGTCTTTTGTATCTCACAGCCAGTCATCCTGATATTGCATTCAGTGTAGGTGTCTGTGCCCATTACCAAGCCAGTCCTAAAGAGTCTCATCTTCTTGCTGTTAAACGCATCATTAAATATGTTAATGGGACCTCGGGGTATGGGGTTTCGTTTTCTACTGATACTACAACTGAAATTACTTTTTTTCCTGATGCCGACTGGGCAGGGTGTGCTGATGATAGGAAAAGTACATCCGGGGGGTGTTTTTACCTTGGAAATAATTTGGTTTCCTGGCATAGTAAAAAGCAAAATGCCATCTCTCTTTTGACTGCTGAGGCTGAGTACATTGCTGTAGGAAGTTGTTGTGCACAAATGCTGCGGATGAAGCAAATGCTTCATGACTATGGGATTAAACAGAACACTCTCACTCTGTTCTGTGATAACACAAGTGCCATAAACATTTCAAAAAATCCCGTCCAACACTCTCGCACCAAACACATTGACATTCGTCATCATTTTATTCGAGAGTTAGTGGAAGAAGGCCTTGTTGTTCTGGAACATGTTCCCACTGAGCATCAAAAAGCTGATATTTTTACAAAACCCCTTGATCTTCTTTGGTTTGAGTTTCTTAGAAAGACCTTGGGTGTTGTGCTCAGTAACTAGGGTGTTTCCTGTTTCCTTTAATGGGTATGAGTGGTTGGCTTATTGTATACTTGGATGTGATAATCTCATTGTCATTAAGTCCTGATATCTTTGCATCAAAAATTTATATGAACACTGCTCATGGTGCTTACAAGATCTTATTCGTCTTTGTTCATAGCTCATTTTGAATGCCCATACTCATTTACTTCATGATCTCATTCTGTACACATTCTTGAGATAAACTATTGCAGGGGTTTCCGCACAAGTGATCACAGTTCTCTATGGACCACTAACAGTGTTTCTTGTACTTTCTCAGAGGAATTGACCTATACTGGTATATCATGGGTGATGTTGAGTCTCTTAACCATCTACCATTGTTTTTCACATCCATGGTTTCTCCCTCAGTTCATTGAAATCCGGGCATTAGGAAAAGGCTACCTCAGAGGCACCAACCAGGCCATCCTTTTTGATTTCATTCTTCTCTGGTTTGGTCTCTGTAGACACCCCATTTTTGACCGACCTCAAGACTTGGACGTCACTGATTGAACACTCGGTGATTATCCATGATTGTGTTTGTTTTGAGTTCCCGGAGGTCCCGGCTGCGCGCCGCGCCTCAGGATCTCTCAACCGACTTGCACTAGGCTTGGTTTTACACCAAGACTTGTGTGTTTTTGCACTAGAGGGTGGGGGAAGGCTCTTTGGCCACCCCTGATCACCACCGGCTTCCCTTGCACACCACCGGCCCTCTTTTTATTCCACCGACACTGATTTCTCATAATCTGTGGCCGGTCGGCACTATATGTTGCCGACCGGCACTTTATTGTGCCGATGACCCTTTTGGCTGGCCGGTGTAACCCCTTTGAAACCTCAGACTTGGTGCATGCCAGCTGTGCCAGCTGGAATGCACCATCACCACTCCCTATACCCGGGAATGCACCCTTTGGTCCCTTTGACCCCCTCTCTCCTCTTGGAGCTTGAACCCTTGGCCAAGCTTCTTGGAGAAGCTTGGCCAGCTGTCCCAGAGGCTTCTAGAAGCCCTGGAGCCCCTTGAATCCTTTGCACCCCTTGAACCCCCCCCTTTTGCTTAGCCACCAAGTCTTTTATTGCCTATATAAGCTCATCTCTCTCCCTTTGTCAAGGGGTTAGCCATTTTAGGTCAAAAACCAGAGCTTATATCTATATATCTGTGTGATATACCTTCTCTCTCTATATTCTCCCTCTCTCTCCTCTTGTGTGTGTGATTTTAGGCCTAAAAGTGTAGTTTTACCTTACTTTTGCAACATTACACACACCTTTACACCTTAGCTCGAGATTGAGAGACTTGGGAGGTTGATTGCTGTGGTTTTGAGCTGGTTTTGATCACTAGAGAGTGGCTGGAACCTTTGTTCTTCAAGGGATCTTCAAGGGTAAACACTTTACTTTATATTCCCCATTCTTGCAACAAGTTTCTACCCCATTTGCTTTATGTTTTTGGATTTGTGTTTAACATAAAAAAGTCTTGTTTTTACTTGTTCTTGAACCTTCATTAAGGTCATTTTGTGGTTTGAGTAAAGGTTCATCCTATTAGGCCTTGTTTGGCCATTTTTGGTGCCTTTTTCTAAAGCCTCCTTTACTTGGTGTTTTTGGCCTTCTCACCATTGAAAACCAGTGGGTTTTCAGTGGTGAGGAAGGTGATTTTAGGTCACATATAGGGGAGGGACACCCCTCTCCCCTTTGTCTCTCTTTGGCCCTCATTCTTGGCTCATGAAGTAGCATGTGTGCATGTTTGCATTTAGCTTCATTTCAAAGCTTTCTTGGGTGTTTTAGGTCATGTTTGATCTCTGTTTTAGGTTGGTTTTATGGCCTTTAACATGTACCTCATGCTTGCTTTGTAGTGTCCCCTTATGCTTAAAAGCATGCCATGCATTTGAGCCATGTTCTTTGCATATTGTAGCTTGGTTCCATGAGGGTATTAGCATCATATTACCATGCATAAGGGCTGTGAGCCACTGATTTTGCCATGAATAGTGTGCTTAACATGGTTGTTTTGTACTTTAGGCTTGTAAGCCTTGTATGTTTTGGTTCCTAGCATGCTTAACTTGTCTTGATCCCATGATTTGGCATCATCTAGGGTCATTTTTTTGTCCATAAATCATGCTTGTATATATGTATGTGTAGCCTATTTCATGCCATAAGGGTATGCTCTTGTATGTCTAGGAATGAGCATTGTGCATGTTTCAATGTTTGATGCATTTTGGGGGGCTGCCATATATGGGGTTCGGGTGTCATTTCACATGCTAAAAGTCTGTTTTTGGTTGTTAGATGTATGCCATGAATGGTCTTGATAATGGTGGTAAGTTGCTCTCTTTGGTGCCTTGGGTTTTGGGCTTAATGCCTTGCATGCTTGCATGAGTGTTGGTCCTCATTTTGGGCACTTTTTGCTACTGTTTTTGGGGGGTTTTGAGGGCTGCCTCATTGTGGTTAGACCACCATTATATGCTCACCACATGCTAGTTGCATACTTGGTCCACTAGGTGTTGTAGCATATTGATCCCATTGCATGCTTGGCTCATGTTCGCATTACACTAGCATCTTGTACATTCTAGCATTTTGCATGACTAATGTGTTGGTTGTGTGGTACTTAATTTGCTAGCATCCTATTTTCCATATTGTATTATTGAGGCATGTGTGCATAAGTTGCATCTCATTACTTGGTTTGGGGTGTCAAACCAAGTGTGGGAAGCAAGGGGTGTTTGTACCTCAAGTGACATAACACACCTTGATTCCCATGTCACTAGGACCCTTGACTTTAGCATGATAGGGCCTTAGTTCCCATGTTTGTGTTGCATGCATTTTTATCATTAAAATGCAACCTTGGTTCTTTAGGCCATCATGCACCGAGGTGCACAATTGATGGCCCTAGAACCAAGAGTCATGCCTCCTTGAGTCCCCAAGTATGATAGGAGGCATTGACCATGCATAAATATGCCCAAAATTCCATACCATGCTCTGTTGCTGTCTGCTGCTGTCAAAACTGTCTCCTGCAGGAATTTAGTGCCGACCGGCACTCTTCAGTGCCGACCGGCACTATTTTTGTGCCGATAAACCTCATATGCAGCCGGTGGCCAATTCAAGCAGCCGATGACCACTCCCCCCAGCCGGTGTGGTACTACAGATCATTTCGAATGTATTCTGAGATTTTGGAATTTTTTTTGGAGGGGCAGGGCAGCAAAAACAGAACCAGCAGTGGCACGGTACGGGTTTTCCGGGCAAGTTGGATCGAACATGCATCGTTCGCGCATCCCGAGGCAGGGCTGAGGCCCCTTTCTCTTATGTTAGCATTTAGTTTGATAATTAGAAATTTCTGTAATAATTAATTTATTCTGCATCTGGACTGTATTATTTTTGGGCTGTATATTCTTTTGGTCCCTCCGGGTGAGGGCATATTTGTAATAAGTGTGGGTGAGTGTGTGTATGTCTTCTAACCCCCACTTCTTTCTTCCCTTTTATTTATCTGCTTTGATGGTAGATTAGGGCACGTTTATTTTAGCATACCTTATGCTATGCATGCGTGCATCCATGCATTTGTATACATACATTGGGCTCGGCACATCATACAAACTGCATTGTATTTCAATTTCAAATTGAATACGTATTATTTGTAGCATTTCTCATGCCATGTTTAGGATAGCCGAGCCTACCTCGATTGCATCCCTGTATGCGTTGCATTAGACATTTCAGTATGCTTAGGTCCATGCATGGATTTCTAATGAGCTTCTGTTTTGGCTTGGAGTACTAGGTAAGCTTTTATGCTTTAGCATCCTTGCATGTGTGTGAGTGTTGCCATGACAGCATGATTGCCATGAGGCTAGTTGCTTATGTGATATAACTGCATGAATGCCTGTGGGTGGAGGTTGGATTGCGTGAGTTGGAACAATTCATTGAAATCCGCATTTTAGCCTACTTGCGAGTAGCACAAAAATTAACACGTTTTTTTTCGAGACAAAACGGATATGCAATGTTTATTTCCAAATTAGGCAATCTAGTCTATACTTTTGTGTTGTGAGCATCACATAGTAATTCTAGGCTAATAACCGGAATAAGAACGTGTAAAGTTTTCAAAAACGGATATCACGGTTAATAGAGGCCGGTCTTCGGACCGGGCGAAAGGGGGTGCTCATAGCTGACCTTCCCCGATCGTACCCAAGCTCCCGAGCCAAGACCACTTTGGTGATGACGGACATGTGGCCTTCGGCACCGAGTCAGGGTTTCCTAAATTTCCCATTTTAAATATTTAGGTGGCGACTCTGTAATCTGGCAAAGCAGTCCATGTTTGGCACTACTTTTCAAAATCTGTTTTTCTTCAAAACGATTTGCCGGATTTGGACTCTTTGGTTCAGATTGAGAACCGCAACAAAAAGGAGAGTCCGAGCTGTAGCGAGGTCCCCCGCGGGCGTTGTTACAGTTTCTGGCGACTCTGCTGGGGAGTTTAGAGAGCTTGACTCGAATTCGTGATATCCTGTTTTGATTTCATTTATGTATCTCTTTGCATTGCATGTGCATTGGTGCGCCTAGGATACCGTGTTGGCCATCTGCTATTCCTGAGCGGTTTGCTGGAGGCTTGTCTTGTCAAGACATGACCATAAGGCTGACCGGTTGCGGGCTCTGCCAGTATGGGAACACAAACCCCGGTTTTACCGGGGACCCTTTTTGACCATTCGACCTAGTGCATATCGGAATCCATAGTGACCATTCCAAACTAGGACAGGTTGCTTACCCGATTATAGGTTGTTTGAAACCGCTGTGTGCGTAGTGAAACCCTAGCTCCTGACAAAATAGGACAGGGAAACCCTACCCCAATATAGGGGTGTCTTGGTTCTCATTTATCTGCTATGTGCTTTAGAGTGTAACTCTGCAGGGAGCGTACAGATCAGTTTGCAAGTTTAAACATCAGGCCTAAGGGCATCAGTATCAGTGTTTTGAGAATCAGTTGTCTGTGGATATCAGATTCAGGCCTAGGGGCAATGGTTCATGATCAGTGATCCGGTATTTGAGGAACAGTGTATCCAATTCACTAGCAGTGTGTTATAACATCCAACCGTGTGTTGTGTATTATTTTATGCTGTTATGCTGTCCGATTGTCTGTTTATTTATACGCTTTATTTATCTTTTTACTAGGTAGTTGAGCACGATTGCTTCCCACCCAGTAGATATTCCCCAAGCACCCTGGACTAGAGGTCGCCGACTTCATCGATCTGAGGATCTGATAGACGGACAACCAGTGTACTACTCACTACCCCCGGTTACTAGACGAAGGTCAGTCCGGCAGAGGACATCAGTACAGCAGTCAGTTCAGAGGGCCTTATCTACTCCACCTGTGTTCAGTAGGGATCAGGATTCCGTGTCACCAACGGAGGGAGAATATATACCAGTAATTCAACCAGAGCAGGATAGTATGGCCAGTTTGGAAGAGATGGTGCGCCACCTCCAAGAGAGCATGAAAACAATGCAGCAAGATGCCGTTCGTCAGGCAGAATTCTCCAGGCAATAGGCTACAGTTGTGAGAGAACAGGCAGAGACAATTGCCAGACTAGAACAGCAAACCGGAGCATCTGCTTCGCATCAAGTTCCCCCCCCACCAGGAGTTCCAAACCTTGGGGAGACAGCCAACGTTCAGAATGATACAGAACTGCCCACGGGACCACCCCCACCTTTAGCCCCGCCTCAAATCCAACCCCAGCTATCAAAGACGCCCACCAACCTATTGGACTCTCCCTTTGAGTTCGAGACTGATTCTACCGCACTGAAACTGAGCAAGCTTGAAAAGCTGTTCAAGAGATCTCAAGGGGTCAAGACTATCCCCGATATTGAAGATGGTTATACCGACGCAGCTGTGACGCTGCCCGACAGATTCAAAATGCCTCACATTGATCAGTTCGACGGGACCGAGGACCCCATGGTGCACTTAAGATTGTTTTCAGATATTCTGAGGCCGATGGGCCTCAGTAGGCTTCAGAAGTTGTCTTTGTTTGGCCGGACCCTATCGGGTGTGGCGGCCATATGGTATGCCAAGCTAGAAGATGATGTCAAGAGGAATTGGGACGAAATGGCCGAGGCCTTCATCGCGCAGTACTCATACAACACACAGATTGAGATTACGACCCGTGATCTCGAGACGACTAGACAAGAGCCTAAGGAAAGTTTCTCAGAGTTTGTAACCAGATGGAGGGCCAAGGCTTCGATGATGACCTTGAGGCCTACAGACAAAGACCAAATTCGGATGATTGTGCGCAATCTCCAACCGAAGCTGATGCAAAAGATGATAGTGCTCCCCTTTCCTACTTTTTCTGACCTACATGAAATGGGGGTGCAGATTGAGGATGCCTTGAAGCAAGGCTTGATCGATAACGACCGAGAGCAACCTCGACGAACTTTCAATCGCAGTAGCAATGCAGGCCCGAGTGGCGTTACGACTGCAAGAGCTCAGGAAGTAGGCATGGTCACCGCCAATCCCCCTCCAAGAAATACAGCAGCTTCACCATTCTCCGGTGCGTCCGGAAGCAACCCGCAAACAACCAAATACCCACCCAGAAACACCAGAACCTTCGCCCCACTTTATATGCCCCTATCCAAAGCTCTGGGGGTTTTGATCAAAAAAGGGCATCTGAAGCCCCTAGAGCCGCGGCCCCTACCAGAAAAACTCCCTCCTACCCATAACCCAGTCAAGTATTGTGCGTTTCACCAACAGCACGGTCACGACACCGACCAGTGCTATCGGTTGCGCCATGAAATTCAAGATCTCATCGATAACGGGGTGATTTTGCCTCCCGAGAAACCCAACGTTACTACAAACCCTCTCCCCGCACATAACCAAGCTCCACCCCCTAAAAGACTTAATTTCATCCATACTGGGGCCGTGTCTTACGACCCTAGTGTCTACATCACACCCACCCACTTGCCTAAACCAGAGGTGTTCCTCCCCGATTGCACTGACTTGTGCATGATGGACATCTCTGTAACCCAACCTAAGCCAGCGGTGGTGGCCGCCGAGAACAGGAGAGAAGAGACCCCGAAGGGAAAAAGGGTTGTTGGATCGGAGTCTGCGGAATCTAGGAATTACAGTGGGAATTACAGTGGGAAGACATACGGTCCGAGTGACTACATCTCGATGATAGGCCAAGATAGGCCCATGATGGAACTGCCAACAGGGGGAGAATTGTGCATGATCCGAGGGGATAGTCTGGGACAGGGAATTGATGATGTCACAACCGTAGGGGAGGACCTGGCCAATCTCCAATTTTACAGCGACCAATACCCAGAGGACGCGACGGTCGCATGGTTCGATTATGAGGATTCAGCAGAAGTTACCGGGTGGTTGGATGATCAACCCGATGTGATAGGAGATTTTCAGTCAGAACAAGGCCCCAGCAGGGGCAAGAATATCAGTGACGGCCGGGGAGGGTCGAAGAACAGAGTGTATTGCCGGAAAGCGCCGGCACGAAGAATTTCGCTCGGGAGTGGAGCATCTTGACCATAGGAATTGTTGAACGGCCGGATACATTGGCACAGTCAGAACAGGAAAGGTTTGAGGGATCTGAGAGAGTCAGGAAAGCAAAGGCCCATGTGGGGACTGAAACCGCTGTGTGCACAGAGACAGGTAATGCTACGAGTACGAGGATGGAAAGTGCCGTGAGTACGAGAACAGCCATGCCAGAGCCCGACAGATGTTTGTCAGTTGCTGATGGGATGTGGTGGGAAGATGAGGATCTTTGTCTTGCCCATACAGACGAAGACTGGGGAAACAACCAACCGATGACACTTGGTACCTTGGAGAGATAGATCACATGACACGGAGTGGGCGGTATTTCAAACCTCCACACTTAGATCAGCCAGAGGCTTCTGGGAAGGATAGAGAGGCTGAAAAGCAAAAAGAAAAGCAACTTGAAGAGGAGGCTGTGCTCAAACAGCTTAAAAAGATACAAGCAGACATCTCTATATGGGGACTGCTCATGGCATCACGGGTGCATAGAGAGGCCGTCTTATCAGCCATGGACAAAGCAAAACTTTCAATAGAAACCACGCCAGAGCAGCTGGTAGGATTGGTCTTTCCGGGGGGAGCCACCCCGATGCTGACATTTTCCGACAAGGAATTGCCACCCGAGGGGACAGAGCATAACAAGCCCCTCTACATTTCCGTGGAATGTAGGGATAAATGGATACCGGTGGTACTTGTTGATACCGGGTCCGCCATCAACGTTTGCCCGGCAAGAACGGCATATGCAGTTGGTTTGAAAACCGCAGATTTTGTACCAACAGCCCAGGTTATCCGGGCATACGACAACACAAGTAGAGAAGTGATGGGAACCGTAAAAGTTCAGACAAAGGTCGGGCCCGGGCAGCATGAGATAGATTTCCATGTCTTGGAAGTGCCTGCGACTTTCAACTTGCTTTTGGGACGACCGTGGCTGCATCAGGTGAAGGCGGTATCATCTACTTTGCATCAAATGGTGAAATACCCCTACGGAAAGGGAGTAGCCATTGTCTTTGGAAACTCATCAATCCACCCACCACCGGAGGTATCCACGCCTGTTCTAGAAATCGAGCATGGCATGGAAGATGTGTTCATATCAGGGTTTACCCTAGCTGAGGCTCAGGTTGTACAAAACATCATGGCTGCTAACGAAGGGATCTATGTCAGCGCCCAAGCAGTGTATCTCATGAACAAGCTCCAACATATCCCTGGGATGGGATTAGGAAAGAGCGGCCGCAAAGGCGTTGCAGCATTGGCCGGGGTGCCACACAATCCCCACACCTTCGGCTTAGGTTATCTGCCCACTAAGGAAGATTGGGTGAGAAGAGGAAAAGAAATGGCTGGGAGAGCCAAAGCAAAACAAATGGGAAGGCCTTTTGAGTTGATGCATCGGCCCATCCGGGGTACCCTAAACGGACGCTTCGTCCGGGAGGGGGAAGACTTTCCGTTCTGTGGTTTTTCGGAGCCGTGGTTGAACGCAGAGAAGAAGCGCGTGCCGGGTTTCGAAATCTTCTTTGACTTGCAAATATCTGGGGATGATGCTGAAGAGCAGACAGACCCAACAGTTGAGGCTGAGCATAGCAAAGAAGAGGAGTCTGTGGCTACAGAGTTTGAAATGGGGGGTAGCACTGGCATGTCTACTTTCAGATCCTTCGATCGACCGGTTGTGCTTGGGGGATGGCTCCTCAGTGACCATGATCGGAGATGAGACGGCTGCGGGCCTACAATCAGCTATTTTGGATGCATCCATCGCACCCTCCCTCACTTGGCAGTACGAGGAGGGATTCTTATCTAGCAGCACCGGGTCAGGTAGTGAGCCGGAATCTGATTCCACAGAGTCTTGTGAGTCGGAATCAGGTTCCAGCTCAGCTGAGTCTGAGTCCGGTATTCCTGGGGGTGATAACCCGGATGCCACAGTCCTGTCCAGGTCGTCTTTTTCTTTCTCTTTTGAGTCTGTTGTAACAGAAGAATTGGACGGTTTGGAAATGCATAATGAGAATGAGGTGACTGTGGTTTCTGAGTACTTTTCTGTACCTTTGGTTTATTGCTTAAATCAGGACTTTCAAAATTTTGATGAAAACGACGAGGACGAAATTCCTCCGGTTTTGCAACGACTAATTGAACAAGAGCAGGAGAGGTTTGTTAAACCCTTAATGGACGAAATCACTACCGTGAACGTTGGTACTGAGAAGGACCCGCGGCTGGTCCAGATCGGGTCCACGTTGTCTTCGGAGGAACGCGAGCGCTTAGTCGCTTTATTAAAAGATTTCAAAGATGTTTTCGCGTGGTCCTACGAAGACATGCCTGGAATCGATCCTGAGATTGTACAGCACCGGATCCCTCTTGACCCCGAGGCCCGACCTGTCAAGCAGAAACTCAGGAGGATCCGCCCTGACTGGGCCATTAAGATCAAGGAAGAGGTCACCAAGCAGATTGATGCAGGCTTCCTGCTGGTATCCGAATACCTGACTTGGTTGGCCAACATTGTTCCAGTGCCGAAGAAGGATGGCAGAATCCGGGTATGTGTGGACTTCAGGGATTTGAACAGAGCTAGTCCGAAGGATGACTTTCCCTTGCCGCATATCGACGAGTTGGTAGATTTCACAGCGGGGCATGCTCTGCTTTCGTTCATGGATGGCTTTTCAGGCTATAATCAGATAGTAATGGCACCCGAAGACCGGGAGAAGACTGCTTTTACCACCCCGTGGGGTACATATTGCTACAGAGTGATGCCATTTGGGCTAAAGAACGCTGGGGCTACGTATCAACGGGCTGCAACCACAATATTACATGACATGATCCATAAAGAGGTCGAAGTGTATGTGGACGACATGATTGTCAAGTCCAAAGAAAGAAAGGGCCACTACACCGCCTTGCAAAAGTTTTTCCAAAGGATCAAGGAATTTAGGCTGCGGCTGAATCCTCAAAAATGTACGTTTGGTGTTACAGCGGGAAAAATGCTGGGATTTTTGATTACACAAAGGGGCATTGAAGTCGACCCTTCTAAAATCAAGGCCATCTTAGAAATGCCACCACCAATGACTGAAAAGGAGGTGCGAGGCTTTCTGGGTAAAGTGCAATTCATAAGGCGGTTTATCTCAAAACTAACCTTAACTTGTGAACCACTTTTTGGTCTTTTGAAGAAAGGAAAGAAGTTCCATTGGGACGGCCGATGCCAGGCTGCGTTTGAACAGATTAAAGAGTATCTACAGAATCCGCCAGTGTTGTCACCACCAAAGCCGGGGAAGCCGTTGATATTGTATCTGTCAGTGACTGAAACCACAATGGGCTGTATGCTCGCGCAAGAGTCGGAAGATAAAGTGGAAAGGGCCATCTACTACCTGAGCAAAAAGATGCTGGATTACGAGACCCGCTACACCCCGCTAGAGAAGGCTTGTTTGGCCTTGGTATGGGCTACCAGGAAACTGCGGCACTACCTGTTAGCCCACTCTGTAATGTTGGTTTCACGTCTTGATCCCATCAAATATCTTTTCGAGAAACCAGCGCTTACGGGTAGGCTAGCTCGTTGGTTGCTGTTGCTCTCAGAATTTGATCTCAAGTATGTGACGCGCAAGTCTGTAAAAGGGAGAGCGGTAGCAGAATTCCTTGCCGACCACCCGGTGGAAGGGGATGAAGCGGTTGAGTACCTGTTCCCAGATGAAGCTATTTTGCACATCGAAGATGAAACTTGGACGATGTACTTTGACGGAGCGTCAAATCAATACGGATATGGGATAGGGGTGTTGCTGATAGCGCCCGACGACTCCCGTATCCCTTTAGCATTTAAGCTCCAGTTCAAAGTCTCGAACAATGAGGCAGAGTATGAGGCTTGTATTGCCGGTTTAGAAGCTGCCCTAGAACTAGGGGCAAGGCGATTGGATGTCATTGGGGATTCGAACCTAGTTGTGTCTCAAGCGAAAGGAGATTGGAAAGTAAAAGAGGAAAAGATGATAACATACCACCAGACCTTGGATTTGTTAATCCCTCGGTTTGAAAAGCTAAATTTCACTCACCTAGTGAGAGAGAACAACAGGTTTGCAGATTCGCTAGCAACTCTATCTTCCATGATAGACATCCCATCTGGGGTCCGGATGCGTCCAGTCATTATTGACCAGAAATTTGCACCTGCCTACGAGTCAATCTCTGCCATAGATGAAGTGCAAGATAACAACCCTTGGTATTACGACATATGGAACTTCTTAGAGAAGGAGACATACCCACCAGGGGCAAACGCCAAAGACAAAAGGGCCATCAGAAGAATGGCTGTTCAGTTTATCATTTGCGGGGGTAAGTTGTACAAAAGAGGTCATCTGGGAATGCACAAGCTGTGTGTAGAAGCTGAAGAATCGAAGCGCCTGATGGAGGCCATCCATGGAGGAGAATGTGGGGCACATATGAATGGGGTAATGCTGGCACGGAAGATCCTCAGACAGGGTTACTACTGGTCTACCATGGAGGAAGATTGTATCGGTTTTGTTCGACGATGCCACAAATGCCAGATCCATGCAAATCGCATGAACATCCCGCCGTCAAAGCTGTACAACATGACATCACCATGGCCGTTCTCAGTATGGGGAATCGACGTGATTGGAGCTGTTACTCCGAAGGGGTCGAATGGGCATGAGTATATTTTAGTAGCAATAGATTACTTTACAAAGTGGGTCGAGGCCCAATCTTATGCCGTGTTGAAGGCTTCGCAAGTCGCAAAGTTTATCAGAAACAACATTATCTGCCGTTATGGAGTCCCGAACGAGATCATTTCAGACAATGGTTCTCACTTCAAGAAAGAGGTGATTGATTTGCTGGAGAAGTACAATGTGGCTTTTCATAAGTCATCCACGTATCGGCCGCAGACCAACGGAGCAGTTGAGGCCGCCAACAAAAACATCAAACACATACTGCAGAAGATGGTGGAAACCTATCGGGACTGGCCAGACAAGTTGCCATTCGCTCTGTGGGGCTACCGAACTTCGATTAGAACTTCGACTGGAGCAACTCCTTATTCACTAGTCTATGGGATGGAAGCCGTTCTACCAATTGAGATTGAGGTTCCGTCATTGCGAGTGCTGGCTGAGTGTCAGATAGCTGAGGCAGATTGGCAGCAGAGTAGATTCGAGGAACTCATGCTCTTTGATGAAAGAAGGCTGAAAGCACTGTACCATGTCCAAGGTTATCAGCGCAGAATCGCCCGGGCTTTTAACAAGAAAGTTAAGTCCAGGAATTTGAAAGAAGGAGATTTGGTGCTCAAAGACAATCGAGCTCCCATCCACGACCCAAGGGGCAAGTTCAGACCTAATTGGACAGGTCCCTATATCATCAAGTCTATCTGGTCAGGCGGAGCTGTGGTTCTGATGGACCTAGATGGCCTAGAGTTCTCCCAACCGATCAACATGGACAAGTTGAAGAAATATTATCCCTGAGAGGCTCGCTAGGCCGAAAACCCGAAAGGGCGACCTAGGCAAAATTCAGAGCATAGAAAATTAGAAAATATAAAAACTGAGCTCGCAAGGTTGAAAACCCGCAAAGGGCGGCCTTGGCAAAAGTTAGAGCGCAAAAGGAGAGCGAAAATACTCGAGTGAACCCAAGCCTGAACTACGTAAGGCTTGATTCCCATCTTTGGGATACGTAGGCAGCTTCGTCCCGAAGTTCAGCCATAAACTCTTTCCCGATCAACTTTGTCCATTTGATCATCTTGGTCATCTTTGCCCATCAGCATTTGTCGCAATCTTCGGTACAGTGCTATTCAGACTAGGCGCAACTTTCCGTTGCCGTACAGTGCCGCGGTACCATTCAAACAAGGGGCAACTTTCCAGTTGATAGGATTCGGGGTTGTGCATCTCAGTGACAAATTTCAGGCGTGTCCAGTTCTGATCCATATCGAAAATGGTTTTGAAAAGTTTTGATAAAAGATGACTTTGTTCAAATAAATCTTTTTACAACTAAGACCATTTCTGGACCAAAACGGAAAATTTTCAGTACCACAACCTTCAATTTCATTGGTTTCAAATAGAGCTCTCCTGCTCTTGCATACAATTGAATTTGCTTTTTATTACATTCATAAAGAAAACTTGAAAGTACTAATAAAGCAATAAATCCGGGGCATGGTCAAGTCAAATGTCCCTGCGCCCCCTCCCAGAGCTGGTCGAAGCCTCTGATGCCAAAGTGGGCCCCTCCTGTGCCTCTTCATTAAGCCAATCCAAGCACTCGTCAGACAAAGCGCGACTGAAAGTGGGAGCGGGGGCCAGGAGTTCCCTCGTCCTCCATGCCGTGGCATATCAGGCCAGCTGTGCGCCTCGAATCGGGAATGTGGCCGGGTACTCTATCCCTTCCGGCGGGCAAGTCTGATTGTGACCAAACTGGCGCAGGATACGGAATGGAAAGTAGAAGACACACTGAGTCAAGCCAATCAACTGGATCCCGGGTTGACGGGTCATGCTATAACTCATCATTGGGAGATTGAGCCAAGGGCACCGCCAAGCAATGCGGTCTGCGGACAAACTACACATCCATTCAAACCACCAACCCTCATCAAGGGCATCAACTAGGCGTTGCCTGAAGAAGTAGCCACGAGCTGAATACGTTGGGCAAGAATCTACGACCTTCAATTTATCCATCAACCACACCTGGGGAGGGATGAAAAATGAGAGAATAAAGAATAGAGAGAAGTACGATGAGAGAAAAAGTGAGAAAAGGGTTTTTGTGAGAAAAAAATCGAGCCTGAGGGCCGAGTGATGAAAGCAGACATAAAATGTGAGACGGGGTGGGAAACATTACCTGCAGTAATAGTGGACTCCCTGCTAATCTGATCGTCTCTCGACGATAAAAGGCGTCTAAGCCCAACAGTGTCTCAGCCAAGACCATGGCAATGCAGCTTTGGCCCTCCTTCAAGCCTCGGGCAATTTCAATCAACCGGACACTGGGTCTTCCGGAACCAGAAACGAACAGAAAATGAGATAGCATGCATAGGCAGAGGGCGTGCCGCCGAAAGCCTTGCCAGTGATGGTCGCCACGATCACCAGTCTCAGAAAAACGACAGACCAAGCTCGGAACATCTAATGTCCCGTCACAAATCAGAGAACGAGCATCGGGTATTGAGAGCCCACACATTTGTCCTAAGGCTTGAGCATGGCCAAAACGAAATTGGGGCAGGATCTCCTCGTTGCGCCCAGATTCCATCAAAGCTTGGAAATCTTCGAACGTAGGACACACCTCTTGCCCGCTAAAGCTAAAGACATGTGTCACCGGATTCCAAAATCTTGCCGCGGCATGGAGGAATGGAAAATGCAGCTGGGTACGGCGCAAAGTGAATAGTGCGTTCATGCCAAAAGCCCGAAAATTCAGCTTTTCCGAGCCATCCAAGTTGTTAATCCAAGTTGCAAGATTTTGGGCAAGAAACTCTTCCATTTGGAGCAAATCAGTGTAGAAATGAAGGAAACCCCGAAGTTGAGACTCTTTTGAAGAGGATAGGGTTGAGTGGAGGACACTTGTCAACATTCTGCTGATGCAGGCAGTCTACAGCCGACCGGCAGTATATAGTGCCGACCGGCCACACTTTTGTGCCGACCGGCCAAGTTTTGTGCCGATGAAAAGTCCTCGAGGCCGGTGGATTTTCTGTCGGGCCGATGGCTCTCCCCTGTGTTTTCTAAGCTGTTTATGCTGAATATTGGGGAATTCCACCACTCCCAGCACTCTCCGGTGATTTGATTCCCACCGAGTCGCGCGTATTTGTTTATCGAGTTGTTGTTTTGCTTATCGAGTTGTATGTCACTCTCTTTAAGTCTTTGCTTTGTCTATCAAGTCGTATTTGCACTTGGCTAGTTTGTCGAGTCTTCGTTTTGCTTATCGAGTTGTAAGTCGGTTCACTACCTGATTATTACGATGCGATACTTTGTTTTCAAAAAACAGTTTCAATTTCATTCGCATTGTTATGTGATGCCTTGTGATGCCTTGTGATACGATGCACACAAGTGCAACACCTTTTCAAGTGAATAGCTGTTTCATTTCCATCATGTGTTTTTGTGAAAACCCGCAATTTCAAAAGAATATAAAACCCGCCTGAGGCAGTGCAATGTGCTTAAACTCCTAGAAAAAAGGAAAGTAAAGAAAGAAAATTAGCAGGGTAGCAGAGTGCTGGATTAAATACCAGGAACCTCCCCTTTGTGGTCAGAACACCTCCCGCGCCCGTCCCTGGGTCGGCTGTACGGTCCGACACCTTTGTCGTCCAAGAACAGTGCGGGAAAGCGCACTTCTGGAATGTTAATGGAACTTCGAGTTGATTTCAAGCCGTGACTTTTGTGAGCGATGCTCGGGTCGCGCGAAGGGTGTCCCTTCTCGTATCCTTTTATGTCTCGTAAATTTCAAAAGAAATTGTTTCAATTATACTGTGTTGCAGTACGTTGCATTTCAACATCATGTTTTATCGTGTTCAATTTCAAATTTCTCTATACACATTGCATTGTATGCGTGCATTGCTTTACTGATATGTGTTCAATTTTCTCTATACACATTGCATTGTATGCGTGCATTGCTTTACTGATATGTGTTCAATTTTCTCTATACACATTGCATTGTATGCGTGCATTGCTTTACTAATATGTGTTCAATTTTCTCTATACACATTGCATTGTATGCGTGCATTGCTTTACTGATATGTGTTCAAGTTTCTATTATACACATTGCATTGTATGCGTGCTTTGCTTTACTGATATGTGTTCAAGTTTTTATATACACATTGCATTGTATGCGTGCTTTGCTTTACTTACATGTGTTCAAGTTCCTTTTTTATATACACATTGCATTGTATGCGTGCTTTGCTTTACTTACATGTGTTCAAGTTCCTTTTTATATACACATTGCATTATATGCGTGCTTTGCTTTACTTACATGTGTTCAAGTTCCTCTTTTATATACACATTGCATTGTATGCGTGCTCTACTTTACTCACATGTGTTCAATTACAACTGCCTATACACGTTGCATCTGCCACACACCTCCAATCGTGTAAATTACATATTGCTAACAATATCGTACCTGTTAAGTTTGCTTTCTTTGCAGGCACGATATTGTATGTATGGTTCATTCGAGGCCGGTGCAACTGGACGAGCCGCACAGGTGTTGTATCCTCCGAGTGAGACGTATTGAGGATTGCATAATTCTCTTACACCCTTTCTGCATTGTAGTGTAGTTTGGTGTATGCTAGCTTATAACTGTTGCATGTGTGCTTCATTACAGTTTTCTTTGCATGATCATAAGTTATGTCCGGCTTCTTGCATTTTCAGTTGCATTTTGCCCCTGCCTTCGGGCACATCCCTTGTTTGTCTTGCATGTTTGTCTAAGTCTTCGGCCTTGTCAAAAATGGGTCGTCTCTGGGCTTTGACATTCACTCCCGTCATCATTATGACTTCCGAGTTCTGTCAAAGAGGGGCAACTGTAGACACCCCATTTTTGACCGACCTCAAGACTTGGACGTCACTGATTGAACACTCGGTGATTATCCATGATTGTGTTTGTTTTGAGTTCCCGGAGGTCCCGGCTGCGCGCCGCGCCTCAGGATCTCTCAACCGACTTGCACTAGGCTTGGTTTTACACCAAGACTTGTGTGTTTTTGCACTAGAGGGTGGGGGAAGGCTCTTTGGCCAGCCCTGATCACCACCGGCTTCCCTTGCACACCACCGGCCCTCTTTTTATTCCACCGGCACTGATTTCTCATAATCTGTGGCCGGTCGGCACTATATGTTGCCGACCGGCACTTTATTGTGCCGATGACCCTTTTGGCTGGCCGGTGTAACCCCTTTGAAACCTCAGACTTGGTGCATGCCAGCTGTGCCAGCTGGAATGCACCATCACCACTCCCTATACCCGGGAATGCACCCTTTGGTCCCTTTGACCCCCTCTCTCCTCTTGGAGCTTGAACCCTTGGCCAAGCTTCTTGGAGAAGCTTGGCCAGCTGTCCCAGAGGCTTCTAGAAGCCCTGGAGCCCCTTGAATCCTTTGCACCCCTTGAACCCCCCCCTTTTGCTTAGCCACCAAGTCTTTTATTGCCTATATAAGCTCATCTCTCTCCCTTTGTCAAGGGGTTAGCCATTTTAGGTCAAAAACCAGAGCTTATATCTATATATCTGTGTGATATACCTTCTCTCTCTATATTCTCCCTCTCTCTCCTCTTGTGTGTGTGATTTTAGGCCTAAAAGTGTAGTTTTACCTTACTTTTGCACCATTACACACACCTTTACACCTTAGCTCGAGATTGAGAGACTTGGGAGGTTGATTGCTGTGGTTTTGAGCTGGTTTTGATCACTAGAGAGTGGCTGGAACCTTTGTTCTTCAAGGGATCTTCAAGGGTAAACACTTTACTTTATATTCCCCATTCTTGCAACAAGTTTCTACCCCATTTGCTTTATGTTTTTGGATTTGTGTTTAACATAAAAAAGTCTTGTTTTTACTTGTTCTTGAACCTTCATTAAGGTCATTTTGTGGTTTGAGTAAAGGTTCATCCTATTAGGCCTTGTTTGGCCATTTTTGGTGCCTTTTTCTAAAGCCTCCTTTACTTGGTGTTTTTGGCCTTCTCACCATTGAAAACCAGTGGGTTTTCAGTGGTGAGGAAGGTGATTTTAGGTCACATATAGGGGAGGGACACCCCTCTCCCCTTTGTCTCTCTTTGGCCCTCATTCTTGGCTCATGAAGTAGCATGTGTGCATGTTTGCATTTAGCTTCATTTCAAAGCTTTCTTGGGTGTTTTAGGTCATGTTTGATCTCTGTTTTAGGTTGGTTTTATGGCCTTTAACATGTACCTCATGCTTGCTTTGTAGTGTCCCCTTATGCTTAAAAGCATGCCATGCATTTGAGCCATGTTCTTTGCATATTGTAGCTTGGTTCCATGAGGGTATTAGCATCATATTACCATGCATAAGGGCTGTGAGCCACTGATTTTGCCATGAATAGTGTGCTTAACATGGTTGTTTTGTACTTTAGGCTTGTAAGCCTTGTATGTTTTGGTTCCTAGCATGCTTAACTTGTCTTGATCCCATGATTTGGCATCATCTAGGGTCATTTTTTTGTCCATAAATCATGCTTGTATATATGTATGTGTAGCCTATTTCATGCCATAAGGGTATGCTCTTGTATGTCTAGGAATGAGCATTGTGCATGTTTCCATGTTTGATGCATTTTGGGGGGCTGCCATATATGGGGTTCGGGTGTCATTTCACATGCTAAAAGTCTGTTTTTGGTTGTTAGATGTATGCCATGAATGGTCTTGATAATGGTGGTAAGTTGCTCTCTTTGGTGCCTTGGGTTTTGGGCTTAATGCCTTGCATGCTTGCATGAGTGTTGGTCCTCATTTTGGGCACTTTTTGCTACTGTTTTTGGGGGGTTTTGAGGGCTGCCTCATTGTGGTTAGACCACCATTATATGCTCACCACATGCTAGTTGCATACTTGGTCCACTAGGTGTTGTAGCATATTGATCCCATTGCATGCTTGGCTCATGTTCGCATTACACTAGCATCTTGTACATTCTAGCATTTTGCATGACTAATGTGTTGGTTGTGTGGTACTTAATTTGCTAGCATCCTATTTTCCATATTGTATTATTGAGGCATGTGTGCATAAGTTGCATCTCATTACTTGGTTTGGGGTGTCAAACCAAGTGTGGGAAGCAAGGGGTGTTTGTACCTCAAGTGACATAACACACCTTGATTCCCATGTCACTAGGACCCTTGACTTTAGCATGATAGGGCCTTAGTTCCCATGTTTGTGTTGCATGCATTTTTATCATTAAAATGCAACCTTGGTTCTTTAGGCCATCATGCACCGAGGTGCACAATTGATGGCCCTAGAACCAAGAGTCATGCCTCCTTGAGTCCCCAAGTATGATAGGAGGCATTGACCATGCATAAATATGCCCAAAATTCCATACCATGCTCTGTTGCTGTCTGCTGCTGTCAAAACTGTCTCCTGCAGGAATTTAGTGCCGACCGGCACTCTTCAATGCCGACCGGCACTATTTTTGTGCCGATAAACCTCATATGCAGCCGGTGGCCAATTCAAGCAGCCGATGACCACTCCCCCCAGCCGGTGTGGTACTACAGATCATTTCGAATGTATTCTGAGATTTTGGAATTTTTTTTGGAGGGGCAGGGCAGCAAAAACAGAACCAGCAGTGGCACGGTACGGGTTTTCCGGGCAAGTTGGATCGAACATGCATCGTTCGCGTATCCCGAGGCAGGGCTGAGGCCCCTTTCTCTTATGTTAGCATTTAGTTTGATAATTAGAAATTTCTGTAATAATTAATTTATTCTGTATCTGGACTGTATTATTTTTGGGCTGTATATTCTTTTGGTCCCTCCGGGTGAGGGCATATTTGTAATAAATGTGGGTGAGTGTGTGTATGTCTTCCAACCCCCACTTCTTTCTTCCCTTTTATTTATCTGCTTTGATGGTAGATTAGGGCACGTTTATTTTAGCATACCTTATGCTATGCATGCGTGCATCCATGCATTTGTATACATACATTGGGCTCGGCACATCATACAAACTGCATTGTATTTCAATTTCAAATTGAATACGTGTTATTTGTAACATTTCTCATGCCATGTTTAGGATAGCCGAGCCTACCTCGATTGCATCCCTGTATGCGTTGCATTAGACATTTCAGTATGCTTAGGTCCATGCATGGATTTCTAATGAGCTTCTGTTTTGGTTTGGAGTACTAGGTAAGCTTTTATGCTTTAGCATCCTTGCATGTGTGTGAGTGTTGCCATGACAGCATGATTGCCATGAGGCTAGTTGCTTATGTGATATAACTGCATGAATGCCTGTGGGTGGAGGTTGGATTGCGTGAGTTGGAACAATTCATTGAAATCCGCATTTTAGCCTACTTGCGAGTAGCACAAAAATTAACACGTTTTTTTTCGAGGCAAAACGGATATGCAATGTTTATTTCCAAATTAGGCAATCTAGTCTATACTTTTGTGTTGTGAGCATCACATAGTAATTCTAGGCTAATAACCGGAATAAGAACGTGTAAAGTTTTCAAAAACGGATATCACGGTTAGTAGAGGCCGGTCTTCGGACCGGGCGAAAGGGGGTGCTCATAGCTGACCTTCCCCGATCGTACCCAAGCTCCCGAGCCAAGACCACTTTGGTGATGACGGACATGTGGCCTTCGGCACCGAGTCAGGGTTTCCTAAATCTCCCATTTTAAATATTTAGGTGGCGACTCTGTAATCTGGCAAAGCAGTCCATGTTTGGCACTACTTTTCAAAATCTGTTTTTCTTCAAAACGATTTGCCGGATTTGGACTCTTTGGTTCAGATTGAGAACCGCAACAAAAAGGAGAGTCCGAGCTGTAGCGAGGTCCCCCGCGGGCGTTGTTACAGTCTCCATACTCTTGAGCGAGTATGCCACCAGTGAGTGCCCACAAGAAAGAAAAGTTCAAAAACATTCATTGATTGAGGGGGAGCTTCCGCGTTTACTCAACAAATACCCCGTGATTCCTAGTGGTTTGACTTTTCTCTGTGATGGTCAGTTACTCTTGTCGGAGGTCCAGCCATCCGATCACTACGAGGATTAACTCTAGCTTTGTGACTCTCAAGGATTGCACACACACACATTTTATTTGTGAGCTCTCATGTGTGTTTTTGAGTTATGCATTCTTATGATACTTATGGCTTTGTGTAGACATCCCCGAACGTCCCGGGGGAAATCCCCCGTTTTGTTCATTTGGGCTCACTACAGTTCAGGACTCAAAGTCACGGTCCTGTATCTAATCTCGCAGAGTGCAATGCAAGACCGATGAATCATCAAAGAGTCCAAATCCGGCAAATCGTTTTGGAAAATAGATTTTTTTGAAAGAAGTGCCAAACATGGACTGCTTTGCCAGATACAGAGTCACCACCTAAATATTTTATTTTGGAGAAATTTAGGAAACCCTGACTCGTTGCCTAAGGCCACGTGTCCGTCATCACAAAAGTTGCCTCGGCTCGGGAACTTGGACACGATTGGGGAAGTTCACTTCGTGAGCACCCCCACTCGCCCGACCAAAGATCGGCCTCTACTAACCATGATATCGAGTTTTGAAAACATTATGTGCTCTTATTCCGGTTATTAACCTAGATTTACTATGTGATGCACTCAGCACAAAAGTATAGACTGGATCACCTGAATTGGAATAACGCATTTCATATTTGTTTATGAAAGCGGTTTGCTACTCGCAAGTAGGCTTAAAATGCAGATTTTGCCACCCTCGGGTGGGCTTAGAAAATATGGGTTTGCCACTATCTAGTGGGCTTTAAAACTCACGGTCAATGCATTATTCCAATTCAGATAATCCAACCTTCACCCACAGGCATTCAGGCAGATATATCACATAAGTAATTAACCTCATGGTAAGCATGCTATCATGGCAGTCACTCACACACATGCAAGGATGCTAAAGCATAAACACTTACCGAGTACTCCAAGCCAAAACAAAAGCTATGTTAGAAATCCATGCATGATCCTAACTATACAGAAATGCCTAATGCCACACATGCAAAAATGCAACTACAATAGGCTCGGCTATTCTAAGAATGGCATATGAAATGCAACAACTGATACACGTATTCAACTTGAAATTGAAATACAATGCAGTTAGTATGATGCGCCGAGCCCGGTGCACGCAAGACAGATGTATGGATGCAAACATGCGAGTATAAGTATGCTAAATGAAACATGCCCTAATCTAACCATCATAAGATGGTAAATAAAAGGGAGAAAGACGTGGGGTTGGAAGACATACATCACACACACGCACACTTATTACAATTGTGCCCTCACTCGGAGGGTCCGAAAGAATAATACAGTCCGAATAAATAATTAAATATTATAAAACCCTAATTAATTAACAAATTAACTAGGAAAGCGGATAAACTAGCATGCAAGCTATGGACCGCCTCAGCTCTGCTCCGAATGATGAATGATGCATGTTCGAGTTGCCTTGCGCGGAAATCCATTGCGATGCCCCGATTCGCCTCTGTTTACACTTAATCCCGGAATGCTGTGCGAAGCTCCAAAAGGCTGTTGATTTCTGATTTGCTGCAACAGAGAGCAAGAAAGGGGCATGGCAAAGTATTTTCAAATATGTATGCATGACTACTCTTCAGGGAGTGTAGTCCTCGATCCTCATGCCACCAATTACGCATCTCGATGCATGATGGCCGAGGAGTCGAATTGCACGACTCGATGTGAAATGAATGCACATGCAAACACAACAAGACCTAAACTCCATCATGGGTAATCCGGAGTGTCGGCGACCGCAAATTGAGACACGTTTCGTCACTCGGAGTATGAAACGTCCCTCGTTTCCTGTGCTTGGGCTAACTCCTATCCCAAACACGATGCAAATGAGATGGCATACACAATGCGACTAACATACAACCTAGCATACGCAATACTATGAAATGGCATACACAATGCTCGATGTAACATGGCATACACAATGCTCTAACATGCAACCTAGCATACGTAATACTATGAAATGGCATACACAATGCTCGATGTAACATGGCATACACAATGCTCTAACATGCAACCTAGCATACGCAATGCTATGAACTAAAATGGCATACACAATGCATGATGGATTTACACCAACATGAGTGGACCTCGGCCACACTCACATCAGTGGCCATTAGATGAAAATGAGACAACCGAAATGCGTGCACACATGCACAAATACCGAGGACCGAACCTAAGGCATCAAATGCCGCTCTACCAAAGCATGGCAAGGGATGAAAGATGCCATACAAACATGCAATTTCCAGCACTAAAATATGATGCGCAATGGTCCCGAATCATGGAAATATGGCACCCAATGCATGAAAGAGGCCCCGAAACTCAAAACTAGACAAATGCATTGAACCACGAGTATGCAGAGCAAGCATTATTTGGCCAAGAGGCACAAAAATAGAGCCAAGGCAGTCCAAAATAAGCACAACATCAGTTCCAAGCATGGCCCAAAAGTGCTAACATGAAGGGCTAAAACGACATGCAACCTAGGCTAGTAAGCATGGTTTACATGGCATGTATATGAAGCATAAGAGAGGTCACCAAACCAGCCCAAGAAAGTAACATGGCATGTCAAATAAACCCCAAATAACCACTGAAATGCATCCAATGCATGCAAAAATGATGAGCACCTTTGGAGGGCCATGAGGTGGATTACTCAACACATACAAGATAGACATGTAAAATGGCAAAACCAACTCTGGAAATCAGTTCTGCCAGCCCTAAAACTCACCAAAAAGGCCCTGAAATGGGTCAATGAAACATGCAATGAAAGGTCCCCTTGAAAGGCCTTGAGGAGGATTGCTCCACACATGCATGAGGGACACAAAATATGGCCAAAAGGGCTCTGGAAAGAGCTGAGGCAGACCTCAAAACTCACATAATAGGGCCTGAAACAAGACTTCAAAACATGCAAAGTGGAGCCCCTTTGTAAGGCCAAGAGGGCCAACAAACAAGGCAAGGAGAGAGGGGGTCACCCCCCTCTGATTTTGGCTCTCAAAATAGTATGCTAGCCACTGAAAATCCACTGGATTTCAGTGGCTAGAAGGCCAAACAAAGCATGCAACAAAGGCCTAGATGCAAGGCTCAAAACAAGAGGCAAACAAGCATTCAAGGAAGTAAATGACCTCAAACAGAAAAAATGTCCTCAATAAAACATCAAGATGGGCTCAAAATAAGACTCTTTTCATTTTATGAAAAATCTCAAAAATGCTCACAAGTAGGGCTAAGATATGAAGCAAAATAAGCCTACAAAGAGGGATAGAGCATACAAGGAGGTACATGACCTCAAATAGAAAAGTGTCCTTAATCAAACTTCAAGAGGAGCTCAAAATAAGACACTTTTCAGTTTATAAAAAAACCCAGAAATGCTTGCAAATAGGGCGAAGTTATGAAGCAAAATAATGCAAAAATGGGGGAAATGAGGACTTACCCTTGTAGCACAACAATGCAGCAAGTTCTGGACCATGAAGGTGAGTCTTCAACCTCTAAAAAACAGCTCCAAGATGATTGAATGGATGGTGGAGGTGGTAGGCTATGAGAGGTGGTGTAATGGCCAAGAACATGGGGTATTTGAGCTTGGATGAAAGAGATATGGAGGGTGGAGTGTATATGCCTTGGCTGGTTTTTCTAACCCTTGCAAATGGAGGGGGAGGCCACCCTTTATAGAGGAGAGGGGCTAAAGCTTCTCTTGGAAGCTTAAAACCAAGCTCAAAGATCCTCCAGAGGATCACTTCTGAGGCTTCCAGCTGGCATAGCTGGCTTCAACTCAGTGGGACAAAAAAGCAGAAAGGTGGCCGACCAGTTCAGGTGGTCGGCCTACCACCTTACCTGGTCGGCCGACCAGGGGTCAAAAGGGTCAAGAAGAAATACTGGTCGGCCTACCCATATTGGTGGCCTCCCAGATGAGAACAACACAATGGTGGTACGAAAAACCAGAAATTGTAGCTCAAAAGTGAGAAAAACCTGCTTTCTGTCAAGAAAACCGGCTGGAGGAGAGAGAAAATGGTTTTCAAAAGAATTGCTGGTCTCCCACCATCCTACCATCTTCCTAGCAATGAAAATAGGGTCCATACCAAAAATGAACCCTAACCGATGCAAAACGAGGGTTCGGGGGCCAAAACGCGCGGCCCGGGGCCCCGAAAAGGGGCTATTAGGCACCGGAGGTGGCGTATGACCACAAAGGTGGTCTCCCGGGCCACAGTGTCCCTCTAAGGAGAGGAAACAAGGTGTATGCCAAAAATCAGAGCAAACGGAGGTAGCTAAGTGGTCCCGAACCGAGGCATACGGCCGACGGCTCCAAAAATCGAAAACTGGCCTCCAAACGGAAAAAATGGCCTACGACCACGAAACGTAGCCTACGGCCACTGAGAGATGGTCTACAAGACGTCTCCCTCCCTTCGGGAAGAGAAAACAGAGAAAACAGGACCTGGTTCGCAAACCGAAGCACAGCACAAAAGAGCCCCGAAGTCCGAAGGCAAGGCTCGCAGCTAAGACTCCGAAACCTCAGAACGAGCACAACATGCGTCATCATCGAGCGCTCAATCGATGACGTCTAAGTCTTAAGGTCGGTCAAAAATGAGGTGTCTACAGTTGTCCCTTTTTGACAGAACTCGAAAGTCATAAGTGACGGGAGTGAATGTCAAAGCCCAGAGACGACTTATTTTTGACAAGGCCGAAGACTTAGACAAACAGGCGAGATAAACAAAGATGTGCCCGCAGGCATGCCCGCAGGCGGGGGCAAAATGCAAAACGATATGCACAAAGCCGAATGTAACTCATGACCATGCAAGGGAGCAAGCTGTAATGAAGCAAATATTCACAATAGATGCAACAGTTCTAAGCGAGAATGCAAGGTGAAACTACATTTCATGCAGTAAGGATCATGTAAATAAAGCTGTAACGAAGCAAATATTCACAATAAATGCGACAATTTTAAGCAAGAAGGCAAATCAAACTACAGTTCATGCAGTTATGATGTAAGAAGATTATGCAATCTTAGCAAGCATGTGCAATAGATACACAAAAGTGAAGAGAGTGTGATAGACACACTATATGAATAAAGTGTGATTGATACACTAAGTGAAGCAAAGTGTGATAGATACACAAAGTGAAACAAGTGTGATGGATACACTAAGCAAATATGTGATAGATACACTAAGCGAACGTGTGTGATGGATACACAAAGTGAACGCGTGATAGATACACAAAGTGAGCATAGTGTGATAGATACACAAAGCGAGCATAGTGTGATAGATACACAAAGCGAAGCGAGTGTGATGGATACACTATATGAAGCAAAGTGTGGTAGACACTAAAAGTGAACACAAAGTGTGATAGATGCACTATGTGAAGCAAAGTATGATGGATACACAAAAAGTGAACACAAAGTGTGATAGATGCACTAAGTGAACAGAGTGTGATAGATACAGTAAAAGCGAACACAAAGTGTGATAGATGCACTAAGTGAACAGAGTGTGATTGATACACTAAAAGCGAACACAAAGTGTGATAGATGCACTAAGTGAACATAGTGTGATTGATATACTAAAAGCGAACACAAAGTGTGATAGATGCACTAAGTGAACAGAGTGTGATTGATACACTAAAAGCGAACACAAAGTGTCATAGATGCACTAAGTGAACAGAGTGTGATTGATACACTAAAAGTGAACACAAAGTGTGATAGATGCACTAAGTGAACAGAGTGTGATTGATACACTAAAAGCGAACACAAAGTGTGATAGATACACTAAGTGAACAGAGTGTGATTGATACACTAAAAGCGAACACAAAGTGTGATAGATGCACTAAGTGAACAGAGTGTGATTGATACACTAAAAGCGAACACAAAGTGTGATAGATGCACTAAGTGAACATAATGTGATTGATACACTAAAAGCGAACACAAAGTGTGATAGATGCACTAAGTGAACATAGCGTGATTGATACACTAAAAGCGAACACAAAGTGTGATAGATACACTAAGTGAACAGAGTGTGATTGATACACTAAAAGCGAACACAAAGTGTGATAGATGCACTAAGTGAACAGAGTGTGATTGATACACTAAAAGCGAACACAAAGTGTGATAGATACACTAAGTGAACATAGTGTGATTGATACACTAAAAGCGAACACAAAGTGTGATAGATGCACTAAGTGAACAGAGTGTGATTGATACACTAAAAGCGAACACAAATTGTGATAGATGCACTAAGTGAACATAATGTGATTGATACACTAAAAGCGAACACAAAGTGTGATAGATGCACTAAGTGAACATAGTGTGATTGATACACTAACTGAATGAAGTGCGATTGATACACTAAATAAATGAAGTGTGATTGATACACTAAATAAATGATCTCACACGGAACTTCTTTGAATGAACCGTACATACAATATCGTGCATGAATGAGAAAGAAACTTGAGAGGTACAATGCAATACAATGCATGATGCAATAAACAAGCATAGCGGCGCTTTAGAAAGCACCTCATGGGGTGAGTGGCGATGAACCTCTCTACTCTAACGGGGATCTCCCCTCGTGCTCTTCGAACACTTACCTTCAACTGACAGTACAAAGGCTCTGAAATGCTGACAAGGGTTCTTCACATAGAACACTTTGGATGCTGCCTTTCTTCCTGATCATATTCACAACTTTCCCTATTCTCCAACGGGGTGACAGACTAGGTTGGTTCAGTATCCAGAATTGAGGTGCATACACGCTATCTTAACCTATGGGGCTTCCATACAGATTTCAAGCTGAGGACACGCCTCTGGGTATTTAAACCAGACTTTAGTCTCAGAAATCACGAACTTTTGCATTCTAAGCAACAGCCATTCGAACTCTAGTTTCCACCGTCGCAGTTGGTCTCCTAGGAACTCATTGCGAACACAGCCAAGGTACTTCTGGCAGGGAATGGTACTCAGGGAGAGCACTTTTGATCACCATTCTGGCTTGAAGTAGACTTGATCTTGAGCTTGAGGTAGAGGCACACTCATACTTCGGAGCATTGGCAAGACCTGAAGAGGTACACACGGAATGCAATCTCGGAACTTACTGAAGTTGAAACAAACTCAGATACCCGACATTTTCCCTCTTTTCTTTTGCTTTGCAGTCTGGAACCTATATAGCTTCAGATAGGTCCTGGTTTTACTGTTCCCGCATGACCTGGGTTGAACCCTGCGGTTTTACGAAAGAACGAATCTTGTTTTGCACAGATGTGGAGAACGGCACGACACTCGGAGCGCAAAACGATTTTATTTTTGAAATTGAGAGATAAGTTCTTGACCGAGGTATTGAGCCCACGACTGAACACAGCGCACTACGACTCAATAACGGAAAACAAAAGGTAAACAACCTAAACACATCGAGTAACACTCGAAACGACTCAAAACAAGAATCGAGATAGAACAAAAAAACACGGCACTCAGACGTGCACAGGGAGCCTGCTTCTCTGGGTATTATTTCCCACCCTTTCTCATTTGTGATTCTCACATCACTCGGCCCTCAAGCTCTGTTTTTCTAAAAAAGCCTTTTTCCTCACTTTTTCCCTCAGCGCACATCTCTCTATTCTTCAATCTCTCATTTTTTATCCCTCCCATGAGTGGTTGATGGATAAACAAGAAGTTGCGGGCTCTTGCCCCTAGCATTCTGCTAGATTCTCTTTCTTCCGCTCACAACAGTGAACTTCTCCCACAGAGGGGTTGTGATGTGGTTGGATGTGCAGCAGATCCGCAATTGACATTGGTTGACGATGCTCTACTGGGGAGTTTGGACGTGATTAGATCTGTCCAGATGAGGGAATGGAATATCCTGCCCCATTCCAGTTCGTGCTTCGCACTTGGCTTGATACATCGTTGCTTGGAGGATATGAGAGCTTTCAGCCCTTTGTTGTTAGCTTCAGTTATGCCCTTTTCTAGCAGGTATGATGCCCTTTTCCGGCAAGTGCGTTGATAAAGGGGAAAAGACAGAAAACCTGACTCAACTGTGCCCCGAGTTCATCATTTTGACCATTTTTTATTTTTGACGTTCTGCTAAAACAATTTTGACCAACATGAGAGTTAGATTAACATGCTTGTTCGATTTTCTGATTTAAAATCATGCAAGTTAAGTTATGAGCACTGAAAATTTTCCTTTTTGGGTCCAAGAAAATGGTCCAGTTTTGGAAAAATGGAATAATTTTCAAGAGAATTAGTCAACCTCAGTAAAAATTCTCAAAAACTATTTTTGCAAGTGGCCACTGCTTGACCAACGTGGAATTGACTCTTGAGGTGCACAACCTCAAATCCAAAAATAATGGAAAATTGCCCCTTGTCTGAAGGGCACTACACGGCAACAGAAAGTTGCCCCTTGTTTGAATAGCGCCGCAGCACACTGTATGGCAACGGAAAGTTGCCCCTAGTCTGAATAGTACCGCGGCACATGGCAACCAGTCCTCACTAGCACCGCAACACATGGTAACCAGTCCTCACAGTGACAATTACAACCAAATTTTCGGATACAGAGAAGACAAAGATGACCAGAACCATCACATGGACACAGTCGGATTTGAAGTGTTTTACGGCTGGACTTCAGAGTGAAGTTGCCTACGTATCCCAAAGATGGGAATCAAGCCTTACATAGTTCAGGGTTAAGGTACACTCGTGTATTAACCCTCACCTTTTATGCTCTAACTTTTGTCAAGGCCGCCCTTCTGGGTTTTCAATCTTGCGAGCTATGTTTTTCTTTTCTTTCCATTTCTTTTCTCTTTTTTTTTTCATCTTTCATTTTTTTCTTTTCATTTTCTTCATTTTTTCTTCTTTTCTTTTTTTGTATTCTTTGCATTTTTCTTTTTTTTGTTCTTTTTCTTCTTTTTCTTGCTCTAACTTTTGCCTGGGTTGCCCTTCCGGGTTTTCGGCCCAGCGAGCCTCTCAAGGGTAAAAGTGTAGGTTTGTCCATGTCAAATAGTTTTGAGATCCTGAAGTCATCTGAATCCAGGAGAATGGCTGTTGTTCGCTGACGATGTAAGAGTCCATCCAATGGAGGGGGCTGAATTTGCCCCTAGTGTTATGGATAGGAACTCGGTTGCTTTTCAACAAAACTTTCTTCTTTCTTCCCTTCTGGGATTTGGCATTCTTGCCAGTCTTCCCTGGTTTGCAGAAAAGACTCATCTTTGACTCTTCGAGCGCATCTGACATTTTTTGCCCCTAGTCCGAGGGGTGCTTCTCATCCAGCTTTGCAAGCTTTCTTTTGAGGACGTCCGACCTTCTTGATCTGACTTTCTTGCCCCTAGTTCAAGAGCTGCTTCTGATCTGGCCACACAGGCCTCACGTTGTGGTTGACCGTTGAACATTCTGAATCCCAGTTCAAGGTTTGAAAGTGAGGGGTCGAGTCTCGAGGCTGAGAGCGATCCTAGGCTGCACAATCTCAAGAGCGATTCCACACAGGTCTTCGCAGGACCGTGCAAAACATTTTTTGAAATCTTTTAAGAAAGCGACAAATCGCTCACGCTGAAGACAGTGCGGAACCAATCTGGATTAAGCCAGGATCCTTCCCAGTTCTCACACTAACAAACATGATCTTAATCATTAAGGGCTTAGCATGCCTCTCTTTCTCTCAATTGATCAAATTTTGCAAAACCCGAGGAATTCCTTCCCCTTCGTTTTCGACACATTATTCGAAAAGTTTTGAAAAACTTAGGTCAATGCAATGATTTCAAGGCACAGAAGAGCAAGTGAAAAGCACTGCCATTTCATTCAAGTTTGCTGGCACAACAGGCTCAAAGCAGAAACAAGCACAAAAGCATGAAAACCACAACTGTTTCAATTAGATCTTCTAGTGTAACTGGCTCCCTGGCAGAAACAGACTCAAAAGAAAACGAAAAGACAAACACAAAACAAGCAAGTGATGTCCGAGGTAACACCCCCGAAAATCACCCGACTCTAACAAAACAGGACTGACTCGATACAACAAGACAGACCCAACTGACTCAGTATGAAACGACTGACTCTATATAACAGGACAGACTCTAAATGACATAACAAAAACTACCTCAATACCCGAATCAAAAAGCACAAAAACCAGCATTCACAAATGCTCAAAACAATGCGTGCCATACGCCATATCTGGAGTAAACTGAGTGTCGCCCGCAGGTGGTTCATCCCTCGATCACATAGTCACCTTATCCCCCGTAAGTTCACTGATCAAGTGCCGATAGACTTTGCAAGACTGGTGCGGCGATGACCCTATTGTCAAACAAATCCTGTACATCATGGCGCAGACGAAAGCAACTATCAGTGTCATGACCGGTTTGTTGATAGTAAGCACAGTACTTAGTCTGGTCATGCTTTGGAGGGAGAGGATCGGGTAGAGGCCTTTGTTCCAACGGTTTCAGATATCCTTTCCGGAGTAAGGCCTCTAAAGCCTTTGACAAAGGCATATAAAGTGGGGTAAAAACCCTCTTGACTCGAGGTGGATATTTGGTTTTTTGCGAGCTACTTCCGGACGCACCGGTGAATGGGGTAGCTGTTTTTGATGTGGTGGTGGTGACCATGCCCACTTCAGAAGATCTTGCAGCTACATCACCACTGGTGGTCGCATTTGAACTGCAGAAAAACGCCCTCCTGGGCTGCTCCTTCTCCTGGTCAATGAGGCCCTGCCTCATAGCGTCCTCGATTTGCACCCCCATCTCGTGTAAATCTGAAAAGGTGGGGAAAGGGAAAACAATCATTTTCTGCATAAGCTTGGGCTGGAGATTGCGCACAATCATCCGAATCTGATCCTTGTCCGTCGGCCTTATGGTCATTATTGAGGCCTTGGCCCTCCAGCGGGTTATGAATTTAGAGAAACTTTCCTTAGGCTCCTGCCTTGTTGTCTCGAGATCACGGGTCGTAATCTCGATTTGCATATTATAGGAGTACTGAGCGACAAAAACCTCGGCCATCTCATCCCACCAGTTTTGCGTACCAGATGGCCGCCACACCCGACAGGGTCCGGCTGAATAAAGAAAGCTTCTGTAGTCTGGTGAGGCCCATCGGCCTTAATATGTCTGAAAACAAACGTAGATGCACCATGGGATCCCCAAATCCGTCAAAGCGATCGATTTGTGGCATCTTGAACCGATCTGGCAGCGTCACAGCTGCGTCGATATACCCGTCCTCAATGTCTGGGATGGACTTTACCCCTTGGGATTTCTTGAACAACTTTTCAAACTTGCTCAACTTCAACGCTGTGTGGTCCACCTCGAACTCAAAGGGAGAGTCCGGTTGATTGACAGGCGTAGGTGCCTTGGATAGTTGAGGTAGAATCAGGGGCAGAGCCGGCCCTGTTGGGAAGTCTGTATCCTCCTGGACATTCGCCGTCTCCCCCGGTATTGGAACTCTTGGTGGGGGAGGAGCTTGGTGTGAAGCTAATGCTCCAGCTTGCTGCTGGAGTCTGGTGATTAGCTCTGCTTGCTGGGCCATGACCTCGGCCTGCTGTTTGGAAAATTCCGCTTGGCGGACAGGGTCCTGCTACATGATTTTCATACTTTCTTGGAGTTGGCGCACTATCTCCTCCATCCCTGCCATATTGCCCTGATCTATTTGGACTACCGGTATGTCTATCTCTGGAGTAAAAGAAGATATCTCAACCCAACTGCACACAGGTGAGATGGATAATGACTTCTGATCCGAAGACTGTTGAACTGATGATCTGTGCCTGACTGGCCTTTTTACCCTGCCTCTGGCGAAGGAACACTGATTTGCCCTTGAACGGAATCTCTGACCTGACAAAGTCTATTGACACGAGTCCAATGAACCTAGGGGATATCGGAGCCTTCTGAAACTATGGTTCCAAGACTACCTTGCAAAAGAGAAAACAGACAGCACCTCCGCCTGATTTCACCAAAACCAAAATGAGCAAAGCCGAATGACTGTGCCCTCCCTACAGAATTCTGCCACAAGTTCTGCCTGTAAACTGATACCCTCAGGTAAAACTGATTCTCAAACACTGATACTGATGCCCACAGGCCTGATGCCCACACTCGCAAACTGATACATGCATTCCTGTAGAGGCACACTCTAAAAGCACATAGCAAGCAAATGAGAACCAAAACACCCCTATGGAGGGGTAGGGTTTCCCTGTCCTATTTTGTCAGGAGCTAGGGTTTCACTACGCACACAGCGGTTTCAAACAACCTATAATCGGGTAAGCAACCTGTCCTAGTTTGGAATGGTCACTATGGATTCCGAATATGCACTAGGTCGAATGGTCAAAGAGGGTGCCCCGGTGAAACCAGCGTTTGTGTTCCCGTCGTGGCAGAGCCCGCAACTGGTCAACCTTATGGCACGCTTCGCAAAGTGAGCCTCCGGCAAATCGTTTAGGAATAGCATACGGCAAACACGGTGTCCTAGGTGCACCAATGCAAATGCAATGCAAAGAAACACACAAATATAGCCAAAACCAGATATCACGAGTTCGAGTCAAGTTCTCAAACTCCCCAGCAGAGTCGCCAGAAATTGTAGACGTCCCCGAATGTCCCGGGGGAAATCTCCCGTTTTGTTCATTTGGGCTCACGACAGTTCAGGACTCAAAGTCACGGTCCTGTATCTAATCTCGCAGAGTGCAATGCAAGACCGATGAATCATCAAAGAGTCCAAATCCGGCAAATCGTTTTTGAAAACAGATTTTTTTGAAAGAAGTGCCAAACATGGACTGCTTTGCCAGATACAGAGTCGCCACCTAAATATTTTATTTTGGGGAAATTTAGGAAACCCTGACTCGTTGCCTAAGGCCACGTGTCCGTCATCACCGAAGTTGTCTCGGCTCGAGAACTTGGGTACGATTGGGGAAGGTCACTTCGTGAGCACCCCCGCTCGCCCGATGAAAGATCGGCCTCTACTAACCATGATATTGAGTTTTGAAAACATTATGTGCTCTTATTCCGGTTATTAACCTAGATTTACTATGTGATGCACACAGCACAAAAGTATAGACTGGATTGCCTGAATTGGAACAACGCATTTCATGTTTGTTTATGAAAGCGGTTTGCTACTCGCAAGTAGGCTTAAAATGCAGATTTTGCCACCCTCGGATGGGCTTAGAAAACATGGCTTTGCCACTATCTAGTGGGCTTTAAAACTCATGGTCAATGCATTATTCCAATTCAGATAATCCAACCTTCACCCACAGGCATTCAGGCAGATATATCACATAAGCAATTAGCCTTATGGTAAGCATGCTATCATGGCAGTCACTCACACACATGCAAGGATGCTAAAGCATAAACACTTACCGAGTACTCCAAGCCAAAACAGAAGCTATGTTAGAAATCCATGCATGATCCTAACTATAGAGAAATGCCTAATGCCACACAAGCAAAAATGCAACTACAATAGGCTCGGCTATTCTAAGAAGGGCATATGAAATGCAACAACTGATACACGTATTCAACTTGAAATTGAAATACAATGCAGTTAGTACGATGCGCCGAGCCCGATGCACGCAAGACAGATGAATGGATGCAAACATGCGAGCATAAGTATGCTAATTGAAACATGCCCTAATCTAACCATCATAAGCTGGTAAATAAAAGGGAGAAAAACGTGGGGTTGGAAGACATACATCACACACACGCACACTTATTACAATTGTGCCCTCACTCGGAGGGTCCGAAAGAATAATACAGTTCGAATAAATAATTAAATATTACAAAACCCTAATTAAATAACAAATTAACTAGGAAAGCGGATAAACTAGCATGCAAGCTATGGACCGCCTCAGCTCTGCTCCGAATAATGAATGACGCATGTTCGAGTTGCCTTGCGCGGAAATCCATTGCGATGCCTTGATTCGCCTCTGTTTACACTTAATCTCGAAATGCTGTGCGAAGCTCCAGAAGGCTGTTGATTTCTGATTTGCTGCAACAGAGAGCAAGAAAGGGGCATGGCAAAGTATTTTCACATATGTATGCATAACTACTCTTCAGGGAGTGTAGTCCTCGATCCTCGTGCCACCAATCACGCATCTCGATGCATGATGGCCGAGGAGTCGAATTGTACGACTCGGTGTGAAATGAATGCACATGAAAACACAACAAGACCTAAACTCCATCATGGGTAATTCGGAGTGTCGACGACCGGGAATTGAGATACATTCCGTCACTCGATACAACCTAGCATACGCAATACTATGAAATGGCATACACAATGCTCTAACATGCAACCTAGCATACGCAATACTATGAAATGGCATACACAATGCTCGATGCAACATGGCATACACAATGCTCTAACATGCAACCTAGCATACGCAATGCTATGAACTAAAATGGCATACACAATGCATGATGGACTTACACCAACATGAGTGGACCTCAGCCACACTCACATCAGTGGCCATTAGATGAAAATGAGACAACCGAAATGCGTGCACACATGCACAAATACCGAGGACCGAACCTAAGGCATCAAATGCCTCTCTACCAAAGCATGGCAAGGGATGAAAGATGCCATACAAACATGCAATTTCCAGCACTGAAATATGATTCGCAATGGTCCTGAATGATGGAAATATGGCACCCAATGCATGAAAGAGGCCCCGAAACTCAAAACTAGACAAATGCATTGAACCACGAGTATGCACCACGAGTATGCAGAGCAAGCATTATTTGGCCATGAGGCACAAAAATAGAGCCAAGGCAGTCCAAAATCAGTTCCAAGCATGGCCCAAAAGTGCTAACATGAAGGGCTAAAACGACATGCAACCTAGGCTAGTAAGCATGGTTTACATGGCATGTATATGAAGCATAAGAGAGGTCACCAAACCAGCCCAAGAAAGTAACATGGCATGTCAAATAAACCCCAAATAACCACTGAAATGCATCCAATGCATGCAAAAATGATGAGCACCTTTGGAGGGCCATGAGGTGGATTACTCAACACATACAAGATAGACATGTAAAATGGCAAAACCAACTCTGGAAATCAGTTCTGCCAGCCCTAAAACTCACCAAAAAGGCCCTGAAATGGGTCAATGAAACATGCAATGAAAGGTCCCCTTGAAAGGCCTTGAGGAGGATTGCTCCACACATGCATGAGGGACACAAAATATGGCCAAAAGGGCTCTGGAAAGAGCTGAGGCAGACCTCAAAACTCACATAATAGGGCCTGAAACAAGACTTCAAAACATGCAAAGTGGAGCCCCTTTGTAAGGCCAAGAGGGCCAACAAACAAGGCAAGGAGAGAGGGGGTCACCCCCCTCTGATTTTGGCTCTCAAAATAGTATGCTAGCCACTGAAAATCCACTGGATTTCAGTGGCTAGAAGGCCAAACAAAGCATGCAACAAAGGCCTAGATGCAAGGCTCAAAATAAGAGGCAAACAAGCATTCAAGAAAGTAAATGACCTCAAACAGAAAAATGCCCTTAATCAAACATCAAGAGGGGCTCAAAATAAGACTCTTTTCAGTTTATGACAAATCTCGAAAATTCTCACAAGTAGGGCTAAGATATGAAGCAAAATAAGCCTACAAAGAGGGATAGAGCATATAAGGAGGTATATGACCTCAAACAGAAAAGTATCCTTAATCAAACTTCAAGAGAAGCTCAAAATAAGACACTTTTCAGTTTATAACAAAACCCAGAAATGCTTTCAAATAGGGCTAAGTTATGAAGCAAAATAATGCAAAAATGGGGGAAATGAGGACTTACCCTTGTAGCACAGCAATGCAGCAAGTTTTGGACCAAGAAGGTAAGTCTTCAACCTCTGAAAAATAGCTCCAAGATGATTGAATGGATGGTGGAGGTGGTAGGCTATGAGAGGTGGGGTAATGGCCAAGAACAATGGGGTATTTGAGCTTGGATGAGAGAGTTATGGAGGGCGGAGTGTATATACCTTGGCTGGTTTTTCTAACCCTTGCAAATGGAGGAGGAGGCCTCCCTTTATAGAGGAGAGGGGCTAAAGCTTCTCTTGGAAGCTTAAAACCAAGCTCAAAGATCCTCCAGAGGATCACTTCTGAGGCTTCCAGCTGGCACAGCTGGCTTCAACTCAGTGGGACAAAAAAGCAGAAAGGTGGCCGACCAGTTCAGGTGGTCGGCCTACCACCTTACCTGGTCAGCTGACCAGGGGTCAAAAGGGTCAAAAACAAATACTAGTCGGCCTACTCATATTGGTGGCCTCTCAGATGAGTACAACATAATGGTGGTATGAAAAACCAGAAATTGTGGCTCAAAAGTGAGAAAAACCAGCTTTCTGTTAAGAAAATCGGCTGGAGGAGAGAGAAAATGGTTTTCAAAAGAATTACTGGTCTCCCACCATCCTACCACCTTTCTAGCAATGAAAATAGGGTCCATACCAAAAATGAACCCTAACCGATGCAAAACGAGGATTCGGGGGCCAAAACGCACGACCCGTGGCCCCGAAAATGGGCTATTAGGCACCGGAGGTGGCGTATGACCACAAAGGTGGTCTCCCAGGCCACAGTGTCCCTCTAAGGAGAGGAAACAAGGTGTGTGCCAAAAACCGGAGCAAACGGAGGTAGTTAAGCGGTCCCGAACTGAGGCACACGGCTGACGGCTCCAAAAATCGAAAACTGGCCTCCAAACAGGAAAAATGGCCTACGACCACGAAACGTAGCCTACGGCCACTAAGAGATGGTCTACGAGACATCTCCCTCCCTTCGGGAAGAGAAAACACAGAAAATAGGACCTGGTTCGCAAACCGAAGCAAAGCACAAAAGAGCCTCGAAGTCTGGAGGCAAGGCTCGCAGCCGAGACTCCGAAACCTCAGAACGAGCACAACATGCGTCATCACCGAGCACTCAATCGATGATGTCTGAGTCTTAAGGTTGGTCAAAAATGGGGTGTCTACACTTTGATTAAATTCTATCTGTTTTGTTCATGATCTGGTGCTTCAAATTTTTTTTTTTTACCAATTTTCAGGACTCATGATTGATGGATTCTTTTATCCTAGTGGAATAGTCATTCACTTGGACTCCCTGCTTGTTACAGATCATCCTAGTTGTTTTTTGTTTTTTTTTTAAAATAAATAATAAAAAAAAAGGTCTCCTCTCGAGCGGACAGTTTCACGCTCGAGCGTGTTTGTTAGCCTTGCAGCATTTTTTGGTCTTTGTTTTACAGTTCTGTGAGGGATGTTTTTGCGCTCGAGCGTCCTTATTCGCGCTCGAGCGGGTATCTGCTTGCCTTGCCTCACGCTCTAGCGTTACTAATTACGCTCGAGCGGATTTTTTTTGTATAACACTCCCTCCCTCGACTCTTCAGGTCATTTTTTCCCTTTTTTTCTGTCTCTCATCCCTAGGGTTTGGATCGTGGTCTAATTGGGCTTGATTTTGCCTTTCTTCTTCCTCTTCCTTGCCGATTCCACCTTGGTAAGTGTTTTCCCTCTCCTTCTTCTCTGTTTTTTTTTTTTTTGTCATTTCGACTCTTGTGGGAGTTGTATTTCGGGTTTTTTGTTGGTTTTGTGTCTAGTTTTTTTCCCCTTCCCTCACACACTTTCACTGAGTCTTAGTTTCCTTTTAATGATGGATTTCATGTTTTTTTTATATGTCGAGTGTTGTGTCATTAGACCTAGGGTTTCTCATTGTTATTTTTTATGGTCTCATGTCTTTCATGTTTTTGTTTGGTTTGATTTCGATGTACTAGAGTGTGGGTACCAAATACTGTTGATATGGTGGGGCTTGGTTCTTATTTGCAAGTTTTTGGATTCTGTTTAGTGATTTCTTATCATACTTATATCATTGATATTATGCCCTGCATCTGTCATCCATGTTTATGCATTGTGCTTGTGAGCTTCGTCATATTGTAAGTCTTATATTTGTTTTAATTATTATCAATCTCATTGTTACTAATGTTACTAATGTTCTCTGTGCTGTGTTGCTTTGCTCTTTGGGTTTGTTTAGTGTTGGGTTTTTATTGTGTCTCGAGTCATCATGTCTGCCCCTAAGCAATGAAAGTCTACTGTGTCACATCCTGCATTCAATTTTGAGAGGTTTCAATCTGCTAAACAAGCCAAATTATTTCGTAAGTCCTTTACGGCTCGGACTGTTCACCTCGAACGAAATGTCCAGCCCGATACTTTCGAGTCCATTCACATTCGTCCCTTGTTTGACCCCTTAGGTGGTGACTTGGTTTTGTCTTTCTCAGGTTGTCAAAATCTTGACTGGGTTCGAGAATTTTTCTGCAATATTGAGCATATCAGTGACATTGATCCTTCCTTGACCACTTGGGTTAGGTCTAAATCCATCACTGTCACTCCTGATCTTATTCGAGGGCGTCTTAAGATTGATCAAGTATTTCCTGAACACTATCCTTTTCCAGTCCATCCTACATGTGACTTTAATAATGTGGCTGAGTTTTTATGTGGTGCTCCCCACACTTGGCCTAAGGGTTCTTTGATTAAACAGTTTGAACTCCTTCTCGAGTTTAGACTGCTTAATCTAATTGTCTGTGCTAATATCATTGTGACCACTCACTCATCAGAAATTAATCAAGACCAGGGGTTCGTTTTGTTCTGTCTTGCTCGTCACATGTCCATTGATCTTGCCACACTCATTATTAGAAAGATGATAGGTGTCTTTGGAAACAAACAGTTAGGTCTCCCGTATGGTTGTATGATCAACCGTCTTTTGTCCGAGCTTGAGGTTCCTATTTTCGAGGATGATGAGTTTGCCTTTCCCTCTCGGCCATTCTCTAAAAATACTGTTTCCCAGAGTCGTGCTCACGTTAAGGGGGAGTCTTCTAGGGCTGGTCCTTCTGCAGGTACAGCTGCTGGCCTTGCTAAGGAGGCAGAGTTTGATGCTGCCGCAGCTGGTGGTGAGGAGGATGCAGTTCCACCCTGGGCTTTTCGTGACCAGCTTCAGCATTTCGAGGATGCTATGACTCAGAGGTTGGACTTTTTGGATGCTCGATTTGATGCTTTTGATGGCCGCCTCGGACCGTTGGAGCAGTCTGCCATCCAACTACCACTCAGCTGGCGCACATTATTTCCTTACTCCAGATTCAGCAGCCTCATCCTCCACCTGATGTCTGATTTGGTTGTTCATTCGCTTGTTGTCTTCCTTGTCTCCCGGCCGAAAAGGGGGAGAGTTTTTGGTGGTACATGTTTTGATATTTCGATATTTGGATATTTGGATACTTTGTGTTTTTGGTGGTACTTGTTTTGATATTTGGATATTTGGATATTTGGATACTTTGTCTATTTGGATATTTGGATACTTTGTCTTGTTGATATTTTGACATCTATTCCAGTCGTTTTTCATTATTGTGAATATCATTTTGGATCTAGTATCATGGTTCTCTTTTATTTACATCTCTTCTTATGCCATTCCACAGTTTTTGTTTTTCTTGGTATGTTGGTTGTTATTTCACAGGTGTATGTTGGATGAATTATTCGAATGGCAGGATTGTTTTGGATGGATTATTCGCATGGCAGGATTGTTTGTTGATCATAGAGTTGTTTAGTGTTATTCTTTTCTTGGTTGTTACATTGTCTAGTGCGTGTGTTTAAGGAAAATTGTTTAGAAAAGTTTTCTCCGGGAATTGACAAAGGGGGAGATTGTTAGGTCCCTTTATTGTCAAATCTGCGTACAAACTTTGTTTTGATAAAGTTGTAATTTTTCCTAGTTTTTTGTCTTTCCCGCTCGAGCGGAACCATTGGCGCTCGAGTGTAATATGAGATGTCTCAGTAGTTTGTCAGGTCTGTAAAAATACTAAGTTATGTGATTTCGCGCTCGAGCAGGTTCACCAGTGCTCGAGCGGAACTCTATTTTGCCACACGCATGTTTTGCTAAAGCCGCTCAAGCGGGATGTTTGGCGCTCGAGCGGAGATCGCAGACTTTGTTCTCCTATATATATCTGTTTAGGCTGTTGTTAGGGTTTACTTTTCTAGATCTTGTTTAGGAGTCTTAGGGTTTTGTTTGAGGTTTTCCTCTGAAAGTTTTGTTGAGTTTTCCTTGATAATTTGAGAGAGTTCTAAACTTATGATCTAAGATACATACATCAAGGAGGTTGTTACTTCATATTCAAGAGTGATCTTCTTCGGTGGATTCCAAAGATTCAAACATGGAGTTTCAAAGGAGTTTGATTCTGTATGTAGTCGTTGACTCGACAAGTGAAGTTGTGGATTCAACTTCAAGTTGATCAGTTCCGAGACGAAGGCTTGGTGAAAGAATTACAAAAGGTGTGAAGGCAAATTAACTGAGTTGGGTAATTTGTGTATTATCTTTGTAATCTTTCTTTCTTCAGTAGTGGATTGATTAGTGGCGTTTCGCCCGTGGTTTTTGATTACAATTGAATGTTCTTCAATTGTGGTTCTTCCACGTAAAAATCGCTTGTGTCGATTTATTGTTTATTCAGAAAAACAACAATCTAAATCACTTTCGTAAGTGCTTGATGATTTAGATTGCGTGTTTTGAATAATTAGGATTTGGAATATTTTAATCTTGATCTAATCACAAATCACTTAGGATTTTCATAAATTATCCCAAGAGATCGTGGAGTTGTCTAGTCACGCTCAAGCTATTTTGGACACCTGACTATCAAAAAAAATAAAATGTAACAGGTTATTTACTTTGAAGACAAAAGAGGAACGATTAAAAAAGTGAGGATTAAAGTACAACATGAAACATACTTTGAAAACTATTTGTATAAGTGGGTGTTTGGGGTTGCTTACTTGGTGTTCTTTTTTTTTTTTTTTTTTTTTTCTTTTTTTTGTTGCACTTATTTTTGTATTTAGTGAACTTTTAAAAAACAATTTCAAAAAACATTTGAGCCAAACATGTTGGGGATTCTATTTGAACCAGAAATATGTCTCAGTACGTTCAATTTAGATTCATAAATTTTAATTCCTAATATATCATAATATAAATTTACTAATAAGGACGACATATATTAAACCCCAAAATAATATTTTTTCCTCATAGTACGCCCTAATCAATTATTCCTATTCAAATCTCTATATCTTCTTTCCCAAGATATCAAAGTTATTTCTTCTTCTTCTTCTTCTTCTTCTTCTTCTTCTTCTTCTCCAAAACTCCAATCCACCCTATCAAAACTCACCATCATCATCAACATCATCGTTTTTTATTATTTTGAAATCCTAAACCCTAGAAGAAAGTTTGAACAAAATCAAATAATAGATGAGAGTAATAATCAAAATAATTTTTTAAAGCAACCCATCAAAAATGAGGTAAGTATTCATATAAAGGGATTTTACAATTTTTGTAGAGTATCATCAACTATTTTCAAAATCGTTTTTTTGACAAAAATTAAAGGGTCCAGTAATTAAATTAATAATAACATATTTTTGGAATTGTTCTTATTTTGTCATTTAAATAGTACATTATTTGAGAACTACTCTTTTTTGTTAGTGCATGATGCTTATGTGCTTATAAGTTTGGTTTTTACTTTTCCACGAACATTTCCTCTTCTTCTTCTTCTTCTTCTTCTTCTTCTTCTATATTGAAAAGTTTTATCATGCTTATGTAAAAGTTTGATTTTTTCTATATTTTATAATGCTTATGTGCTTATAAGTTTGGTTTTTTATTTTTATTTTTTTTTATTTCTGTATTGAAAAGATTTGAAATAATTTAGTGTTTTTAGTTTGTTTATTATTTATTATTTGGATTTACCTTGAAGGTAATTTGAAAAAAATAATAAGGTGTAATGAAAGTAAAATAAAATTTTAAATAATTAAACAGGGGTGCACTTAGAAATTGGGGTTGCTTAGTTGGTGTATTTTTTTTTTTTTTCTTTTTTTTGCACTTATTTTTATATTAGTGAACGTTTAATGAACAATTTCAAAAAAATTTAAGCCAAATTTGTTGGATGTGTTGGTGTGGCCCACTTTGGGTCTATTGAAATGATTCAAATGTTGATTTTTGTGTAACCTATGCGTAGGTCATATTTGTAAAAAAATAAAATAAAATTGATCAAATATCGATAGTCATATGATCAAATCACATTTATCTTTAAATATTTTGAAATTATATTCTTAAAATTAAATTTTATTTTTTATTTTATATATATATATATTTTAAATGTGATCTTAACATATGATTGTTGATGTACAATCAACCAAATTTTTAGGAGTAAATTACACTTTGCACCCCTGCACTTTACATCAAATCTCACTTTGCTCCCTGCACATCAAATTGTGACACTTAAAAGCATCTCCAATGATTCACCAAACATTTCATCAAATCTGAGTAAAAATATCACATATTCCTCTATTTGATATTAAACACTCCAACGGAGCTTTCATCAAACCACAGGATGTTCGGGGGGTCAACCGGTCTTTTTTTTCTCCTTCATTTCTGTTGTCGTCTGTTCCATTTCTTCATCTCTTTCCTTCATCTGTAAATAATAATAATATCACATGGAGATGGAGGAGGGAGAAATTAGCAACAAGAGGAAGAAGACTTGCCATGATGATGATGATGATCATATTAATATTGCATTTGAGAAGCACGCGATCATATTTTAACCAATGGCTCGAAAGAAGAAAACAAGAGGAAGAAGATGCAAAAGAAAGTAGAGGAAGAAGAGAAGGTTGTTGCTGTTTGGAGCCCTTCATTCTGACCCTAAGATTTCGCAGCAGATGATGATCAACTGATCAAATATGCTCCCATGGCCATCAATTTTGTGGATTTTTTTGCAAAAAAAAAAACCAAAACTGCTGATAAAGAAGAAGACGTTATCATCAAAGAAGGCTTAGACCTTAAGCTTTCACTTTAATGTTTTATTTATAGATGAGAATTGAGAAAGAGAACAAGATGGAAATGGATTGAGGGGAAAATGGAAATGGAGTAAAAAAAAGATGATAAGTTGGTCGACCGGGTAGTCGACCCTGGTGGGTCGAACCTGTCAATGTAAATTTTATTTTCACAAATTTTTGTCTTAAAGCGGTCATCCGGGGGGACATTCGGCCGGACATCTGGCCGGTCGTCCGGTGGGTCCAACTCAATAGCTACACACAGTAAATTGGTGAAAGGGGCGAGCTATCCTCAATTTGGAGAAATGTTTGATATTTTCTCATTTTGATAGCAACCGTTGGAGCACACAAAGCACATATTTTTCGCCAAATTTGAATTTGATGATGGGTTTGGTGAACGGTTGGAGATGGTCTAACTCCCTGCATTTTTGGTCAAGTGTCACTTTGGCCCTTCTATTAGCCTCATTGTTAAGAGAGGTTAGTCACATGAAAAACATGTGAGGATAAATTACACTTTGCACCCCTACACTTTACACAAAATCCCACTTTAGTCCCTACACATCAAAATTTGACACTTAGCTCCCTAAAGGATAACTTTCGTTAGCCTCACTATTAACAGAAGGGCCAATGTGACACTTGACCAAAAGTGCTGGGGGTTAAGTGTCACAATTTGATGTGTAGGGACTAAAGTGAGATTTTGTGTAAAGTACAAGGGTGCAAAGTGTAATTTACCCAATTTTTAGTATAAATGATCTATTTGGTGAGCATTAGAAATAAATTGTTCAGATCATCTCAATGGATTTGAAGTAGGCCACATTAACAATCATATCATGGCCTGTTAGGCCTAGGGCTACAATTCGGGCAAGTTAAGAGCTTGTCCATGCCTAACTTGAGTTGTAGCCTAAGGTTGTCTGCCCAAGCCTAACTTGAGTTAGGCTCAAATTGTCCGAGTTACCTAAATTGCACATAAATTGAGATTTTTTTTTCTTAGGTTGATTAATTTATTAATGTTAAACTCTTACATTTTTTGGATAAAATTATTAATAATAATATCAAAACAAATAATTTATTTAATGTAAGAATGATGGAGAGGTGAGAGATAAAAATTGAAGAATTGATGTGCTGTTGCGGTGACCTTTACAATTTTTTAGTGACAATAGAAAATTTTAAGTTTTTTATTATATATAACTTGTGTATATTGTCACATCTTGACTTTTATTACTCGAATAATATTACATTTTTCCTTTAAATCAATCCATTCAATAATAATAAACATGGAAAGTATTCGGGAATGAATAAATTACAATATCTTCTCTCGTATACATGTAATGAATTACAATACAGGCATGTAGGCTTCCATCACCAAATACAAATAAATGAAATAACAAGGGTTTAACCCTTTTACATCATATTGGTATTGCGCCTACAAGTGTAAGACCTCGTGGCCAACAAATAAAAGACGTCTAGTCTTGATCAAGTCTTCATTCTATACTTGAAAGATGATTAACAACTTGGGATGAACACAAAGGTCTAGTAGAGATCCCAATAATCCTAAACAATAGCAACGTATAGATAGTTATGATCATGAATGCTCTGCGTATATACACATATAGGTAATGTGACATTTAGTATTCAAAATATACTTACATAAGTACATTTTTCTCAAAGATTCCTCTTTAACATAATAGGAAAACCGAAGCCATATCTTATCTTTCAATCCTTTAATTTAAATTCAAGAAAATCCCAACTATCCCTCATATTACCACAATCTCATAAATTGCTTAGACAAAGACATTCGTCATGTATTTCCAACACATTACAGCTACTACCATGTTTTATGGCCATAAACACAAGAGTAGGTGGAGCACCCACACCAATGTAGACATACACCAGTAGGCATGTCAGCACACATTAACATAATTTACTGGTTACAAGCACTGAAAGCCAATAATACCCCATTTTCATCACATTCCAGGTATAAAGATAAACTACACATAACTATCACATAACGTAACTTAGCTTCGTTAAGCTATAACCACCACAACCTACTTTATTGACCACAAACCGGAGGGGAGAGGAATCCATTTCAAAGTGCCAAATTTTACCGAACCTCGAGCCGATGGAGAGAGGAACCTGTTCACACTTTACCAGGCGTGAATCGGAGATGAGAGGAACCCATGCCCATGCGCTCTTTCGTTCATCACAACAATTGGCACAGTATTCCGAATTTCATAATTTATTTAACAATGCACGAAGCGCATCCTTTATCCAACAGCATCCATACCATCCTCTACTGATGGCCTAGAACAAAACCTCTAGAACAATATATTTAAGTTCACAATTTCAGTTCATCAATAATTACGACATTAGTCAATTCCATAAATTCAATTCCGTCCTCTCAATTAGATTTTTATCTACATTCACAAGTTACATAATTTCTATGATTTAGTTCCAATTAATTCAATTTTTCCACTTCATGCCATTTTCAAAGTTCATAAAAAAATCCCTTACCTTTCGTTCCTTTCCATTTTCATAATTTAATTCAAAATGTTAAATTGGCTCAACAACTAGTAAGTTCATCACAAGTCCAATTATTCATTTTTAATAAAATCATAAACTCTTCTTTCATCCCATTCTAATTTCTCATTTCACAAAAGTTTATAAACCTTTTCTTGGTTTCAATTTCATTTTCCCTTGTTTTGAATTCTCATTACCCACAATAAAACATCAATTCCATCTCTAGTTATTAAGACCCAATTAGTTAGTTTATGATCTTAATGCAACACCCTCTTTGTTTTCCTGTAAATTCGAATCCCGCGACATTCGTTACAACTCAACAATTATCAAAACATCGACAATGATTAACACGAATTAAATGAATGATTACTTTCTCTATTTTCCTTTTCTTATACCCATTTTTTACACTTCTGGTACGCAATACTACACATGGTTCAAATAATATCAAATCATCAATTTTTCCTGCTTTCTCATAAACCATAACAAATAATTAGGGCTTTTTACTCTAATCCTATTATTCATGTTCCTCAAACAGACAATGACATAAATTCATGATGAAACACAAGATTTAACTCTAAATCATAAACCCTAACCCTCAACACATGCTTTTCAAAAATACCCAATAAATCAAGTTTTTAATGCAATAAAATCTACCTCATGTCTATCTATAACACGGTATTGAAGAGGAGCAAAAAAATCATTACCTCAAAGAGAGAAGAGGAGGAAAGCCCAAAAACCAACTTCGTCAAAATTTGATCTCCACCGGTCAAAACCAAACCCTCGACACACTCATTAATTGGTATAAGGAACTAGTATCAAGCTCCCAACAGATTTATGGGATCAAAAGAAAATGTAAAATGTTTGAAGGTTTGGGTAGAGAGGGATGAGAGAAAAATAGAGAAAATATTTTAGAGATATATATATATATATGTTGGAATGAGGGGAAAAAGAGAGAGAGTGGCAACATTAAGCTGAAAAGTACAAAATTCGAGGTTGTTCACATGATTGGCCGCACATGCGAGAGCCCCGGGCGCACGTGCAGTGCCTTTCTCGCACGTGCGGAAATCTTCCACCGCACATACTTTTAAAACAAAACCCCAACTCCTAATTGGACCCTTTCTCGCATATGTGGCTTAAGCCCCCGCACGTGTAGTTCTACTCGATTCGGCCTACACTTCTTGAGGTGATCCCGCTATCCTCAATTTCGTCCTTACGTCCAAAACTCAAAACATTCTGACTTGATCTAATGTTAAGAGGATTAAACAAGTTCGAATTCCCAAACATTGACGCAACGCAACTCAACCCCTCGAGGCACCAAAAAGAAAGCTGTAAGTTCGAAAGGCACATTCAAGTCGGGTATGAGACTCGAGACATCACAACCTCCCTGCCTTAGAAAATTTCGTCCCCAAAATTTAGGTAACCAAAGAATTAGAAAGGAATAATAATAAATAGACCCACAATCCTATTACAAAGGTTAAACTCAGCTATTATGAACATTCCACATCTCATTAGGGGTTACTCTATGATTCAAACTGAAACAAAAACAAGGGTGACAAGTGTCAACTCAAGTTTTAGGCCAACACATGGAATTGCTTCCTAACTCCCAATTTCCCATCTTGGTATTCCTATCTTGGTGCCTCAAAGATTAGCATGAACAAGGTATGGTGAGTCACTCCTGACTTCTTTACTATGATTCAAGGAAACTTGGTCAAACAAAGTAAGAGCGTAGACATGAATATCTCAACAATTTATGAAACTTGTCGGGTACTACGAGACAAGATTTGACCATGGGTTTTACTCGCACTTCTCCCTAATTACAACCATTCCTCCATTATAAACAACTTGAAACGACCACTGATCAATTAATGACTCAAATCTAAGAATAACTTCACTCATGCTAAAAAGACTCTTAGTCAACTCTAACAAAAGAAAAGAGCTACATCCACAAAATGCAGTACACGAGGACGACTCCCCGGTGCCATTAGCTTCAACGATACTAGTCTACCCCTAAACTACATACACAACAATGAAACAAGTAATTTGCATTCACATCATTAATTACTCAACCAAGAACGAGGTTCACAATTTCAAGCTAGCATTCCAAGCTTAGTTCATTATACAACATTACCACATAATATTAAGGAATCGGTTACATGTCTCCTATTGTAAAAATAACAACAGCAAAAAAATAAAAAATTTCCTCATTTTCTTTGAAAATTTCTTTTCTTCCATACAAAATTGTTTCAAAAGGGGTTCAAACTCACCCGAGTACAAGAAAAGATTTTTCCCATTTCTAGGTTCAATTCATTAGTTTCGTAAGTGTTTACCAAAAACAAGTGTGATTACAACAATGATGTTTTCAATCTTAACAATGCCCTCCAAGGCTATAATACTAGGAAAAATTCTTTGCTAAACATGATAACTGGTGAACCTCACTGTTACCCAACAATACCTGTCACTCCTACGATGATGCCACAACTCAATCACAATATTTTTATAACAACAATTTATAGAATTAACAATCGTGCCAATAAAAGAAAATGTACATGCATCTCGAAAAGGGGATTTTGGAAGCTTCATCCCTTCACAATTACCATTATAATTTATCTATCATATAGTTGTGTAAGTACGCTCACAAAATCATAGTTTCACCACATTACCCTAACCTAAGGGATTTTCACACAAACAAAACAACACAGTATGTCACATTTACACAAGCGAGACTCAACGTTCTCAAGCGTAACCCAAAGGCATTCCTCAACCTTACAATTTCTTTCTCAAACTAAAATAACTCCCGAGATGACCACTTGTCCATCAATTTATGATACCAACCAACCAATTCAACAATCCTCAAGACTCGGCATCAAACATCGACATTCACCCAACGCCGCTCACCCCTACTTGGGGTTCAACACATATTCTTGCACCTCTTTTAAGTTTGAGCAAGACTCTTCAAGACCAAGCACACTATTGCCGCCCTCGCCTAACATTTCCCTCATAGAAGCTCATTACACTATTTCCATTCCCAAATTAATCCATTATACTCTCATGCTTATATGACAATTAAACACCTCACATCACTCACAAGGAGACTAACAAGGTCAACAATGAGTTAGCTAATCACGCACACCAATCATACTAGATATCTAGAATAAGCATCACACTCACCAAAGAGCATTATCAACACTTTATCAATAAGCCCTTAGTACTCACGAGGAATAGGTCATGCCGCCCACAATCACACTTACCCAAAGATAAAATAGTACCACTCGCAAAATACCGCAAGGCTAGTTACAACTACACATAATTATCTCACTCCTAAGAAACAACTTTAGATCAAAAGAAGGCTCACAAGCCCATGCATACTCAACTCATTAGACAATAAGCAATTATGTAACAATACTAGAATTTTTCATTTCGACAATGGCTTCTCAAGTAAAAGTAATATATAATTCATTACACGCCCAAATCATTGGAATTTATAAACAAACATACTAACAACTAGGAGGTACGATGCCCCCCTCATCCAACAATACATCAGTTACACTAACAAGGTAACAAAATAGTTAAATACTCCACCATTTTTTTCCATGCCCTAATCCATCGTTGTGTGGGCTACTGAAACTATCTCAACTCCCATAGAGGGCAATGACGCCTAATGTGGCCTGACTGATTAAACCTCCTTAAGGACAAGTCTGAGGAAGCAAATGTAGCCTGAGGTGAAAATTACGCCTATGACTGAGATCTTGAGCATCTCCAGCTTTTACTAAACCCAATGCACTTTTGAATAGTAGGGACAACCAATATGGCCTCCTCTTTATCCTAGCCAACACCTAAAATTGTGGCCTCCACGTGAGTTGCTGCCTCCATAAGTGTGTAATAAATCCTATACATGATCGCAATAACTATATCCCAAATATCGACGCACAACCTTCTTTCGAATTCAATACAGCGGCGCTCCTCTGTTGCCACAAACTCTTGAGTGAATCTAGACAAACTAGTGAATTGCGCCTCAAACTATGCTAAAGGAGTTGTGTCTTGGCACAACTCAACAAATTGTATCCTCAATCTTTCCTGTGCAGAGGAAGGAAAATACTTAGCCCAAAAGGTCTTAGTGAAAACAACACAAATAGTGGTCTTAGCATACTTCCACCACTACCCGGCGTCTCCTTTGAGTTCGAAACCTGCTAGTGTAACCCTCAACCCATCATCCTCGACTCTGAGAATGTCAAAAGTCTTGGTGATCTGCTCCAACCAATCATCTACCTTCCACAGCTTAGGCCCTCCTATAAAGGGTGGATTAAAACCGAAAAACTCCTTAGTAAGCTTGAGGGTATGAGCATCATCCCTCTTATTGCAAGTTAGGGCCTCCTTCACTGCCCTTACAATCTCGCGTGCGAACTCCTCGCCCATAGTTGATGTTGCCGATGTGGTTATTACTGGGATTATTGCACCTCTACTGGCACTCCTACTCCCAACACCCCCTCTATTTCCTCGTTTAGATATCCTATCAAAGGAAAAAGCTAATTAGTAAACAACTATAACCTCATCCGAGGTGCTCACTCACCACCACTAAGCCACAAGACACACTTAGCACATAAGCAACAAAACACATAAACAAGTTAAACACTCAATCACATAATCGAACCAAGTTCACAAGAATAGCTACTTATTCCATAACTCTTGGAGATTTCTCACCAGAAAATGAGACCTCAAAGTAAGTTAACCGGCAACAAGCACTACCCATGAGACTTAACCCCATACTCATATAAATGCAACATATAATATCCTAACAGTTAATTCCTCTCCATGCAAACATCCTCACCAATGGTAAAAAAAAAAAAAAAAAGAAACAAAAGAAAAAAAAAAAAACATTTTGGTCAAAGCCACTTCCCACAAACCTAAGTATTCAAACGCAGCTCGCTCTAATACCAAGTTATAATGCCCTAACTTTTATTACTTGAATAATATTACATTTGCCCTTTAAATCAGTCCATTCAATAATAATAAACGTGCGAAAGTATTTAGGAATGAATAAATTACAATATCCTCTTTCGTATACATGTAATGAATTATAATACAAGCTAGTAGGTATGCATCATCAAATACAAATAAATACAATAATGAGGGTTCAACCCTTTGACATCATATTGGCATTCCACCTACAAGTGTAAGACTTCGTGGCCAACAAATAAAAGACGTCCATGATTAACAACGTGAAATAAACACAAAGGTCCAGTAGAGATCCCAATGATCCTAAACAATAGCAACCTGTAGGTAGTTATGATCATAAATGCTCCACGTGTATACATATATAGGTGATGTGACATTTAGTATTCAAAACATACTTGCATAAGTACGTTTTTGTCAAAAATTCCTCTTTAAAATAATAGGAAAACCAAAGTCATATCTTATCTTTCAATCCTTCCATTTAAATTCAAAAAAATCCCAACTATCCCTCATATTACCACAATCTCGTAAATTGTTTAGACGAAGACATTCGTCATGTATTTCTAGCACATTACAGCTACAATAACAACTACCATGTTTTATGGCCTTAAACACAAGAGTAGATGGAGCACCCACACCAATGTATATATGCAACAATAGGCATGTCAGCATGCATTAACATAATTTACCAGTCACAAGCACAGAAAGCCACACTCTGTTTTGTTTCCATTTCCAGAATTCACTTTTTCGTCTTCTGTATTTTTTTTTATTGAATTTTTTTATAATATTTTAAGCAATTTTTTTTTAAAAATTTTTAGACACGCATAACATAAGTACACTTAAAAAGTATAATATTTGTAAAAAAAAATCTTTAAAAAATTTACTAAATACCAAAAATGCAAAAAAGAAAAAAAAAACCCGAAAATTCAATACATTTTTCATTTTTTTTTTGTATTTATTAATCTTTTAAAATATTTTTTCACAAATATTTTACTATTTAGATACATCTAAGTAAGGTGCATCTTAAAAAAATGGTTAGAATTTTAAAAATATTCACTAAAAATAAAATAAAAAATGAAAAACAAAAAAACTCAATTTCCAAAAAATTGAAACCAAACACACTGAATAATACTCCCATTTTCATCACATTCCAAGTATAAAGATCAACTACACATAACTATCACATAACGTACCTCAGCTTTGTCACATAACCACCACAACTCACTTTACCGAGCATGAACCATAGGGGAGAGAAACCCATTTCAAAGCGTCAAACTTTATCGAACCTTGAGCTGGCAAGGAGAAGAACCTATGTCCATGCGCTCTTTCATTCATCTCAACAATTGACATATTATTCCAAATCTCACAATTTATTTAACAATGCACGAAGCGTATCATTTATCCAACAATATCCATACCATCCTCCACCGATAGCCTATGACAAAACCCCTAGAACAATAAAGGTCAAATCTCAATATTTAGGTTCACAATTTCCCTTCCTCAATAATTACGACATGAGTCAATTCCATAAATTCAATTTCGTCCTTCCGGTTTAGATTTTTATCTACATTCACAAGTTACATAATTTCTATCATTTAGTTCCAATTAATTCAATTTTTCCACTTCATGCCATTTTCAATGTTCATAAATAAATCCCTTCCCTTTCGTTCCGTTCCATTTTCGTAATTTAATTAAATTGGCTCAACAAGTAGTAAATTCATCACGAGTGCAATTATTCATTTTTAAATAAAATCATAAATTTTTCTTTCTTTCCATATTCTAATTTCTCATTTCACAAAAGTTTATAAATCTCTTCTTGGATTCAATTTCATTTTCCCTTATTTCAAATTCTCATTACCTAAAACAAAACATCAATTCTATCTTTAGTTATTAAAACCCAATTAGTTAGTTTATGATCATAATCCAGCACCCTCTTTGTTTTCTCAGAAATCACAATCCAACAAATCTAGATTGGCCTAGCGGAAGGAGGGAACCCAATCACATGTACATAACAATGTGACATTTTTGTTACATGATGTGTTGCTATATTTCTAGCTATTATATGATGGTAATTGTTCCACCATTAAAAGTAAAAACCAGTCCCATTTAGTTAATTAAGAGTGATGCGCATTTAGGATTGGGTGTTTGGTGTGTAGAAGGTATAACTAGGGATGCAACTTAGGCGGATTTAACTTGAGTCTAGTCCAAAATTGTTTAGGATATGCGTAGCTTGTTTTTGAATTTGGTGTGGGTTTGGGCAGAAATTGAAAATCTTGAATTAAATTTGAGCAGAGACACTAAACAACCTGAGTAATCCAAAGTCTAAATTGTATATATAAATATATAAAACTATTAAATATATATATAAATTATTAGTCATTAGATGATATTAAAATAATTTAGATCGTTAGATTATATTCACTATATATATTATATATGTGATATTACAGCATTCTTTTTGGTGCCTTGAGGGGTTGTGTTGTGTCGATATTTAAGAATTCGAACTTGTTTAATCCTCTTAACGTTACATCAAGTTCGAATTTTTTGAGTTTCGGGGGTAAGGAGGAAACTGAGGAGAGCACGATCACCTCGAGAAATGTGGTTGAATCGAGTTTTGGCAGCTTAGGCCGCATATGCAAATTGGGGGCCACCTGTGCGGGAAAGGATCCGATTAGGAGTTGGAGTTCTACTTTGAAGGCACATGTAGTGGAGGATTTCTGCACGTGCGGGTAGGGCACTACACATGTGGTCGGGGCTGCCGCACGTGCAGCCAAGTGCGTGAACAACCTCGAATTTTGTGCTTTCCAGCCTATTTATTACCACTCTCTCTTTTTCCCTCATTGCAACATCTCTCTCTGTCTCTCTCTCTACAATATTCTCTCTTTTTCTCTCATCCCTCTCTACTCAAACCTTCAAACATTTTACATTTTCTTTTGATCCCATGAATCCATTGAGAGTTTGATACTAGTTCCTTATGCAATCAACGAGCATGTCGAGAGTTTCGTTTTGACCGGCAGAGATCGAATTCCAGCCAAGTTGGGTTTTGGGTTTTTCTCCTCTTCTCTCCTTGAGATAAGATTTTTTAGCTCCTTTTCAATACCTTGTTATAGATAGACATGTGGTAGATTTTATTGCATTAAACACTTAATTTGTTGGGTATGTTTGAAAAGCGTGTGATGAGGGTTAGGGTTTATGATCTAAAGTTAAATCTTATGTTTTATCGCGAATCTATGGAATTGTATGTTTGAGGAACATGTTTAATATGATTAGAGTAAAAAGTCCTAATTATTTGTTATGGTTTATGAGAAAGAGAAAAAAATTGATGATTTGATATTATTTGAATCATTTGTTGTAACAACCCCAACCCATGATTAACATTAATCCATGCTTAAGAATGCCTAACAAGTAATTAAGAAGAAATGCTGAGTTAATTACATGTGTATTGCATTATTTATGTTTATATCTGTTTAATATAGAAAAATATGTTTATGTTTTCGTTTCGGTTTATGAATTAAAGGCCTTATCGGCATTAGATTCAAAATTGACTTGATTTACGTGTTATTTAGAATTTTTAGAATTTTATGGTAGGTCCAATTGAAATTCGATTCGGAACAATTAAATTAGATAAATTATGTCAATTGATTATCCATTAATGAAGTCTTCCTAGTGGAGCCTATATAAGGCCACTTTGATTTCCTTATCTTTGAACTCAAACATGAGAGAGAGAGAGAGAGAGAGAGAGAGAGAGAGAATAGGAAGATTGAGTTCTAAGCTTGAGAATTTTGTGAGATTTGAGCTCAACAAAAGCAATTGCTAGAAAAGAAAAGGAATTGGAGAGAGCTTGGACAACAAAGCTCTTACCTTGAGAATTCAAGACTTACGGTAGAAATTCACTCCTTTAGTTGTATATTTGTAGTCTTTAATGCATGAATTCAAGAGAATTAGTTAACTAAGCCAAGAATCAAGTCTAGGAAGAAGAGTTAAGAAGATAATCATACTTGCATGCTAATTCTTTTGCATTTAGAGCTTGATTTTGAGGAAGTCTCACATGCATGCATTGATCATGGCTTTCTACCTCATTTGATTATGTTTTAGAAGGTTAAAACTCATACCATTACATGCAAGTTATATATTTTCAACATTTCAAGTTTGGTTTTGTATGCTTGACAAGCTTTTGAGCTTTGGTCTTGTGAAATGATTTCGAATTCTCTATGGTTTTACCATTTATAAGTGTTTCCTATGGCTTTCTCAAGTTTTTGGCCCTAGAGACCATGTTCTTCCACTTTGAATCTAAGTTTTGAACTTGGGAGCAATTTTGGAAATTCCAGAATTCTGCTCCTACACTCGAGCGAAGGAATTCACGCTTGAGCGACCACTCTGAGTGCATGCACTTCTGCTCGAGCGACTAGAAGTCCGCTCGAGCGTGAAATGCATGCTCCTAGAAGTTCTTATGTTTTGCAAATCACTCGAGCTACAAGAGTTGTACTCGAGCGAAGGCATGTCTCTCACGCTCAAGCGAGTATCGAGCGAGCATCGAGCAAAAAAAGCAAGCAACCAGCACTTTTATAAAAGTTTACAGACCGCTCGAACGACAAATCTTGCACTCGAGCGACCACTCACATTTTGCATGTTCGCTCGAGCGTATGAAGTTACGCTCGGGCGAGGACCCTATTTTCAGCCATTTTTGTTAAGTGTTTTCAAGTGCATTTTTGCATCCTCTTTCCATCCTAGGCATTCTTAGGCCAAGTTTAAGACACCATAATGAGAATAAAGAAGTAGAAACACATCAAGACAAGAAAGAACTAAGTTTATAATTCCGGGTGTAATTCAATACGTTTTCATCTGTATCTATGTAGGTCATGCACCACGAGATATCTAAATTGCCTACTCTGTTCGTTACATAGAGCCATCTGTTATCTGTGAGTAATAACTTAGTCAAGTTATGTTCAAGTTAAATTATTTTCTGTATATGGAATAAGATCTGCTCTATGAAATGCCATGTTTTATACTATGAATGATTGTCCAACTCTAATAAATGTTTGTAGTATTTATGCTATGATTCAAGTATGCTACTCGTACCCGGACCGGAGGTTCCTTATGAAACTGACAAGTTGCCTGTACCCAGCTAAAGGTTCCTTTATGGAACTGACAAGTTATTCGTACCCAGCCGGAGGTTCCTCTATGGAACTGACAAAGTATAATCCAAGATGCTTTGCAAATGATCTGTTAGCGCTAACGGATAAGCTATGTATGATCAAGCATGAATTCCAAATTCTCTGTATGCATTGAATAAGAATATGAATATAAATATATTCTATGTACACGCTTTGTCAAGGAACATCATTCATTTAACCTTTTACTCTATTATTATTCACCAGGCTCCCGTTCACTATTTATATTATGTATATAGGTGATTAGGCATGTGACCAGGCTCAGAAATGAGGACCTGGCATTTCAGTTTTTGTCATCCAACCTTTGTGCCTCCCGAGGAGGTTCTAGACTAAGTCAAGTCTAGTGGTTGTGTTATTTATGACTGTATAAGACTTTGTTCCTTTTGCTCCGTGATCAATATTTTCTTTTTCTTTTTTTTTAATGTATATGAAGTGATGTGTAAATACTGCATCTTTTGACGTCACTCGTATGTTTATAAAATTTTAAGATTATCAGTCTCATGTATGTCTTCACAGCTCAATGGACTATGTATATTTTATGTATTTGCTTATGGAGCCCCTAATTATTCATTATTATGTTAAAAGGCCCTTGGTAATCCAATGATTACTGGCCGGTTACGACGCTAAACCTATATGAGCAGGTTTGGGATCGTGACATTTGTGGTATTGCGTACTAGAAGTGTGAAAAATGTTTTTTTTTTTTTTTTTTTTTTTTTTTTTTTTTTTTTTTTTGTGGTGAAGTAGCAAAAATCACAACTGTTTTTCGAAAAATGAAACAAAAAGGGACAAAAGTCATTCATTTTGTCACAAGAAAAGCAAATTTAAAAAAAGAGTGTGAATAGTTATTTTTTCAAAAAAAAAAAAATAACATCATTTAAACCTTTCTAATTTAGACAAACAGCTAATATTCCTTTAAATTTATAGTTGCCAGCCTTAATATGTGAATTTATTATCTAATAGGTCCTATAATAATTATTGGTGTTTTTCATCAAATATTATTTAAAAATATCACTAATTGTTAATTTTCAGTGACAATTTCAAAATTTTGTCAAAAAAATGTCACTAATTATAAGTTTTAGCAATAGTTTAAAAAATTCATTATAAAAAAAAGTCACGAATTTTCAACATTTAGGGACAAATTGAAAATTTCGTCACAAAAAATTGCTAATTATAAATTTTAGCGACAATTTATTAGAATCATGATACAAAAAAAGTCACTAATTATTAATTTTTAACGACATATATAAAAAAATATTACAAAAAAATAATTTTAACTATGATTTTATTAGAATTTATTTTCAATAAAACTTTATGAGAATTAAGTCGAACTATTAAGACCTATTGGTAGTTTGTCTAAATATTTTTCAGTTTTAAAAGACGAAAAATATTTTCCGAATTAAAATTTTAGCAATGTCACCACCACACCGCCACTACTATCACCCTCGCTTCCACCATCACCACGACCACCGCCACCATCACTGCGGCTGTTACCCCACCATCGTGAAACCACCTCCACCTCCACCTCCACCTCTACCTCTACTTTCGTTCCACCACCACCACTACTAAATATAGAAAAATATTTTCTAAGAAAAAAAAATTCTATAGAAAATGTTTCTCCATTAAAAAATATTTATGTCCAAACAAACGAAGCGTTATTATGGGTAAAAAAATTGATAACAAGAAACTCATTTATAACTTTTTGATAACCATTTTATTTAAATTATTTTTGTCTAATAAGTTATAAGTTCAAGTTGCATTAAACAATATTGTGAGTTAAAAATTAATAATTAAAATATGAAAACCAAAAGTACTCATCCCCCAATTTTTGAATAATCAAATTATTTAAGTTATTTTTGTTTAATAAGTTGTAAATAAAAATTGTACTAAACAATCTACTACATACTCTCAAAATAAAATTAAAAATAACTAAAAATAATTCAAATAAATTACACCAAACAATTTCAATTACACAATAATTGTTTTTAAAATAATATTACTCAAATAAATTACATCAAACAATCTTAATGGGATAAGAACAAAGAATAAAGGTTGGGACTCCCTTTGGGGGTCTCCCCCTTTGTCACGTGGCAAGAGGTGATTGGAGGAGCAAAAAAAAAAAAAAAAAAAAAAAAAAAAAAAAAAAGGTGATCAATGAGAGAGAGAGGGTCCAAAGAGGATCCTAAAAAAGGGGATGAATCATTGTTGAAGAACCAATATGCCTCTATCATTTGTTCTAAAATGGAATTCTAGTAGTGGATCCGTACATTCTAACATGACATTGACACTTGACAGACAGGATCAATCATGATAGTGAGTGACTGTGCTTAGTTTTATAAGCTTTCCAATTGAAAGGCGTGCAAAAAAGAAAATTTGACTTCAATAATTTAGTTTTGAATGTTGGTGATTCATCACGTTAGACATTTCAAAACCACTTTCAAATTTTAGATAAAATAGTGCTAGCTATTAGAGCATAAAAGGAAGTAAAGTGTTTCCTTTTTTAGACTAATATATATGTTGTACACATTTATTATTTAGCCATTTGTAATCAACAACAAAATCACATTTTTTCTTATCTAACAATTATTTTGCTCTCCAAAAATAAAAATAATTGCATATGGGTTGCTTTTTTTAATTTCTACTTAACAAGAATCTCATGCATTAAATTATTATTTTTATTTGAGGTTAAATTTCTTTCGAGTTTAAATTGAAATTTTATCATCATGTTCTGACTTGTGAGTTCAGTTTTCATAATTTGAAATGATCATTTTGTAAGACTCTTTGTGTATAATATCCTTGAAAAAAATGATAATCGTAATTTTTTCATTTTGTCGTGTTTGTTTTTCAAATAATGGACAACAAATGCATTTTTAAATAAAAATCTATTTTTTTGCTCTCCAAAAATAAGAATAATTTTCTTTCTTTTTAAAAAAAAAAAAAAAAAAATCACTTACCCAGAATCTTGTGCACTAAATCCTTATTTTATTTTTATTTATTGCAAAACTTTTTATTTCAATTTAAGATTATCCTTAAAAAGGTGCTTAGCAGCGATCAAGCTTACGATGGCAAATGTCAACTTGGATCTTGGAATGTCAACCAGAGTTTATAATGATAATTTAGAAAGACCTTTTGTGTTATGCCATTTTCTTGGTGTCTTTTTAGTTTTTCTCCACCTAAAATAAATACACGATTCTAATGGTCCCTTAAGTTTGCCCTTTATGCCAATTTATTGTTGTAATTTCAATTTCATTAATTGTACCCATTAAGAAATTAGACAAAAATTTAGTGTAAAACAGTTCATTCACTGTTCCTCCCACTGTCACAATTAATTTTGTAACTGATTTTTGTCTAATTTTTTAAGGGCCATTGTCAATTAAACTAAATTGACATAGTATAGACAATTAAATGAAAAATTATTATAATTGAAATTTCAGGAATCAAGTTAACATTAAAAAAAAAAATTTAAAAAACTAAATGAACTACTAATGTAATTTTCCACTCATAAAAAATAAAAATAAATAAATAAATAAAAGAAAAAGAGGCCAGTGCACATCTGCTGCCAAAACCTATGAAAAGAAAAGCGGGAACAAGTAGTATAATATTCGTTCCTTTTATCCCTACTCATTGAGCACCCACTAACTGTTTAGTTTTAGGCAATAATTTAATTAATGTATTATAGCTAATTAAATTTGGCTTTTTGTACAGACCCAATAACGATAATGATATGTTCTTGATTCACATCTTCGTAACCATTATTCTACAAAAGAAATATTATCAATGAATAGATTTTTCTCTTAATCTTTTTTATCACTCAACACAAGTCCAATTACATTTATTAATGTGAAGTTATTATTTTTGTGTTTAATAATAAAAAAATAAAATAAAGAGAAAAGTTAGGGATCATAAAAAAACTTTCATGAAAATGATCATGAAAGATTTATGACTCTTGGATTACCTTGATTAGTGTGTGGTGCTTTATTTTAAGTGTAATCCAAGAGTCATAAATTTTTCATGATCATTTTCATGAAAGTTTTTTCATGATACCTAATATTACTGTAAAATAAAATAAGAAAGGTTGTTTTAAAACCAAAACAACAATGTTTATTAGAACATTTAACATAAATTCCCAATTGTAATACAGGTATTCATGAAATGTCAAGACTCTGACTGCTACAACCAACACAAAATATACTTCTCATCAAATGTGAAATTTCTCATTACCAATATACGACGAGAAGAATCAATAAGAAAACCCGACTGGAGTTTCTTACTACTGGTTTTTTTAGTGGTGTTGCGGGTCAGGACCACCGGGGCTGTTTCGTTGAGGCTGGTAGTGGATGTGGATTACTACCTTGAAAGTTCTAAACATGGCCTCAAACGAAGCAATTACGTTCTCCCTCCCCTCTACTTGTGGATGACGCGGGCGAGTTTCAGGCCCTGGAAATGAAAGCAAGACCAATATCAAGCACACCAAGAATCTCAACATAGCCATAAGGATTGAAGAAATGCTTGGATGATACTGATTCAAAGTAGGAGGTCTGCTATATATGGACAACAGTGGTGCTCAAATTTTCTATAAATTAATTGAAGTGGGTGAAAAGAATGCCTCAAATTGTTCACTCTAATGCTTCTTTTATTGTTATGTGTGACTTGCTTTTTCTGCAATGTTTTTTTGTATGTTCCCTTTTGCTAATCATAAAAAAACAAACAAGGACCAGTTCCAAACGATATAGGCGGCGGTCCTATTATTTAGACTCATTTGTCAGCAGTAGATACCTAGAACTTGAAAACCCATTCTCTTGATCTTCAACAAATTTAATTCAATCCTTACAGCACTAAGCGATTTGTCTTCTAATGTTTTGTCATTATGCATATGACGTGACCTGTTAAAAAACTCACAGGTGGTCAAACATTTTCTATACAAAATGCTTTTTTATTGAATTTTTTGTGTTTGATTATGACGTTAAAAATGATGTGGTATTAGTTATAGTAGGGGTGGTGGCAGTAGAGAGGGTGACAATTGTGGTGGCGGTAGGGTTGTGGTGGTATTGGTAGCAACTGCAAGAGTAGAATAGAGGTAGTGGTTGTGGTAGTGTTCCGGTGGCGATAGTTGTGGAAACGGTGGCATCCATAGTGGTTGTAGGGGATACTAGTGACAATGGTGATGATAACAGTAGAAATTAGAAGATTTTGGTAGGGTTGAGAAGGCAATGGTGATGACGGTGGCAATAGCACTGACTATTACACTAGAAGATCGTGGCGGCTGTGGTGTTGGTGGTGGCAATATTGGGACTTCTTGTTAGTAAAGTAATAGTGACAATGGAAGTGACATTGGTAAACCTAACCTAGAAAATATTTTTAACTTTTTAAAAGCATGAATTTATTTTTTATTTTTTTGCATTTTCTGTTGACCATAGAAAACATTTTTTTTTTGTTAAGTTTCGTTTTTTATCTTATCAAATCTCCAAATATATATATAGAAAAAGTTTTCAGCTGAAATAAACTATGCATAACCTCAACGCCCATTCTTATGGGGTTTGCAAAAGTCACACTAACTTTGGCATATTTTTAAAAGCACTCCATCCTACCCCCAACTCACTATGTCTACTTCTCTTTGAATAAAATACCAAGTCTAGTTTGTTTGTAGTGAATTTCCTTTCTTTTTTCTTTTTCTTTTTTTTTTTTCCCTTCTTTGTTAAGGGAATGTCCTTTCGGTATTTTTCAATTGTAATCTTATGAGGAACCCACTTGCAAAAATGGACGGGCCGCAGTGCTGCGTCGTACGCATGAGTGCTTTGCGATTTGCCATTGCTCCTGTCTATGAACAACTTTTAACTCCGTAGACTAGGATTTGCAGTTGAAAACCTTATAGTGAAATCCACTTTGATAGGCTGAGTCAAACTCACTAAGTTACAGTCTTGTCTTGTTTTGACAACAAAATATTTTCGCATTTCTAGCTTTTGAATAATACGTAAATCAAAAATGAACAGAAAACAATTTTTAGTAGTTGACATAAAATAAAAGGCGAGTTACATGTAGGTAGAAGAAAGGAAAAAAAATTATCCACACATAGGGATGTAAATGTATCTATAGTGAAGTGTAAATAAAAAGCTGTGAGGGTGAAAATGTTACTTGCACCCCTTCATATTTTTTGTTCCTTCTCCCACTTACTATAATTCCACTTAAAATATATTTATAACGACAAAATGTTTTCCATGACCTCCACCTTACCACAACCACCACCAGTACCTCGCTACCAACACCCCACACCAGCACTGCCATATGGCAGTTCCGCCACTACCTCCACCACCATACCACCATCCCTACCATCACTACTACCATGGCCAACCCGCCTCCACTTCCATCACTACCACCACGGTTACCATCCCACCACGCCACCACTATCACAACCACTGTCACATTAGATTCAAAGTCGTAACCAACAGGGCCGGTCCTGAGATTTAGGGGGCCCAAGGCGACCTTTCGGAAATGGGGCCTTTCTTACATTGAAAAAAAAAAAAAAAAAAAAAAAGTTGATGGATAAATGGATAAAAAAAATTGATGGATAAATGGATAAATGGATAAAGGCGACCTTCAGAATTAGAACACAACAAAAATTATAGACTTTCATCAAAAATCTAGGGCAACAAAAATAAATGTGATATAAGGCAAGAAAAATCTCCATCAACCAAACGTGAATTAGAACACAACAAAAATAAAATTATAGGGCAAGAAATTAAGAGGAAAATTAGGAGAAAAATTAGGGCAACAAATTAGGGCAAAAACTTCCTCTATTTAAATGTGATATATATATATATATATATATAGAGAGAGAGAGAGAGAGAGAGAGAGAGAGACGCACGGTTTTGATGCCCAATGCAAGAAGACTCACGGTTTCGTCAAATATGAAGGAGACAGAACAGAGATGTGTTTCATTTCATTCTTATCAGATACTTGCTGTGCTGCTGTGTTTCGTTCTTCTCAAAATGACAAATGTGTTTCGTCAAAATCAAATTGTAAAGATCCATGTGAATTCTTCTTCCAGGTGGGTATATCTTAGTTGGGCCCATGTTCATAATGATTAATGTAGCCAACTGATTTTGTTATGGGCCTCTATTATGAACATTATTGTGCCTCTATTATGATATATATATATATATATATTTGGGCCTATATTCAATTGGGCTTATAACATTTGGATTTTTTTTTTTATATATCTAAAACAAAAAATCAAATTTTGGGGTCCTATTTTCAGCCCAAATCTGGGGGTCCAAGGTGCAGGCCTCTTGGGCCTTCCCTCAGGGCCGGGCCTGGTAACCAAACATGCGAAGAGAAACAAATGGGGTATTAAAGTAGATCCATTTCCTAGTTGATTTTGTTCAAATGTGTGTGACAAACCAGGACTGCATGTATTTTAACCAGGACATAGAGAGGGACCAACAGTGTCAGTAGCTTGACCAGGAAATAAACATGTCGTAATTTAAAGACTTTTTAGGTTCACATGGCCTACTAGACTCACAATAACCAGGGGTCAGAAAAAACTAAGGCTATCCCGTATTATATTATGATTCCTTTATTAGATATGTGGTTATGTGTTTGATGTGAATTTATATGTTTAATTATGTAATTCATATAGTTTTGGATTTATATCTGTTGTTTGTAAGAAAACCTGTTGTGATTTCAACTTTGAACTAAAAATTAAAAATCTTAGAGGTGCCAGAAACCAAAATTAATTAATTATTTGTACTCATTATAATTTTTAGAGCCTAATGAGAAGTTTGATAAAATTTTATTCATAATAAATTAATTAGATTTAAATCAATTAAACTAAATTTTAGATGATTAACTTAAGTTTTGCTTGATTAAGCCTAATCAATAATTAATCTAATCTAAGTAAAGTTAATTAAGGAGCCTTATATATATATTGACTTAGTGAAGAGCCTTAGGAGCTCAACTAAAATGTGCTAGAACTAAACAAAGAGAGAAAAAAAAGAGAGTTCAAGAGAGAAAGAGAAGAAAAGCTAGGGAAGTTGGAAAAGAAATAGGAAAATTGAAGGAATTGAAGTAGAACTTAAGAAATTGACTCAAGGTATGTGAAATTTAACTAAAACTCATGGAATTAACTCATTATTTGTTTGAATTCAAGGATTAAAATGAATATTAAATACCTAATTGAGTTAGGGTTTTGAGTTGTAAGTTTAATCGAGCTTAATTCAAGAAATTGAACCTTAATCCTTTGAATTTGCATGATTTGAGTTCAATGTTGAGAATTATACATGAAATGAGCTCTAGGGTTTACATGCAAAAGAGTTTTGAGTGAAATCCAACCATGCAAGAGATGAATTTACATGAATATGAAGCATAAATGTTGAAATCTTTGAATTCATGGAAGCTTGGACTTTGAATTTGAAATTAAAGCAAGTTTGATTCAATTGAGCTTGAATTACACTTTAATTATGTTAGTATATCATGTTTTTGAGGTAGTTTTGCATGAATTTGGGATTGAAAATGAGTTTGGAACGTGAACTTTGAACCAATTTTAGATTGCTCAAATTTACCAAGAACCGCAAGTACGGCTGTGAACCTCACACGTGCGGAACATTGGGCAGAACAGAGGCTCACACGCTGTTTTAATTGCACGTGCGGCACCTTTCACACGTGCGGCCAGGGACTTCCGCATGTGTGGAAAACATGGGAAATTCTATTGACTTTTGTTAACCTTTCCAACCTTCTAAATGTGTTTTTGACCTTATTTAGACCCTCTGAAGAATTAAAAGATAAATAGAAACTTATTGAGAAATAACCTGATTAATTAAAAAGACAAGAGCCGAAAATTGAACTTATTGTTTATTGAATTTTTATGTGTGATGTGTTGCGTAGGTTGCTTGCATGGAGAATCATCGTAAGGCCTAAATCACTATGAGTAATAAGTTTGTAAAGATATGTTCTTAATTATTATTTTGGAACAAGATGAAGGCATATATATATATATTTGCAATTGTATTATGCTATGATATGAATGACCTTCGATAAATGCTTTACGAATGTTAAAGAACACTTTATTACGAATTGAAAAAATCTAGAAATCCCCAAGATATTTGTAGACGTCCCCGAACGCCCCGGGAGGGATGAGTCCCGTTCCGTTCATTTTGGGCTCACTACAGTTCGAACTCAAATTGTCACGGTTCTCAATCTGAACCAAAGAGTCCAAATCCGGCAAATCGTTTTGAGAAAACAGATTTTTGAAAGAAGTGTCAAACATTGATTGCTTTGCCAGATACAGAGTCGCCACCTAAATATTTTATTTTGGGGGAATTTAGGAAACCCTGACTCGTTGCCTAAGGCCACGTGTCCGTCATCACCAAAGTTGCCTTGGCTCGGGAACTTAGGTACGATTGGGGAAGGTCACTTCGTGAGCACCCCCGCTCGCCCGATCAAAGATCGGCCTCTACTAACCATGCTATCTTGTTTTGAAAACGTTATGTGTTCTTATTCCGATTATTAGCCTAGATTTACTATGTGATGCGCACAGCATACAAGTATAGACTGGATCGTCTGAATTGGAACGAAACATCTCATGTTTGTTTTGAAAACGATTTGCTACTCGCAAGTAGGCTAAAATGTGGATTTGCCACCCTCAGGTGGGTTTAGAAAAATAAGATTTTGCCACTATCTAGTGGGCTTAAAACTCACAGTCGATGCATTATTCCAATTCAAATAATCCAACCTTCACCCACAGGCATTCAGGCAGATATATCACATAAGCATATAGCCTCATGGTAAGCATGCTATCATGGCAGTCACTCACACGCATGCAAGGATGCTAAAGCATAAAACTTACCGAGTACTCCAAGCCAAAACATAAGCTATGTTAGAAATCCATGCATGATCCTAACTATACAGAAATACCTAATGCAACACATGCAAAAATGCAACTAAGATAGGCTCGGTTATTCTAAACATGGCATATCAAATGCTACAGCTAACAGGTATTCAACTTGAAATTGAAATACAAATGCAGCGAGTTATGATGCGCCGAGCCCGGTGCATGCAAGACAGATGAATTAATGCAAACATGTTATCATACTGTATGCTAATTGAAACATGCCCTAATCTAACCATCATAAGCTGGTAAATAAAAAGGAGAAAGACGTGGGGTTGGAATACATACATCACACGCACGCACACTTATTACAATTGTGCCATCGCTCGGAGGGTCCGAATAAATAATATACAGTCCGAATGAATAGTACAGTCCGAATAAGTACAAAATCCTAATTAATTAACAAATTAATCTAGGAAAGCAATAAATGGCACGCAAATCCATGGACCGCCTCGGCTCTGTTCCGTAATGATGAATGATGCATGCTTGAGTTGCCTTGCGCGGAAATCCATCGCGATGCCCCAATTAGCCTATGTTTATAATTAAGCTCGGAATATTGCACGAAGCTCCAAAAGACTGTCGGTTTCTGATTTGCTGCAACAGAGAGCAAGAAAGGGGCATGGCAATGTATTTTCACATATGTATGCTTGACTACTCTTCAGGGAGTGTAGCCCTCGGTCCTCGTGCCACCAATTACGCATCTCGATGCATGATGGCCGAGGAGTCGAATTGCACGACTTAATATGAAATGAATGCACATGAAACACAACAAGGCCTAGATTCCATCATGGGTAATCCGGAATGTCGGCGACCGGGAATTGAGACACGTTCCGTCACTTGGAGTACGAAATGTACCTCGTTTCCCGTGTTTGGGTTAACTCCTATCCCAAACACAATGCAATATGCAATATGTATGAATGCGACTAATATACAACCTAGCATGCACAATGCTATGAAATGGCATGCACAATGCTTTAACATACAACCTAGCATACGCAATGCTATGAATTGAAATTGCATACACAATGCACGATGGATTTACACCAGCATGAGTGGACCTCAGCCACACTCACATCAGTAGCCATTAGATGAAAATGAGACTATCGAAATACGTGCACACATGCACACAAACCGAGGACCGAACCTAAGGCATAGTATGCGACTCTAACAAGGCATGGCAAGGCATGAAATATGGCATACAAGTATGTAATTTCCAGCACTAAAACATGATACTAAATGGCCTCGAAACATGGAAATATGGCACCCGATGCATGGGATGAGTCCCGAAACTCAAAACTAGGCACATGTATTGACTTATAGCTATACAAAGCATGCATTATTTGACCATGAAGCACAAAGACAGAGCCAAGGCAGTCCCAAAACATGAACATTTCTAGTTCAAAGTATGGCCAAAAGATGCTAACAAGATGGACTAAAATAGCATGCAAGTTTGGCTAGCAAACATGGGTTATATGGCATGTATATGAAGCAGGTGAGAACTCATCAAACCAGTAAAAATCAGTGAATAAAACATGCCAAAAGATGCCCAAATAACCTCTGAAATGCAGCCAACACATGCACAAATGATGAGCTCCTTTAAAGGGCCATACAAGGGGTTATTAAGCACATACAAGATAGACATGAAGCATGGAAAAATTAACTCTGAAAAACAAATATGATAACCCTAAAACTCATCAAATTGGCCCTGAAATCAGTCAACTAAGCATGCAAGATAGGGCCTCTTTGGAAGGCCAAAAAGACCATCAACAAAACAAGGTGAGGGGGGGTCACCCCCCTCTGATTTTGAGGCTCAAAAATACATCAAAGCCCCTAAAAATTCACTAGATTTCAGTGGCTAAGAGGCCAAACCATGGCCAATGCAAGTGCTCTAATGCATAGCCCTAATCATGAAAGAATGAAGCATGCATAGGGGAAGATGACCCCAAACAGAGAATAGACATTAATCAAACATGAAGATGATGTCAAAACAAGACTTTTTTCAGTTTAGGTCGAGGTCCAAAAAAGCTCACAAATAGGGCTAATATATCATGCAAAAACAGCCCTAAAAGAGAGGATGAACAAACAGGGCAGCAAAAGACCTCAAACAGTAAAGATCCCTTCAACAAAGTTCAAGAGGGGATCAAAACAAGATACTTTATAGTTTATGGAAAATCTCAAATATGCTCACAAGTAAGGCTAAAATATGATGCAAAAATGGCCCTAAAAGAGAGATAGAGAACAAGAGGCAGCAGCTGGCCTCAAACAGTGAAGAGCCCCTCAACAAAGTTGAAGAGAGGCTCAAAATAAAGCACTTTACAGTTTGGCTCGAAGTCCAGAAATGCTTACAAACAGGGCTAATATATCATGCAAGAAATAGCCCTAAAAGAGAGATAGGAGACAAGAGGTAGTAGAAGACCTCAAACAGCAAAGAATTCTTAATAAAACATGCAGAGGAGCTCAAAATATGATCTTTTTCAGTTCATGACAAAGTCCAGAAATGCTTGCAAGTATGGCTTATAAATGAAGCAAAAAAATGCAAGTTTAAGGGAAATAGGTGCTTACCCTTGAAGATCAGCAAACCAGCAGCTTTTGGACCAAATTCCTGAGCTTTCAACCTCTTCAAATGTCCTCCAAGGTGCTAGAATGAGTGATGGAGGTGTTGTGCTATGGGTTGGTGTGTAAATGGTGAAGAACCAAGGTCTTTGGAGGCTTGGATGAGAGGGAGAGGGAAAGTTGTATACAAAAGCTCTAAGAGAATTTTTTCTAACCCTTTAGAATGGTGGTAGAGTGCTGGTTTTATAGAGGGAGAGGAGTGAAATAAAAGGGGGGAAAACCAATTCAAATATCCCCCTCAAAAGGCAGACCCTCGGACAGCGGATCTAGGGCAAAACAGCTGGCACAGCTGTAATACACCAGGAGAGACAATTCTAGCCGGCCAGGTGCAAAAGGTTCAGGTGGCCGGCCGACCAGGTCAAAAGGGTCAATGTCGCCGGCCACCCCCTAGGATGAAGCCCCAGAAGTTAGCTTTCCAATGCCGCAAACCTTGCATCAAAATTCCTCCTGTGCAAAAAGTTATGCCTGTTTTGGTGAAGCCGCGCAGATTCGGTCCAAACGGATTTCAACCAACCATATCTCCTCCACCCGGACTTGGCACTAGGAGATTCTTGAGTGAAAAATGAAGCCCCAGAAGTAAGATTTCCAACGGTGGTGGCCTCATATCTTAATTCCTCCTGTACAAAGAGTTATGCCCGTTTCGGTGAAGCCGCGCAGATGTTTTCGTCCTTCCCAGATTCATGCTGAACCACTTTTGACCAAAAAAAGCTGGTCGGCCATCTGATTTGCTTGTTCTCCATGTGGCCACATTGAAGCCCCGGAAGTTAGCTTTCCAACGGCGCCAACCTCACATCAAAATTCCTCCTGTGCAAAGAGTTATGCCCGTTTCGGTGAAGCCGCACAGATTTGGTCCTACCCGGATTCATGCCGAACTTCTCCCAAACTAGTTTTCCTTTCTCTTCTCCTCTTTTCTTCAACTCCAAACCCCTAGACAAGGTGTTTCGAAAGATTTTTCAAAGATTTCATCTCTCTTTCATTCATTTCCACTTTGCCCTTGCTCGATTTACCGAAAAACGCAACATTTGACAAAATGCGAGCCTCGGAACATCGTAAAAACTTTATTTCAAAAACGTTTTGAAAGAGAGGGTTTTAAGGTCTAAAAATCTTTTGATCAAGATTGTTTTGGTCTAAAATCTTCCAAAAATGAACCCTAACTGATGCAAAACGAGGGCTCAGGGGCCAAAACGCCATAGAGCCATCTGTTATCTGTGAGTAATAACTTAGTAAAGTTATGTTCAAGTTAAATTATTTTCTGTATATGGAATAACATCTGCTCTATGAAATGCCATGTTTTATACTATGAATGATTGTCCAACTCTAATAAATGTTTGTAGTATTTATGCTATGATTCAAGTATGCTACTCGTACCCGGACCGGAGGTTCCTTATGAAACTGACAAGTTGCCTGTACCCAGCTAAAGGTTCCTTTATGGAACTGACAAGTTATCCGTTCCTAGTCCAGAGGTTCCTTATGGAACTGACAAGTTATTCATACCCGGCCGGAGGTTCCTCTATGGAACTGACAAAGTATAATCCAAGATGCTTTGCAAATGATCTGTTAGCGCTAACGGATAAGCTATGTATGATCAAGCATGAATTCCAAATTCTCTGTACGCATTGAATAAGAATATAAATATGAATATATTCTATGTACAAGCTTTGTCATGGAACATCATTCATTTAACCTTTTACTCTATTATTATTCACCGGGCTCCCGTTCACTATTTGTATTATGTATGTAGGTGATTAGGCATGTGACCAGGCTCAGAGTTGAGGACCTGGCATTTCAATTTTTGTCAGCCAACCTTTGTGCCTCCCGAGGAGGTTCTAGACTAAGTCAAGTCTAGTGGTTGTGTTATTTATGACTGTATAAGACTTTGTTCCTTTTGCTCCGTGATCAATATTTTCTTTTTCTTTTTTCTTAATGTATATGAAGTAACGTGTAAATACTGCATCTTTTGACGTCACTCGTATGTTTATAAAAGTTTAAGATTATCAGTCTCATGTATGTCTTCACAGCTCAATGGACTATGTATATTTTATGTATTTGCTTCTGGAGCCCCTAATTATTCATTATTATGTTAAAAGGCCCTTGGTAATCCAATGATTACTGGCCGATTACGACGCTAAACCTATATGAGCAAGTTTGGGATCGTGACATTTGTGGTATTGCGTACTAGAAGTGTGAAAAATGTTTTTTTTTTTTTTTTTTTTTTTGTGGTGAAGTAGCAAAAATCACAACTGTTTTTCGAAAAATGAAACAAAAAGGGACAAAAGTCATTCATTTTGTCACAAGAAAAACAAATTTAAAAAAAGAGTGTGAATAGTTATTTTTTCAAAAAAAAAATAACATCATTTAAACCTTTCTAATTTAGACAAACAGCTAATATTCCTTTAAGTTTATAGTTGGCAGCCTTAATATGTGAATTTATTATCTAATAGGTCCTATAATAATTATTGGTGTTTTTCATCAAATATTATTTAAAAATATCACTAATTGTTAATTTTCAGTGACAGTTTGAAAATTTTGTCAAAAAAATGTCACTAATTATAAGTTTTAGCAATAGTTTAAAAAATTCGTTATAAAAAAAAGTCACGAATTTTCAACATTTAGGGACAAATTGAAAATTTCGTCACAAAAAAATTGCTAATTATAAATTTTAGCGACAATTTATTAGAATCGTGATAAAAAAAAGTCACTAATTATTAATTTTTAACGACATATATAAAAAAATATTACAAAAAAATAATTTTAACTATGATTTTATTAGAATTTATTTTCAATAAAACTTTATGAGAATTAAGTCGAACTATTAAGACCTATTGGTAGTTTGTCTAAATATTTTTCAGTTTTAAAAGACGAAAAATATTTTCCGAATTAAAATTTTAGCAATGTCACCACCACACCGCCACTACTATCACCCTCGCTTCCACCATCACCACGACCACCGCCACCATCACTGCGGCTGTTACCCCACCACCGTGATACCACCTCCACCTCCACCTCCACCTCCACCTCTACCTCTACTTTCGTTCCACCACCACCACTAAATATAGAAAAATATTTTCTAAGAAAAAAAAATTCTATAGAAAATGTTTCTCCATTAAAAAATGTTCATGTCCAAACAAACGAAGCGTTATTATGGGTAAAAAAATTGATAATAAGAAACTCATTTATAACTTTTTGATAACCATTTTATTTAAATTATTTTTGTCTAATAAGTTATAAGTTCAAGTTGCATTAAACAATATTGTAAGTTAAAAATTAATAATTAAAATATGAAAACCAAAAGTACTCATCCCCCAATTTTTGAATAATCAAATTATTTAAGTTATTTTTGTTTAATAAGTTGTAAATAAAAATTGTACTAAACAATCTACTACATACTCTCAAAATAAAATTAAAAATAACTAAAAATAATTCAAATAAATTACACCAAACAATTTCAATTACACAATAATTGTTTTTAAAATAATATTACTCAAATAAATTACATCAAACAATCTTAATGGGATAAGAACAAATATGCCTCTATCATTTGTTCTAAAATGGAATTCTAGTCACTACAAGAAAAAGCATTTTTGCCGACCATTTTTGGCTACCAAAACCAATTTAGTTGCCAAAAGTCACGGAATTGGCTACCAAAAATAATATTAGTCGGCAAAAGTCAAATTTTTAGCTACTAATTTTTTTTAGTAGGGGAATGTTGATTATTGGCGGCTAAAAAAAATTTAGTAGCTAAAAATATTACAATTGGCGACTAAAAAAATTTTTAGTAGCTAAACATATCACAATTGGCGACTAAAAGAAAATTTAGTAGCCGTAGAGGTACCTTTAGCTACTAAATTATTTGGTAGCCGAATGAAAATAAAAAAATTAATTTTTAATCTTTGCCGACCAAAATTTTGGTCACCAAATGTTAAGTTTCGGCGACAAAATGAGTTTTAGTCGCCAAAGACCTACTTTTGGCTACTAAATTTTTTGGTAGCCGAATGAAAATAAAAAATTAATTTTTAATCTTTGCCGACCAAAATTTTGGTCGCCAAATGTTAAGTTTCGGCGACAAAATGAGTTTTAGTCGCCAAAGACCTACTTTTGGCTACTAAATTTTTTGGTAGCCGAATGAAAATAAAAAAATTAATTTTTAATCTTCGCCGACCAAAATTTTGGTCGCCAAATGTTAAGTTTCGGCGACAAAATTCCTTTTAGTCGCCAAAGACCTACTTTTGGCTACTACATTTTTTGGTAGCCGAATGAAAATAAAAAAATTAATTTTTAATCTTTGCCGACCAAAATTTTGGTCGCCAAATGTTAAGTTTCGGCGACAAAATTCCTTTTAGTAGCCAAAGACCTACTTTTGGCTACTACATTTTTTGGTAGCCGAATGAAAATAAAAAAATTAACAAAATAGTTATTTTATTTTATTAATAACAATACCATTAGTTTCCACTTGAAAATTTGACTAAACAAAATAGTTATTTTATTTTATTTTTATTTTTATTTTTATTTTTAGGTTGTACACCCACCATCCAAAATTATTAATATCTTATTTTATTTTTTATTATCTCAAAATATTAATTTTTTAAAAAATTTAATTATTAAAATAATATGAATTTCTTATTTTGTCCTTTTTTTAAATCCATTAATAATACAAAAAAGAACAATTATGACAATTGATATTTCTAAAAAAATATACTATCAAAAGGTAATTTTGAAAAATTAATATTTTTAAAATGTAATAATTGTATTATAAAAAGAAATTAAATTCTGAAAATAGACTATTATTTTTAGATGGAAGAAGTAGTCGGCTTTCATTTGATGGGTTGAACACATCTTTTAATAATTGGGCCCTCACGCGAAAGGTATGCTAAAATGGGCAACTTGTTATTGGCTGTTTGTCGATACTTTTACATTGCAAAAATTTAAAGGCATAGTTACAGGTCAGTCTGATGAATTTAATTTTTAATAATAAATTTATTATTTTTAAAAAGTACAATTAAACTATTTATACTTTTTACATCATCATATTTCAATAACACTAATAAATTAAGAATAAATCAAAATTCACAAATAAAAGACAAAATATCCCAATTATTTATCATTTTAATAAATTTTTCAATATTATTACCAGTACTAATGAAATAATCATTTTACAGACACAAAACATATATTTAAAAAGTTTTAAAAAAATTTCATTATCAAAACGAGGGCTAAGTGTGTAAAAAAAATTCACTCATGACTTATGAGTAAATAAATCTGATTTGTAAGACTTATTTTTAAATTTATACTTTCTAAATATTTCTAAATTTTGTAATTTTTTTTTCACAAACTGAGTCATAAAACTCCAATACAGTAAAAAGTATAAACAGTAAATAAAATTAAAAAATATTAATTTAACAAGCCTGATCTATTTATCACATCTCTAAAAAATTAGCAGCAAATATTTTCACAAAATTTTATCTTCATTTGAAATTCCCTCTCAAATTGGGGATTCCCCCCAAAATTTTGCCCTAACCCTTCTCCGTTTCTCATCTCACTCTCACACACAACTCCTTCTCATTCCTCACTACAAGAAAAGTGGGTATATGAGATGAAACTATTTGCGACGGCACACTTACTCGCTCATCACTCTGTCTCTTTGTCGCTCACCACTCTGTCTCTTTCTCTGTCTCTCTATCTCTTTTCTCTATTCGTCTCTCACTCATCTCTCTCTCTCACCACCCATCTTCTCTACCACATTTACCACTACTGTAAATGCCATTCAACTACCACCACTCTTCTCTTTCTTTCTTTTACTCGTCACTCTTCTTTCTCTGTCTGTTTGTCCATCTGTCTGTGTGTCTTTCGTTCATCTTTCTTCTCTCTATCTCTCTCATTTGTCTTCTTTCTATGTCTCTCTCGCTCATCTCTCTTCTCTCTATCTCGCTCATCTCTTTTCTCTCTCTGTCTCTCTCGCTCATCTCTCTTTTCTCTCTCTCTGTCTCTCTCACTCATCTCTCTTCTCTCTATCTCTCTATTTTTCTATTTTCTCTCTCGTTCATCTCTTTTCGCTCTCTTTCTATATATCTCTCTCATCTCTTGTTTCTCTCTATTTTTCTATATGTCTCTCTCTATCTCTTTCTCTCTCTGTCTCTCTGTCTCTCTATATATATATATATCTCTTTCTCTCTTTATCTCTCTCTCACTTATCACTCTTCTCTCTTTCTTTCTATCTCTGTATCTGTTTGTCTGTCTCTCACTCTTCTCTCTCTCTCTATCTCTCTCTATGTGTCTTTCTGTCTGTTTATCTCACGTCCCCCATTGTGTTCACATTGCACTTTTAGCGACCACTTTGTCTCTCTCTCGCTCATCTCTCTCTCTCTCTCTCTCTCTCTCTCTTTCTCTCCTCTATCTGTCTCTCACTCATCTCTCTCTCTCACCACCCATCTCTTTTACCACATTCACCACTACTGAAAACGCCATTCCACTACCACCATTACTACCACTGTTGCCACTTCAACTCTACGTCTACCATTACTACTACCATTGCCACCACTCCACTACCACCACTACCATTACTGCCATTACTACTACCATTACCTCTCCTTCACCCCTGCCGCTCCATCTATTCTACCACTACCACAACTTCACCACTAATCTCTTTCGCCGCCATTACCACCACCACCACCATCATCTCTTATCCACCACCTTCACCACTACTGCCGCTCCATCTCCTCTACCACAAGAAATTAGTTCATAATTTTTAATAACAAAAAAAAAATGGGCCGTAGAAAAATATTTTTCATTGACCAGAGAAAATTAACTCTTTCTCTCTCTCACTCATCACTCTTCTCTGTCTGTCTCTCTGTCTCTCTGTGTCTCTCGTCCATCTATTCTACCACTACCACAACTTCATCACTAATCTCTTTCGCCGCCATCACCACCACCACCACCATCATCTCTTATCCACCACCTTCACCACTACTGCCGCTCCCTCTCCTCTACCACAAGAAATTAGTTCATGATTTTTAATAACAAAAAGAAAAAATGGGCCGTAGAAAAATATTTTTCATTGACCAGAGAAAATTAACTCTTTCTCTCTCTCACTTATCACTCTTCTCTGTCTGTCTGTCTGTCTCTCTGTGTCTCTCGTTCATCTTTCTTCTCTTTATCTCTCTCATCTCTCTTCTCGCTCTCTCCTCTTTATCTCTCTCGCTCTCGCGCTCATCTCTCTCTGTCTCTCTCTCGTTTATCTCTTTTCGTTGTTTCTCTCTCTTTCTCTTTGTCTATATCTTTTCATCCATTTTTCATATTCATTTCTCTCTTCTCTCTCTCTCTCACTCATCACTCTTCTCTCTCTATCTGTTTGTCTATCTGTCTCTCTGTGTCTCTCACTCATCTATCTCTTCTTTCATCTCTCTCGCTCATCTCTCTTCTCTCTATCTTTCTCTCTGTCTCTCTCGTTCATCTCTCTTCTCTTTATGTCTCTCTTGCTCATCTCTCTTCTCTCTATCTCTCTTTGTCTCTCTCGTCCAGCTCTCTTCTCTCTATGTCTCTTTTCTGTCTATCACTCTCTCTTACCACCCATCTCCTCTACCACCTTCACCACTACTACAAACACCATTCCACCACCACTATTACTTCTACTGTCGCCACTTCACCTCTACGACTACCATTACTACTACTATCGCCACCACTCCACTACCACCACTACTACTGCTGCTACTACTACTACCATTACCTCTCTTTCACCCCTGCCACTCCATTTACACCACCACTACCACAACTTCACCACTAATCTCTTTCACCATCACCATCACCATCACCACCACCACCACCATCATCTCTTATCCACCACCTTCACTACTGCTGCCGCTCCTTTTCCTCTACCACAAAAAATTAGTTCATGATTTTTAGTAATAAAAAAAAAAAGGCCGCAGAAAAATATTTTTCATTGACTACAGAAAATTAACTTTTATTTTAGTGAAAAATATTTTTCATTAAAATATATATTACCCCTACTTCTACAAAATAAAAAATAATAATATATTTTTTTTCATTAAAATAAAAATGAAACAAATAAATTTTCAATCTTAATAACTAAAAATAAAAAAATTAAAAAAAAATTCATTAACCACAAAAAAATATATATTTTAACAAAAAATAAATTTATTTAATTATATTTTATTTTTATTTTTATTTTTCATTCCCGCCCTTTTATTTTTTTCCATTCCCGCTCCCCCCTTTATTTTTTTCCCATTCCCGCTTCCACACCCTCCCCAAAAAAAATTCCCTAATCTCACCCAGTCTGTCTCTCGCTCTCTCTCTCTCTAGTCTGAGCTCGTGAAACCCTCTCACCGATCTCTTCCTCGCCCTCTCACATGCACCCGAGCACTGCTGGAAACCCTCTCTCTCTGTTCGAATCGCACCACCGGAAGCCCTCTCTCTTCGTTCGAATCGCACCACCGAAAGCCCTCTTCTCCGTTCGTTTTGCTTCACTGATGTGGCACCACCGAAAGCGCTCTTCTCCATCCATTTCGCACCAGGTATCTTCTTTTCTATATATATATATATATATGTACACTCTTTGTGAATAAAGATTTGTATACGATTTCCCTCAATTTTTTTGTGATTTCCAATTGGATAAATTGTTGAATACGATTTGTTCCTACTCTGTTTTGAGGTTGTGGTATGCTGGTATGCTCTGATTTGAGGTTGTGGTTTGATTGATTAGCTGCTGTGAGGCTTGGTGGTTATCTCTGTTGTTGTTGGTGTTACTTGGTTTTATGTAGAAAATGGGAATGCAACTGGTTGGTCTCCATATGCCAAGTTTGGCAAAGGATTTACAAATACTTGATCAGTTACAACAATCAGAATGTATCTGCATCAGTCATAAATAAGTTCATCTTGAGATTTTACGTAATGCAGAAAACATTCCCAAACAAATGGAGCATTATTGGAGGGGCAAAAAAGGAGAAGAAGAAAGGTCAGCCTTGACAATTATCACTACTATATTACTTTTTAATGATTCAATCACAACAAGAATCAGCAGATTTTGCTTTCATTCTTACGTGAGGAGCATTTAAAATTCCTTAGGTGCTTCTTATGTGAAGAAAATTATTAGAATCAGACCAAATTACTAGTTAAAGCAACATTAGAATATAAGCTACTCTACCTTTTTGATAATTACTGGAGAATTACCGATTGGATCAATTTTAGAAACCAGTCCCTTTTCTTTGGGTTAATATTTCCTTATAATTTTTTCATTCTCAGCCACAGATGCACCTTACAGCAAGTGGCAGTGCCAGATCATGTATTATTGGTATAAGAAGGTTAAAGCCATGCCAGGTTCTGATATGGGAGGATTCACTAGGGTTTTGCATTCAGGAAATCCAGACAATTTGATGGAGGAGATTCCAACTTTTGTGGTTGACCCTCTTTCAGACGGGCTGGACTGGGTAAGAGTCTTTTTTTTGTCAGTACTTAGGACTTGCTATTATACATTCTGTAGTTTTTTTAGTAACTGTTATTACTTTTTTTAGATGTGGTTTGAATTTTATAAGTTCAAAATGAAATGAGCCCGATTTTAAATGCTTCCAGTGAGTTTTTGTTTATATGGAGATGATGTTATTGCTTTCTAGTGGTCTTATATGGTGTTTTTGGTTAACGGAAATAGTAGTTTGTGGTACCTAGAATCTCAAACTAATTTAGATTGGGCATTTTCCTGTGTTCTCTTTTTCTCATCCACAACCGCATAACTAAAAATATTTCTTTGGGATATAGTTTTTATTGAAACTCAAAAGCACTTTTAATAACTCTGTAATTTAAAGATTTTAAGGGATATACCAATTGAATTCTAGATTGAAATTTGAGAGGTCTCACACTTCTTGAAATGATTAGCTATAAAAGATCTCTACTTCTTTCACTCAAATGGGTGTCCAACCAAACTGAATAGGACATACAATTTTATAAATTTTGTCCATCCAGCAAACAATATTTGATTTGCAGATCCATAATGGGGGGTAAGGTTGTATATCCAGACCCTACTTTACTGGGAGTTTTGTACACTGGGTTCATCCATAATGTGAGATCATCCAGCATCACATTTGAATTACTTTATATATATATATATATTTACAAATAGCATTATGAATGTTTTTAAGCCCAGATCTGTGCTTAATCTTTTCATGTGTGTGTTATTCTTGGGTATTATAGAATAATTTCATATTATCTGATTTTCAATTTTTCTTGTTGCTGGTGTTATGTTAACTGTGTTCAGTATTTCACCATGACTCAAACCAAATAATGCTAAGTTATAAATTTGAATGCACTTTTAATTTCATGTGCACTTTTTATTACATATATTAACATTAACAACCCAATGAGTAATGGTTACCAGTTTTCAATAATATTTGTGCTCGACAGTAAATATGTAATAAAAAATTGAAAAAATATATGAACCTAGTTACAACAAATGTTGGTCAACAACAATTCCCCCAAAAATCATTCTAAGAGTAAATATTCTACAAGAAAATTATTTTTACAGCTTGTCTTTTTTTTTTTTTTAGTAGGAGTTTGATTTGTAGTTTTTTTGGATAATTCCCAGATTCTGCTACCACACCCGCCTCTCCATTGCCGGAAACTGCCATATGTGCCTTGTCGAGGTCGAGAAGTCGCCCAAGCCCGTCGCTTCTTGCACCATGCCCACTCTTCCAGGTTTTCATTTATTTTTTTACGGATTAGTAATGCCATTTGCTTAATTCATCTGGGTTTTAGTATTTTGTTGGGTTCATTATCTATGGTCTATTATTATTTAGAAAATTTAGATCATAAACTCTGAATTTGGATCATTGGTTTAGGTGATTGTTTGTTTGATAAGTGGATTGTTAAATTTTTTGCCCACCAAGTGTTTGATTCTATGCTCAAGTGACAAATTTATCAGAAACAATTGGAACATGGAGTGTTTGAATCTGTTTCAATCTGCTTTCACAATTGAACATGGTCACCAATATATGTACACCATTGTAACTCTGGTACAGAGTATTGTGATTTTATTGAGAGATAGACATTAATGAAGATCATTAGAGAGATAGACATTAATAGCAAATCAAACCACTGCATAATTAGCCAAGCCCCATGGAACATGGTCATCAAAAATTTGGATATAATCTCACCATTGTGTTTGTTTGTATGCATTTATTGATGAGATATGTTGTGGTTAAATTCTCATTCGTTGATGAATCCCCACATATTTTATTCATATTTAGTTGGAACTAGGTGGATTGAAGACAATTTTATGCTCTAACTCACTCAGATTCTTGTACTTATTTGAATGTGTTGGTTAGTTTAATCATATGAAAAGAAGTCAATTTTGGGCATTCTGCATATTGAAGACCCATTTCTACCACTTGGTCTAAACTTGAGCACATCGAATTCAACAAGCTGCTGTGAGAGCTTGACTGAGTCCATTTCAGACAATTTTAATAATTTAAATTATTTATTATGCAAGGCTCATTGACTGCTATTAAAAAAAATTACGTTAATCGAATATTTGTAGTAATATGGTCAAATGATATATATTTTTTAGTTATGCGTTAATGATTTTGACTGCTAAGTTATGCTTGAGAAAATACCAAATTTTGTTGCATCTTAGATTAATGATTGATAGTTGTGGATTTACTTATAGATCACTTAATGATTTTTAGCCTCCTACTATATTTGATTTTTAGCTTCCTACTATATTTGAAGGTGCGATTATTACAATGTTTTATAAGACGTGGGCAATGGGTGTATTGGAAAATGTTCTTGCATCTTTCCATTCCATTTCTCGATTTTCTGATTGCATTACTACATTTGCTTTATTTTGCAGTTGGTGTCTTCAGAAAGAAAGGTACCAAACTATATGAAGCAAGCTTGAAGGATGAGAAGCGTTTACATCAATGGCTTCATTGTTAAATTAAGCAAGTGTTTTAGTAAATAAATTTAATTTTCCCATCATGTTTACACCTTCAAAATATTCCGTAAATGACATTTGATGTAGAATTTTCCCATCATGTGTTTGTATGGAATTATTATTTTGGGTTGGATAATTCAGATTTGTATAGAATTTGATGTTCAAAGATCAAATTTTTGTATTGTTGAAACGAAATAGAAATAGATATATGTATTATTTTGTTTAAATACAGGGTGCAGGTTCCACGAAATAAATACAGGTTGTGAAGAAATTAATTATAATAAAAAAAAACACTAAATAAAGTTTTTGGCAATTAAATGTTTAGTAGCGGAAAAAAAAAAAAAAAGAAGTGAATTTGTTAGTGACTAACCAATTGGTAGTCAAAAAGGAAATCAATATTTTTAGTGACTAAATATTTGGTAGCCATAAAGAATCCAAAGATTTTTGGTGACTAAAAATTTAGTAGCTAAAATAAATGAAGTCTTTCGGCTACCAAATGGTTAGTAGCCAAAAGTTTAATAAAATGAAAAATAATATTTTTGGCGACTAAATTCTTTAGTTCCTAAATGTAGTAATGTTGTGACTAAAACTTATTCCCGACAAAAAGTTTTAGTCACTGAAAATTTAATTTATTTTATTTGAACACTTTTGGCGACTAAATATTTAGTCGCCAAAATATACCCTTTCTCGACTACTCAGAGTTTGGTAGCTGAATGTTCACTTTTGGCGACTAATATTTTAGTCGCCAAAAGATAACCTTTGCCGACTAACCAGAGTTTAGTAGCCAAAACGTTCACTTTCAGCGACCGAAAATAGTTTAGCCGCCAATACTATCGCCGATAGGCTATAGGCGACGACTTTGGTGACCAAAAATATTAGTCGTTAATTTGTTTCGGCGACCAAAAATGGGACTTTTGACGACTAATATTTTGGTTGCCAAGAGTGACATTTCCTGTAGTGAGTAGTGGATACGTACATTCTAACATGACATTGACACTTGACAGACAGGATCAATCATGATAGTGAGTGACTGTTTAGTTTTATAAGCTTTCCAATTGAAAGGCGTGAAAAAAAGAAAATTTGACTTCAATAATTTAGTTTTGAATGTTGGTGCTTCACCACGTTAGACATTTCAAAACCACTTTCAAATTTTAGATAAAATAGTGCTAGCTATTAGAGCATAAAAGGAAGCAAAGTGTTTCCTTTTTTAGACTAATATATATGTTGTACACATTTATTATTTAGCCATTTGTAATCAACAATAAAATCACATTTTTTCTTATCTAACAATTATTTTGCTCTCCAAAAATAAAAATAATTGCATATGGGTTGCTTTTTTTAATTTCTACTTAACAAGAATCTCATGCATTAAATTATTATTTTTATTTGAGGTTAAATTTCTTTCGAGTTTAAATTGAAATTTTATCATCATGTTCTGACTTGTGAGTCCAGTTTTCATAATTTGAAATGATCATTTTGTAAGGCTCTTTGTGTATAATATCCTTGAAAAAAATGATAATCGTAATTTTTTCATTTTGTCGTGTTTGTTTTTCAAATAATGGACAACAAATGTATTTTAAATAAAAATCTATTTTTTTGCTCTCCAAAAATAAGAATAATTTTCTTTCTTTTAAAAAAAAAAAAAAAAAAAAAATCACTTACCCAGAATCTTGTGCACTAAATCCTTATTTTATTTTTATTTATTGCAAAACTTTTTATTTCAATTTAAGATTATCCTTAAAAAGGTGCTTAGCAGCGATCAAGCTTACGATGGCAAATGTCAACTTGGATCTTGGAATGTCAACCAGAGTTTATAATGATAATTTAGAAAGACCTTTTGTGTTATGCCATTTTCTTGGTGTCTTTTTAGTTTTTCTCCACCTAAAATAAATACACGATTCCAATGGTCCCTTAAGTTTGCCCTTTATGCCAATTTATTGTTGTAATTTCAATTTCATTAATTGTACCCATTAAGAAATTAGATAAAAATTTAGTGTAAAACAGTTCATTCACTGTTCCTCCCTCTGTCACAATTAATTTTGTAACTGATTTTTGTCTAATTTTTTAAGGGCCATTGTCAATTAAACTAAATTGACATAGTATAGACAATTAAATGAAAAATTAGTATAATTGAAATTTCAGGAATCAAGTTAACATTAAAAAAAAAAAATTAAAAAACTAAATGAACTACTAATGTAATTTTCCACTCATAAAAAATAAAAATAAATAAATAAAAGAAAAAGAGGCCAGTGCACATCTGCTGCCAAAACCTATGAAAAGAAAAGCGGGAACAAGTAGTATAATATTCGTTCCTTTTATCCCTACTCATTGAGCACCCACTAACTGTTTAGTTTTAGGCAATAATTTAATTAATGTATTATAGCTAATTAAATTTGGCTTTTTGTACAGACCCAATAACGATAATGATATGTTCTTGATTCACAGCTTCGTAACCATTATTCTACAAAAGAAATATTATCAATGAATAGATTTTTCTCTTAATCTTTTTTATCACTCAACACAAGTCCAATTACATTTATTAATGTGAAGTTATTATTTTTGTGTTTAATAATAAAAAAATAAAATAAAGAGAAAAGTTAGGGATCATGAAAAAACTTTCATGAAAATGATCATGAAAGATTTATGACTCTTGGATTACCTTGATTAGTGTGTGGTGCTTTATTTTAAGTGTAATCCAAGAGTCATAAATTTTTCATGATCATTTTCATGAAAGTTTTTTCATGATACCTAGTATTACTGTAAAATAAAATAAGAAAGGTTGTTTTAAAACCAAAACAACAATGTTTATTAGAACATTTAACATAAATTCCCAATTGTAATACAGGTATTCATGAAATGTCAAGACTCTGACTGCTACAACCAACACAAAATATACTTCTCATCAAATGTGAAATTTCTCATTACCAATATACGACGAGAAGAATCAATAAGAAAACCCGACTGGAGTTTCTTACTACTGGTTTTTTTAGTGGTGTTGCGGGTCAGGACCACCGGGGCTGTTTCGTTGAGGCTGGTAGTGGATGTGGATTACTACCTTGAAAGTTCTAAACATGGCCTCAAACGAAGCAATTACGTTCTCCCTGCCCTCTACTTGTGGATGACGCGGGCGAGTTTCAGGCCCTGGAAATGAAAGCAAGACCAATATCAAGCACACCAAGAATCTCAACATAGCCATAAGGATTGAAGAAATGCTTGGATGATACAGATTCAAACTAGGAGGTCTGTTATATATAGACAAAAGTGGTGCTCAAATTTTCTATAAATTAATTGAAGTGGGTGAGAAGAAGGCCTCAAATTGTTCACTCTAATGCTTCTTTTATTGTTATGTGTGACTTGCTTTTTCTGCAATTTGTTTTGTATGTTCCCTTTTGCTAATCATAAAAAAACAAACAAGGACCAGTTCCAAACGATATAGGTGGCGGTCCCTATTATTTAGACTCATTTGTCAGCAGTAGATACCTAGAACTTGAAAACCCATTCTCTTGATCTTCAACAAATTTAATTCAATCCTTACAACTAAGCGATTTGTCTTCTAATGTTTTGGCATTATGCATATGACGTGACCTGTTAAAAAACTCACAGCTGGTCAAACATTTTCTATACAAAATGCTTTTTTATTGAATTTTTTGGGTTTGATTATGATGGTAAAAATGATGTGGTATTAGTTATAGTCATAGTTCTAAATCGCGGTATCGGATAATATAACGGTATCGATCGCGGAATATCGGTATCGGTAATATCGATCGGTACGTATCGGGTATCGGGTATCGGGCGTCGTGGATGTGAAATTTCAAAAATCATTAGCAATCCATCTAAAACTCAATTTTATGTATTTTTTTGACTCTTTTAACCTTAATTTATCACATTTTAATCAAAATTTTGATATATAGAGGCACCTTTTTGACTCATTTTCAACTAAATGATATGTATTTATTTTAGTCTCAACCTTTTATTTGGCATATCTGTTAAACTTTTAATATAAAATTGAT
>CM069909.1:105812874-105848876 GCA_036172215.1 Camellia granthamiana
AAAATTATATTCTATGCCGATAATATATATATATATATATAATTATGAGAGAACAAACCTGCTCCTGAGTTATAAAATTATGAGTTCTATTCAGCTTCTGAACTTATGTGCATTTAAAATTATGTAAAAAATTGCTCCTGAGTTCTATTCAATCTTAATAATATATATAAAAAATTATGTGCATTTAAAAAAATAATCACAGGAAAAAAAAAAAAAAACAAAAACAAATTATAGACAAACCCCACCTCCGTGCGCCATTATAACTTCAATTATCTACAATAACAGTTTTCAATTAACAAATATTGTAATTCTAATTTAGTTAGTAATAATAATGCATTTAAAATAAAAATAAAAAATCTAAAATATTAAACATCTTTACTTAACAATTAAACCTCTTTAAAAAAATCTGACAAATTAAACCTCTATAAAAATAATCTGATATAAAAATAATCTGAAATAAAAAGATTTGACAGATTAAAAAATCTAAAATAATAAAAAAAATCTGAAATAAAAAATCTGACAGATTAAATCTCTTTAAATAATATATATAAATATATATATATATTGAGCATATGTGCTTTTAAAATATATATAAAAAATATTTTTATATATAAAAAATTATATTCTATGCTGATAATATATATATATATATATAAAATTATGGGAGAACAAACCTGCTCCTGAGTTGTAAAATTATGAGTTCTATTCAGCTTCTGAACTTATGTGCATTTAAAATTATGTAAAAAATTGCTCTTGAGTTCTATTCAACCTCAATAATATATATAAAAAATTATGTGCATTTAAAAAAATAACCACAGAAAAAAAAATTATAAACAAACGGAACCGAACACAACTTAAAAGCAAACTATGACTTCTTCAGCCAAAACAAATAAAAAAACAGAGCATCATACACAAACAGAGCATGAGTGAGAGAACAAACCTTCGACGAAGAAGCTTGAAATTGGTGATGGGTTTGGGTTCGATTCGATGCTTCTCCCTGCAACACTTTACAAGATTGATGCCCCTGGGACTCGGGAGATAGATTTGGGTTTGATTGAGGAGTTGGGTTTGGTCCGATTGAGGGTTTTTCTTTAGAGGTTTTGTAACACATTTATGGTGTCCGTGAGTCTGTGTGTGTATTATTGCTTGAAGAAGACAAAAAAGTTGAAGTGAAATGGTTGAGTCCGTGAGTCTGTTCCTTCCTTTTCCGCTTTTGCTTTATTTTTGCAGGTACTTTGGTCCATTATTTTTTCTTTTGCAGGTGCTTTACTTTTCCTCCAGGTGCTTTGCTTTGCTTTTCTCAATTGTTTTTGCAGGTCTTAAGGATACCGTGCTTTGCTTTGCTCAGTAGCCACACTCATACATACACAAGACACCGTGCTTTGCTCGTATTTCAGCCGTATCGGAAACAAATCGCTTACGTATCGGATTCAGCCCGATACGTATCGGAAATCGGCCGTCTAACGGACGTGAAATTCAATCTCGCCAGTATACCGGTGAGTATCCGACTCGGCCATCCCATTTTCCGGTACGAACCGGCCGGTACAGCACGTACCGGCCGATATTTAGAACCTTGGTTATAGTAGTGGTGGTGATTGTAGGGGTGGTGGCAGTAGAGATGATGACAATTGTGGTGGCGGTAGGGTTGTGGTGGTATTGGCAGCAACTGCAAGAGTAGAATAGAGGTAGTGGTTGTGGCAGTGTTCTGGTGGCGATAGTTGTGGAAATGGTTGCATCCATAGTGGTTGTAGGGGATACTGGTGACAATGGCGATGATAACAGTAGAAATTAGAAGATTTTGGTAGGGTTGAGAAGGCAATGGTGATGACGGTGGCAATAGCACTGACTATTACAATAGAAGATCGTGGCGGCCGTGGCATTGGTGGTGGCAATATTGAGACTTCTTGTTAGTAAAGTAATAGTGACAATGTAAGTGACATTGGTAAACCTAACCTAGAAAATATTTTTAACTTTTTAAAAACATGAACTTTTTTTTTTTTTTTTCAATTTCCTGTTGACCATAGAAAACATTGTTTTTTGTTAAGTTTTGTTTTTCATCTTATCAAATCTCCAAATATATATATAGAAAAAGTTTTCAACTGAAATAAACTATGCATAACCTGAACGCCCATTCTTATGGGGTTTGCAAAAGTCACACTAACTTTGGCATATTTTTAAAATCACTCCTTCCTACCCCCAACTCACAATGTCTACTGCTCTTCGAATAAAATACCAAGTTTAGTTTGTAGTGAATTTCCTTTATAGCTTCCAAACAAATCCAACCCCCCCCCCCCTTTTTTTTCCTCTGTGTTAAGGGCATGTCCTTTCGGCATTTTTCAATTGTAATCTTATGAGGAACCCACTTGCAAAAATGGTCAGGCCGCAGTGCTGTGTCGTACGCAAGAGTGCTTTGCGATTTGCCATTGCTCCTGTCTATGAACAACTTTTAACTCCGTAGACTAGGATTTGCAGTTGGAAACCTTATAGTGAAATCCACTTTGATAGGCTGAGTCAAACTCACTAAGTTACAGTCTTGTTTTGTTTTGACAACAAAATATTTTCGCATTTCTAGCTTTTGAATAATACGTAAATAAAAAATGAACAGAAAACAATTTTTAGTAGTTGACATAAAATAAAAGGCGAGTTACATGTAGGTAGAAGAAGGGAAAAAAAATTATCCACACATAGGGATGTAAATGTATCTGTAGTGAAGTGTAAATAAAAGGCTGTGAGGGTGAAAATGTTACTTGCACCCCTTCATATTTTTTGTTCCTTCTCCCACTTACCTATAATTCCACTTAAAATAAATTTATATCAACAAAATGTTTTCCATGACCTCCACCTTACCACAACCACCACCACTACCTCACTACCGACACCCCACACCAGCACTGCCATATGGCAGTTCCGCCACTACCTCCACCACCATACCACCATCGCCACCATCACTACTACCACGACCAACCCGCCTCCACTTCCATCACTACCACCACCGTTGCCACCCCACCATGCCACCACTATCACAACCACTGTCACATTAGATTCAAAGTCGTAACCAAGCATACGAAGAGAAACAAATGAGGTATTAAAGTAGATCCATTTCCTAGTTGATTTTGTTCAAATGTGTGTGACAAACCAGGACTGCATGTATTTTAACCAGGACATAGAGAGGGACCAACAGTGTCAGTAGCTTGACAAGAAAATAAACATGTCGTAATTTAAAGACTTTTTAGGTTCACATGGCCTACTAGACTCACAATAACCAGGGGTCAGAAAAAACTAAGGCTATCCCGTATTATATTATAATTCCTTAATTAGATATGTGGTTATGTGTTTGATGTGAATTTATATGTTTAATTATGTAATTCATATAGTTTTGGATTTATATCTGTTGTTTGTAAGAAAACCTGTTGTGATTTCAACTTTGAACTAAAAATTAAAAATCTTAGAGGTGTCAGAAACCAAAATTAATTAATTATTTGTACTCATTATAATTTTTAGAGCCTAATGAGAAGTTTGATAAAATTTTATTCATAATAAATTAATTAGATTTAAATCAATTAAACTAAATTTTAGATGATTAACTTAAGTTTTGCTTGACTAAGCCTAATCAATAATTAATCTAATCTAAGTAAAGTTAATTAAGGAGCCTTATATATATATATTGACTTAGTGAAGAGCCTTAGGAGCTCAACTAAAATGTGCTAGAACTAAACAAAGAGAGAAAAAAAAGAGAGTTCAAGAGAGAAAGAGAAGAAAAGCTAGGGAAGTTAGAAAAGAAATAGGGAAATTGAAGGAATTGAAGTAGAACTCAAGAAATTGACTCAAGGTATGTGAAATTTAACTAAAACTCATGGAATTAACTCATTATTTGTTTGAATTCAAGGATTAAAATGAATATTAAATACCTAATTGAGTTAGGGTTTTGAGTTGTAAGTTTAATCGAGCTTAATTCAAGAAATTGAACCTTAATCCTTTGAATTTGCATGATTTGAGTTCAATGTTGAGAATTATACATGAAATGAGCTCTAGGGTTTACATGCAAAAGAGTTTTGAGTGAAATCCAACCATGCAAGAGATGAATTTACATGAATATGAAGCATAAATGTTGAAATCTTTGAATTCATGGAAGCTTGGACTTTGAATTTGAAATTAAAGCAAGTTTGATTCAATTGAGCTTGAATTACACTTTAATTATGTTAGTATGTCATGTTTTGGAGGTAGTTTTGCATGAATTTGGGATTGAAAATGAGTTTGGAACGTGAACTTTGAACCAATTTTAGATTGCTCAAATTTACCAAGAACCGCAAGTACGGCTGTGAACCTCGCACGTGCGGAACATTGGGCAGAATAGAGGCTCACACACTATTTTAATTGCACGTGCGGCACCTTTCATACGTGCGGCCAGGGACTTCCGCATGTGTGGAAAACATGGGAAATTCTATTGACTTTTGTTAACCTTTCCAACCTTCTGAATGTGTTTTTGACCTTATTTAGACCCTCTGAAGAATTAAAAGATAAATAGAAACTTATTGAGAAATAACCTGATTAATTAAAAAGACAAGAGCCGAAAATTGAACTTATTGTTTATTGAATTTTTATGTGTGATGTGTTGCGTAGGTTGCTTGCACGGAGAATCATCGCAAGGCCTAAATCACTGTGAGTAATAAGTTTGTAAAGATATGTTCTTAATTATTATTTTGGAACAAGATGAAGGCATATATATATATATATTTGCAATTGTATTATGCTATGATATGAATGACCTTCGATAAATGCTTTACGAATGTTAAATAACACTTTATTATGAATTGAAAAAATCTAGAAATCCCCTAGATATTGATTTGTGATTATGTATCAATTTTACGCAGTATATAACAATCCGAATCAAACAATCATGACAAATCGACACAACGATTTTATGTGGAAAAATCACAATTGGGCACCTCCAATTGTGATAAAAAAACCACGGGCAAACAACCATAAAACAATCCACTAATAAGATATAAAGGAATTACAGAGGTATACTCTCAATTACCTAGCGAATCTACGCCCGAATTGAACTAACCCCTATGTGCCTCTTCCAACCCCGTCTTCACCTCAGAATTGTCTTGACGATGAGCCACTCCAGAATCCACCAAAGCTTCAGGCTCGAATTCTTCCGAATCCACCGAAGAACAACTCTCTCTTTTGTGTAGAACAAACAAATAAACCTTTGATGTAAAAACTTTAAACCATGAGTTGAATACTCAATCAAAACATCAAAGCAAACCAGCAAAATATCCCAAGATATAAACCCTAATATCCAAAAAGAAGATCTGGAGGTGTAATCCTAGTTTTGGACTAAAACAGATACTTATAAAAATCTGGGATTGCGAAGCTCGCTCGAGCGAGAAGCTTATCTCGCATGATTTCCATAAGTGCCTTCGCTCGAGCCACGCATCTTTCGCTCGAGCGAACAAATAACTCTTTCAGGTCTTTATGCAGACGCAGTTCTTCGCTCGAGCGAGGACTCCTTTGCTCGAGCGAGCAAGGGCAGACATGCAACTTCGAATGCAATTTTGCATTTTACTTTGGGGGCGCTGCCCCTTGACCCCGCCGTGGCGCTGCCCATCGACCCAGCTCGATCCCCGTCATAATCAGCGAAGTGGCAATCTTTGAAAAGCATTAACATCACAAACTTCTCTGCAAGGCACAATTCGGGTTGGATTCGCATCTAAACACTCATAGTCTCACTGGAATAAAAGTGCGAAAACAAGTACAACTAAAAGGAGTTTTGTCAAATGGGATTACCAAGAATAAAAACCGAACATGAATGTTATAAAATGCCTTACGAATGTTACCGACTGAATGATATATATATATATTTTATCAGCAAAACAAAGCTTTATTGATGAAAAAAGCACAATACATGTAAATTTTACATCAACAGGCAGGGAAATGCACAGAGCATCATAGCTAACCTCCACAATCTCAACTAGTTTGGCACCGCAAAGGAAGCACAATCACATGTTAACATTTGACCCACGATTTGTGAGAAACCAATCAAAAGCAACCAAAGAAAGAAAAGAGCACAGAACAATAGAACAGGCAACGGTAAACAAATAAAATAACACCAACAGCAGGCCAATTTATAATTGGGCCTGAGGTCGTTTTGTAACATGATTGGACCCGAGGCCATTTTGTAATATGATTGCGCCCAAGGCAATTTTGTAATATGTTGGGCCCGAAGCCATTTTGTGATGTGATTGGGCCGAGGCCGTTTTGCATATTGGACCCGAGGTCGTTTTGTATGTTTGGGTCCGAGGCCGTCTAGTACAATTGGACTCGAGGTCATTTCGTATGATTCGACTTGAGGTTGTTCCGTATCATGTTGGACCCGAGACCGATTGTCAAATTTGAATATGAAGAAAACTATTGATCGTTTTTACTTTTGAAAACTTATTATTTTATGTTATATACTTTCTTTGATTCAAACTCATTTATTAACCCTTTGGATTGTTATTACTCATTGAGCTTCGCTTACTCCCTATTTTATATGTATGTAGGTGATCAAAAGGGAGATCAGCTTTAGAGTCAGCCTCAGGAATTGTCTATGAGGACACCCAGCCTCCAAGATGGAGCTTTTGTCTTTTTGGTGTTATGTTTTATGTTAAGTCTTATGTTTGGTTTTTGTTAAATGGGTTTGTGAATATGTAAACTTAATGTTGATGACTCCTATGCGTATATAAGTTATGTTTGGAAATCATGATATGTCTATGAGAGTTTATCCTGATCATTTAAGCACTGGTCAATAGACGTTATTTATACTATTTGCTTCCACTTAAGACCTCATTATTAAAAACATTTGTTTTCTATATGAGGCCCGTAGGTAATTGTGTGATTACTGGCCGGTTATGAACCATACTTTTAAGGGCAGGTTTGGCTCATGGCATAAGGTGTATAGGGTGCCCAAAGTTTGAGTGTCAACTTTAATTACCCTAGCCTTGGTCTCATTAGAACGTGCATGGAACTAGAGCATAATTAGGTCAATCAAGGTCAAAAGGCATGGTTCATAGAGGTTGTACCTGTTGACAAGCTCAAGCACGCCTGGTTCATGAACCTATCAGGACAATCATACCATTATTAAAAGTTTCTAACACTTGTGCCTGGCCGAACCTTAGCAAGAATCACAACCAAATGGCATGGGGCCTGTTTAGTAATTTTATTTTTTTTTCAAAAGTTTTGAAATATCGAAACCAAAACACATTTGGTAAAATATTTGCTTCCTTTTATCTCACTAGGTTAATTTTGTGCAACAAATTTCAACCTTGATGGTAAAAGTTTCTTTGAGGATCATTTTTTGGGATTAGTGCTCTAATCATTCTCATTTTTAGAGTCAATGTCGAGTGGCTATGCAATGAAGCATAGCCAACATCTATTTATTTTGTTGGGATCCTCTAGAGTGAAATGATAGAGTGATCTGGTGGAGTGAATTTGTGAGGGTGGGACACCTATCCCACTAATGGAACCGAAGGTTGAGATCAATCCCTCACCAAAATGACGTTGTTTTGGTGAGGTAAACCCCCACCTCCCCCCCCCTCCAAAAAAAAAAAAAAAAAAAAAAAAAGAAGAAGAAGAAGACACCACAACCACCGGAGTTCTTCTCCACCTTCGGCGCGCTCTCCTTCCCTCCTCTCCCTTTCTCCTCTCTTCTTCTTCTCCTTCTCTTTCGTTCTCCTTTCTTCTTCTTCTCCTTCTTCTGTTGCTATAGCGAAGTGTTGTGGTCCCTTGTAGCAGTGACAAGACCATTTGAATTTGAAAACATAGTTCCCCACTGGTCCTTTCCAATGCACGGTAAGGCATTAATCTTTTGAAATATGCTTAAGAAATTAAAGGAAAATTAAGAAGAAGAAAAAAATTGTAAATCATCTATCTTACAAGGTTTTTTTTTTTTTTTTTTTTTTTTTGGGTTTTTTTTTTTTCAAAAACAATGCACAAAAAATAATCTTAGAGAAGGATTTTTGGGTCCCTCAATGTTGGTTTTCATAGATTTTGACTAAAAGAGGCTGATTTATTTGCAACCCTCTTTTGATCCTTTGGTATTTGAACAAATCTCCCCCCAAAAGAAATTTATTATAGTTATTTTTTGGGGTTTTTCTTGTTTTCTATAAAATCTTGATATCTTATTTGGTTTTGGTTGAGAAACAGGTTGATTTTCTTGTTATTGTTTTTGGTACTTTGTAAATTTTTGGTGTTAAGGAATGGTAGCTACGATGGATTCATGGAGTAGTAGCTCACTATTTCAGTCAGATTCAGACCCATTTAGTGGTAGTAACTCTAGCGTAGCAGTAGAAAAAGAGAAGAAGAAGAGAGGAGAAGGGAAGGGGAGGGGTGGGGTTGCTGGGAGGGAAGCAGAGTGTGCTGGAGAGGAAGAAGAACTTTAGCGGTTGTGGTATCTTCTCTCTCTCTCTTCAATTCTCTTTTCACCTTTTTTTTTTTTTTTTTTTTTTTCAATTTACTCACCAAGACAATGTGGTTTTGTGAGTTTAAATCTCAGCTCTTTGCTGGTGAGTGGGTCACGTGTCGACTACTTCTCATTCACTATAAGAGATCATTGTAGGGTATTACTTTATAGGATCTTAACGCCTATTTATAAACCCCACAACCCAAATAAAGGTAAGATTTGATTCTAAGGCTTGTTTGGAAAGTTGGCTATTTTAGTTGCCTACTTGACTTTTTGAATATTTTAATTTGGCTAAAAAAGTTGTGTTTGAGAAGTTGGTTGCTTTTTTTTTTTTTATAGCTATTTTTGTCTATTTTTATCTTTTAGTGGCCTATTTTAGCCCAACTCTTTTTCCTAAGCACTCCCTAAGTTTCTAAATATGAAGAGTAGGAGGGGACAACCAACATATGACAACCCTCCTTGGATGTTACTATAAGAACTCTTCCCTAATTGGGATTCGAACAGAACAGACCTAGACGGGCCCGTAAGCAAAGGTTTTACTTTATATTGGACCAGCTGTGTCAAGGTTGAGAATTTTAAGTTATGTTTTCTTCATTTGCCAACCCTACCTTCAAGAATTTTAAATGCCTATTTCTAAAACCTAGAATTAAAGAAATACCCTTGGTTAGCAATGGATATGGCCTTAGCCAAAGACTAATTATCCTCTGGTTGAGCACGAATTGGCTTCAAGATGGATTACAACAAAATCCAACATGTTCAAGTTGGATTCTGAACAAGGATGAGTGGCTCTCTCAGGCGAATCCTAGGTGTTGGAATGTTGCTTGTCAACCTCAAATTGTGGTAGGATTGACACAAATACAGTGTCAGTCTGACTTTGACCAAAAGGAAATGACAATCATAATTTAGAATCAATAAACATTTTGTGAAATGACAATAGATTTTATGATCATATGCAATTTCAACTATTTAGTGCCTGGTCAATTAACCATGGGACACCCAAAACATGCCTTTCAGAAATGAAAGAATTCAACCTAAATTTGATCAATTCATATATAAAACTTTGACAAAAGTGAGATCAAACTCAAATATAAAGGGAATTGAATATTTATTTGAACCTTGGAGTGAAGGATTTTTCCTAAAATCTAGAAGAAAGGACTTAAGGGGGGGAAAAAAAAAAAAAAAAAAAAAAAAGCAAAAAAAAGAAAAAAAAGAAAAGAAAAAGATATACAAAGAAAAGCATTTAACTGATTTCAACATTTATCTGAACCTTGAATAAATCTAGTCAAACATTATATACATGGAATGAATTCATGTTAGCTATGTTTTGTTATGAAGAAAATATACTTGAAGCTCAATTTGCCATCACAAACCGGCAAGCGTTGATAGTTTCATCAAAGATGATCTAGTTCAAGCCCAAGCTTACGTGAAATCCGTGCATCTAGAACAAGATAAAAGAATATACTGAAGTCATTAGTTTCAAGCATTAAAAAAGAATCCGATATATGAGATACCATATTTTTTACGTGTACCATGTTTACAAAGCTTATGCTATACCAACAAGGTTGTAAAAGTAGACTTGGCCTGACAAATAGTTGCCTCTGGAATTAACATAGCTCTTTAGAATATATCAGGACATAGAACAAATAGTTGACCTTGAATCGACGTAGCAAATTATCAACTGAAACCAAACAGAAGTAGTGAATACATTATCCGGAAATCAAAAGTGAACTTCTTGCAGAATTGCGCAGCGATACACAAGTACACGACATCAAGAGAGAGAGAGAGAGAGAGAGAGAGAGAGAGAGAGGTACCTCTAAATGACAAACTGCACTCCTAGCAAATTATGTGTGAAGCTCCTTGGACAAGTTTATGTGTGAAGGTCATTGGACATCAGCTAAGAAGCCAATTTTTGAACATTACAAAAGTTTTCAATAATTAAGGAAAATACGACTGTTGTTTACGTCACAAGTTATGCCAAACAAATGAAAATGTAACATTGAAGACTTGTGAGAAGGATATTTTCTCATTATAAATGGGATGGTTCAACATCAGCAAATTATTGTTGTTTACAACAGCTCAAACTAATATTTCATTTACCTCCTCATGTTTCTTTTTCAGCATGCTGTAAATCAATATAAATAACAGATCCTCTCCAAGTGTCAAGTGTTTGGATTTTTTAATCCAAATATCCAAGGATTAATAGTGTGCATATAATTTAGAAGCACAATTCAATTCCATAATAATGTACGTGGCTAAAAGAATTACAAATGTCTTATCTCTTGTAATTCAATGAGGGATACACAAAAGGGGTAGTTGTCCCACATACTAATAAACACCTCGCAACCTTGATAAAAGATTAATTTAATCCTAGATCTATGGTATGACGAACCTACAAACTCTAACAATCACTTTTAAAGACCTTGGATTGATGTACACTTAACTAGAAAATTTAGATCACGAGATAGTTACTTTCTTTCTCAAGCACCGATGCATTAGTTAATAGGGCTTCTAAGCTGGAAGAGTGATGCACTAAAGTAATGTGAAGTATATAAGCACCAAAAGGGCACTCTCACCGCAACAACTAGCTTTTCAGGTTGCTTTTTACCCATGAACACGTAACATGGTATCAAAACTGGAGCACTGGGCATGGGTAGGGTTTGTGTCCCTAGCTTTCACGCTATAGGTGCTAAGTGAGCACATTGGGCGTGGAGAAGAATGTGAAGTAAAGTCTTACACTCCCTAGATACTAAAGTAATGTTCGATATAATAGCTAGCTTTTGAAGTTTAGTTCTACCTAAGGCTGTTAACATAGTATCAGAGTCAGCGTACCTAGGAATGGTAAGTGTGTGTCCCTGGCCTGCACATTGTAGGTGTTATTGAATGAACACACCAGGCGTGAAGCGGGTGTGAAGCAAAGTCCTACATTAGCTAGGTACTAAAATAATGTACAGCATAAAAACGTAAGGGCAACCTCACCTTAAGAATTTGTTTTTAGGGTTGAGTTCTACCCGTATAACATAGTATCCGATAAGGATCCTCGTTCAGATGCATTAGCCACAACTTCAGCAGCTTCAGATATGGCTTCTCCAACTATCAAGAACAGAGCTTCAGCTTCAGCTGCATATGCATCATGTAGTTAGTTAGGAATTCGTTAGCTAGTTGTTAGGAGTTAGTTCCATTGTAGGGGTTAGTTATCTGCTTAGCTCAGTAGTAGTTTACTTTCTACAAATACAGCTTGTATGTAATATCAAGATCAACGATAAGAAATGATTTTTCCACATGGTATCAGAGCTTTGAAGCTCTCACGAGCATTCTTGGGTTCTTGATTTCAGTTTATCAGTTCTTCCAAGATTCTTTAAATTTTTTCAATCATTCTTCAAAGTTCTTTCATAGCTTAAATCTTCTTCAATGGCTACCTCAAATGCTCTTCCCTCAAATCTTAGTCTCCTTATTTCAAATCTCAAATCCTTCATAACTATAAAGCTGGATTCTTCAAATTTCATCATTTGGAGAAGTCAATTTCTCAATACTTTGCGTGCTACAAATTTGCTAGGGTTTGTTGATGGTTCTCATCCTTCTCTACCATTAACGATTACAAATGCAGATGGAACCACATCAGTTAATCCAGAGTTTCTACAGTGGAAACAAATTGATGCACATCTATTGAGTTGTCTTACAGCTATACTTACACCTGTGATTTTCACTTCTGTTTTACATCTTCAACATAGTGTAGAGGTTTGGCAAGTTCTGTCAAAACGATTTATTACGTTGTCTCGCAGTCATATTCATCAACTGAAAAATCAATTGACTAACATGACCAAGACTTCCCAGACAACTGAAGAATATCTTAATCAAATTAAAGAGTTAGCTGATCAACTTGCACTTGCCTCTTCTCCTGTAGATGCAAAAGATCTAGTTCTTCTTACACTGAATGGTTTACCTGAAGAATTTGATGCTTTCTAAACCACAATCCAGGCCAGGTCAAAAGTCATCTCTATGGAAGAACTTTCATCCCTTCTATGCTCAGAATCTATTCATATTCATTCTAAGATCAAGAAAATTAATGCTCATGAGCCTTCAGTTGCATATGCTGCTTCTCGTGGTTCTTCTCATGATTTTTCTTTTCGAGGCCAGGTCAGATTCGTGGAAAAACTAATCACTCAGCTTTGGAGTGTTGGCATTGGTTGGGTGACAATTATCTTCCTGTTCAAAATCAGCAGCCACAGCAATTTCAAAATTAGTCACGACAATCTTCATCCAATTATCTTCTGCTTATTCTGCCTATTAGCCTTCATCATAATCATCATCTGGTTTTTTAAACACCAGAGCTTTTGTGGCTTCTTCTTCCTTTCCACCTCCGTATGATTCCTCCCCTTGGTATCTTGATTCTGCTGCATCTGACCATATGACTCATGATTTATCTCAGTTGAGTCTTCATCAACCTTACAAAGGAACTGATCATATCACTGTTGGTAATTGTGAGAACCCAAATATACAAATCAAGTAAAAAATTAAATAATAATAATTTCACAATCTCAAATATTTTATTGCGAATCTTTAAGTGCAAATTAAATATTATTGGAGGGTCTTTTAATTAATTTTAAACTTAAAATAAATTTATGGTGAAAGTATTTAATTTAGAGGCGAGATTTATTATTTTTAAAAAAAATAGAGGGCAAGTTAGTAAGTATATTTTGTTATAATAATAGTTATATTTTATTTAAATTAATGGGTTACAAAATAAAATAAAATAAAGAGATAATAATTTAGAGCCTTTTTGTTTAGATACATAATGTAACCCTAGGTTGCCTAATACAATATAGCAGCAGCAAGTAGGCAACCACGGGAGAGAGAAAGGTTGAGAGAAAAGAAGAAGAAGAAAAAAGGGTTGCAAACAAGGAAGGATTTTTGGGTGTGTGGTAGGTCTTTATCTTTCTTCTTCCTTTTGGTTTTGTTCTTTATCCTTACTCAATTATTATTTAGTTCATTGATGGAGAGGTTGTAAGTGTATGTATTTTGTATATAGATATCCTGTTAAGAAACCTGAGGAATTAAATTTATGTATAAAGAATGGGAGAAATTCTTAGTTTAAAAATTCTGTACAAAACCACAAACTTTAAAAATCAAGAAACCATATCAAACGAATGAATTTTGAACTAAAATTTTTACAGGAGATCAATTACATATTGAATTGCATATCGGAATTTTTTTCATAATTTTTGGGAGTCAAAATACATATAAGCTGATGCATTCAAATCTGTCCAGAAAACTGGTTTAAACAGTAAATTCGGGAGTGTTGTTCTCTTTGGGTACAAATCCGAAAATTATCAAATCAGTGTCATTAGAATCGGTTACGAGTCTAGTTTCTTACATTTTTGGGCTGGCGTTGATTGCTCATGTATACTTAGCGAACCATTAATTTATTTAAAGTCCTGCCGAAAACAACCTATTTGGGTATAATTAATTGTAAATAATTATTTTGATCAGCAAATCAAGTAAAACCAATTGAGTTTGAAACTTAGGATATATTAGTTGATATCTGGAGGATTTTGGAATTTTTCAAATAGCATGGAGAGGGTTTTGTAATTTTCAAAGTTAGCGAATAGATTGGGAAATGTTGTCTAAAACTCTGTTTTATCTTAAAGTTACTTTTAATTAAGTTTCGATTTGGACCCATGTCTTGGGTGATTTTAGACCTTGAAGAACATGAACTTAAGTAATATTTAAGAGTAACGGTGAGTTGGGTTGAGCCGTGTTAGTGTGCTTTAGTTTGGGGTTACTTAGTTCTTATTCTTTAATATTTTTTTAATTAGTAGTGACGTATAGTTTTCATACCTGGTTCAGGGCACTAGTTGGACTTTTATACTCTATTTGAGGATTACATTATTCCGTTTCCAGGTGAGTAGTTTCATTCTATATATTTTTATAAATGTTTCCTTACCCTGAACTGTTGGAAAATTAAATTGTTGTTTCATCACTAAACTGTTTTGATAAATTACTATATTATCAATGGAATCAAATTATTTTTGAAACATGTGTGAACTTGGCATACTATAAACTATTTGTTTTGGTCTCATGTTATAATGGTGAACTACCATATTTTGCGAAACTGATGTGTATTGATTATTGGGACCATCTGTATATTTTAGTCCAGGGAAATTGTTCCACTGTGTGTGGTGACTCTGGCCACTAGGCAACAGATTCGGGTTGAGCAGTGATGACTCTAGTGCTTAATGATTGTAAGGAAAAGACCTAGGTTAAGCTAGGTGACCTTCAATCGGATCGTCTTTGAGAAAAGGCCCGGGTTGCCACCTTGAGGATGACTCTTAGTTCGGTATTGGATCCGACGGGGCTTATAGCCTTGAGAACTGTGTGGCATGTTACTTGTTATTTCTTGGTACCCAGAAAATTATTGGTGTTCATGTTGTAATCTGTTTTAAGTGAAAAATGTCATTTATCATGTTCTTGAGAGACATGAGTATTTTAACTGTTGAACTGTTGAACCTTCTTTTTGAAACAGATTATCTTTATCAAAATTGTATGCCAATCTAGTTTTTGTGATATATGTCTTATTTTGGAATTGATCCATGTTTTCAAAATTGTATTTACTATCTATGTTGCTACTCACTGAGCTATCAGCTGACTTAGTTGTTTATCAATTCCAGGTATTAGAAGGACTTAGAGTGGACTTATGGCGTAGCGGGAACTCAATTGCATGGACCTCTAGGACATTCATTTATTTTGTTTTAGCTTGTTATGTCGGTTTTGTGCATACATTGTGATTGTATTTTTTTTTATTTAGAATTATTTTATTTTGTGGGTGGTTTGTGTTCCATTTAGTATATATTTTTGGAAGTTGGTTATGGTTGGTTTTACCATTTATACTTGTAACTTGTCACTGGATTGGGTTTTGATTTATTTATTTGTGGGCTATCATCACATTTATTCTTCATGATTTTGGGTTCATGTTTAGGCTTACTTGTGCCTTGGGCTAAGTTCCTGTAGGCCACGGCTGGTCATGCCCGGATTTGGGGTGTGACAATTGTGGTATCAGAGCTATAGTTTATCGAGTTACATATCTTGTATTTCATCATTTAGACGAGATCCAAGTCCCTGTAGTCCTTAGTAGTGTTTGGTTTAGTTAGTTTTGTTTAAACTTGTGTTGAATCTCTCTTGATTTTATTTTGAAGGTTAAGTGTTAGTACCTAGATATTTATTTGGATTTTCTATTCCTTGTGAGCCTTTTGATGTTTGTATTACCGTGTCTACTCTATTAGGAGAAATAGTTGTATTGGGAGATGTTTGTAGATCTTGTGAGATAGAGATGGATGGTAGAATTTTTCTAGCGGATTTGATTTCTTTAGAGATGAAGGATTTTGACGTGATTTTGGGGGTGGATTGGTTGACGAAGCATCATGTTTCTATTGATTGTTTTAGAAAGAGAGTAGTTTTTGCTATGCTAGGACAATATGAGTTTTTCTTTTAGGAAGATGGGAAAGGGTTTTCTATCTATTTTATCTCTTTCCTTTAGGCTAACCGAATGTTGAGAAAAAGGTGTCATGGTTACTTAGCTTGTGTGGTGAGTACCGAACAGCCAGAGCAGAAGTTAGAGGAGTTACCTGTAATGAGGAAATTTGTTGATGTTTTTCTAGAGGATCTACCTGGTCTTCCTCCATGTGAGGTAGAATTTTTTATTATCTCGGTCCCTGACACAACACTTATTTCTAAAGCGTCCTATAGAATGGCACAATTGGAGTTGGGAAAGTTACAAACTCAGTTACAGAAGTTTCTAGACAAAGGTTTTATTAGGTCTAGCATCTTACCTTAGGGAGCACTTGTGTTGTTTGTGAAGAAGAATGATGGGTCTATGAGATTATGTATTGATTATAGGGAACCGAACAAAGTCATAAAGAAGAATAGGTGTCCTTTGCCATGTATTGATGACCTATTTGACCAATTACAGGGAGCTTAGGTATTCTCTAAGATGGACTTGAGGTCAGGCTATCACTAGTTGAAGGTGAGGGATGAGGATGTTCCTAAGACCGCTTTTAGAACCCGTTATGGGCATTATGAGTTCTTGGTGATGCCTTTTGGTCTCACAAATGCACCAACCGCATTCATGGATTTGATGAACAGAGTATTCAAACCCCAACTGGATAAATTTGTGGTAGTGTTTATTGATGACATCCTAATTTATTCTAGGAGTAAGGAGGAGCATGAGCAGCATTTGAGGGTACAACTACAGATCCTTAAGGAGAAGAGACTGTATGCAAAATTTAAGAAGTGTGAATTCTGGTTGAGTAGTGTATGCTTTTTGGGTCATGTGGTGAGTAAAGATGGGATATCTGTGGATAGCATAAAAGTGGAAGCAATTGTTGATTGGCTACGACCAACTTCTGTGATAGAGGTACGTAGCTTTCTAGGGCTTGCTGGTTATTACAGATGGTTTGTGGAACGATTCTCCCGTATTGCTTTGCCACTTACCAATCTCGCCAGGAAAGGGGTAAAGTTTGAATGGAATGATGATTGTGAGCGTAGTTTCCAAGAGTTTAAACAGAGATTGACATCAGCTCCAATCCTTGCCTGACCTACAGATGGAGGTGGTTTTGTGATTTATAGTGATACTTCACGACAGGGTTTAGGATGTGTGCTCATGCAGCATGGGAAGGTGATTGCTTATGCGTCACGACATTTGAAAATACATGAGAGAAACTATCCTACGCACGACTTGGAGTTAGCAACAGTGATTTTCGCTCTTAAGATCTGGCTGCATTATTTGTATGGAGAGTCATGTGAGATTTACACTGATCATAATAGTTTGAAGTATATTTCACACAGAAGAAACTAAATTTGAGGCAAAGAAGATGGCTTGAGTTACTAAAAGATTATGATGTGAATATTTGATATCATCCAGGGAAGGCAAATGTGGTTGCAGATGCCTTGAGTAGGAAGGTCACAGTTGGAGATGTAGTTGCTTTGTCTATTGAGAGTTGTTTGGTGGAAGACATGAGACGTTTGAGGCTTGAGGTTGTTACTCCTGGTGATAGGGCTTATTGTAGTCAATTGACAGTTTAGCCGACCTTGAGAGAACGGATTCATTTAGCTCAGGAGATTGACCCCCAGTGTGAGCGTATTAAAGGAGAGATGGTAGAGGGTAAGCATGTAGACTTTGTGGTTAGTGATGATGGGTTGCTTCGATTCCGTAGTCAAGTTTGTGTTCCTATTGTTGGTGATTTGAGAAAGGAGATTATGACGGAGGCACATAGTTCTAGTTACAGCATTCATCCTAGAAGCACTAAGATGTATCGGGATCTTCATGAACATTTTTGGTGGAATGGTATGAAGGGAGATATTGCAGAATTTGTGGCTTAGTGTTTGGTGTGTCAACAAGTTAAAGTAGAACATCAAAAACCCGCGGGGAAACTACAACCCTTACATATACCAGAGTGGAAGTGGGATCATGTTACCATGGATTTCGTGTGCAGATTACCTTGTACTAGTAGTAATCACGATGTAGTTTGGGTAGTTGTTGATTGATTAACCAAGTCAGCACATTTTATTGCAGTTCGAATGAACTATTCTCTAGCTCGATTTGCACAGTTGTATGTGAAGGAGATTGTTAGATTGCATGGTGCACCTGTGTCAATAGTGTCAGATCGGGACCCTCATTTTGTGTCTAAGTTTTGGGGTGTGTTACAGTCAGCTATGGGTACTCGGTTAAATTTTAGTTCAGCTTATCACCCTCAAACAGATGGGCAGTCAAAGAGGACTATTCAAACCCTTGAGGATATGTTGAGGGCTTGTGCTTTGGAGTGGAGAGGTAATTGGGATGATTATTTGCCGCTCATGGAGTTTGCGTATAATAATAGTTATCATTCTAGTTTGGGAGTAGCTCCTTATGAGGCTTTGTATGGGAGGAAGTGTAGGTCTCCTTTGTGTTGGTATGAGGTTGGTGAGAGGCAAATGTTGAGACCTGATTCGGTGAAGGATGTGACACAGAAAATTATCACCATCAGAGAGAGATTATTGACTACTCAGAGTAGACAAAAAAAATTATGCTGATCAACGTAAGAAAGACTTAGAGTTTCATGTGGGCGATATGGTATTCTTGAAAGTATCACCATGGGAAGGAGTGATCAGGTTTGGAAAGAAAGGAAAGTTGAGTCCTAGATACATTGGTCCATTTGAGGTATTGGAGAAGGTTGGTGAGGTTGCGTACCGTGTTGCTCTACCCCCTAGGTTGGCAGGAGTGCATAATGTGTTTCACGTGTCTATGCTGAGGAAATATGTGCACAGTCCATCGCATGTGTTAGATTATAAACCGCTTCAGATTAGAGAGGATTTTTCATATGAGGAGATGCCTGTTCAGATTTTGGATTCGAAAGAAAAAATGTTGCGTACAAAGGTCATTACATTGGTTAAGGTACTGTGGCGTAATCATCTAGTTGAAGAGGCAACTTGGGAACGCGATGATGAGATGCGCGAGAAGTACCCACATCTATTCTTATGATTTATACAGGTTAGTTTCGAGGACGAAGCTATTCTTTTAGGGGAGGAGAATGTGAGAACCCGAATATACATATCAAGTGAAAAATTAAATAATAATAATTTCACAATCTCAAATATTTTATTGTGAATCTTTAAGTGCAAATTAAATATTATTGGAGGGTCTTTTAATTAATTTTAAACTTAAAATAAATTTATGGTGAAAGTATTTAATTTAGAGGAAAGATTTATTATTTAAAAAAAAAAATAGAGGGCAAGTTAGTAAATATATTTCGTTATAATAATAGTTATATTTTATTTAAATTAGTGGGTTACAAAATAAAATAATATAAAGAGATAATAATTTAGAGCCTTTTTGTTTAGATACATAATGTAACCCTAGGTTGCCTAATACAATATAGCAGCAGCAAGCAGGCAGCCACGGGAGAGAGAAAGGTTGAGAGAAAAGAAGAAAAAAAAAAGGGTTGCAAACAAGGAAGGATTTTTGGGTGTGTGGTAGGTCTTTATCTTTCTTCTTCCTTTTGGTTTTGTTCTTTATCCTTACTCTATTATTATTTAGTTCATTGATCGAGAGGTTGTAAGTGTATGTATTTTGTATATAGATATCCTGTTAAGAAACCTGAGGAATTAAATTTATGTATAAAGAATGGGAGAAATTCTTAGTTTAAAAATTTTGTACAGAACCACAAACTTTAAAAATCAAGAAACCATATCAAACAAATGAATTTTGAACTAAAATTTTTACAGGAGATCAATTACATATTGAATTGCATATCAGAATTTTTTCATAATTTTTGGGAGTCAAAATACATATAAGCTGATGCGTTCAATCTGTCCAGAAAACTGGTTTAAACAGTAAATTCGGGAGTGTTGTTCTCTTTGGGTACAAATCCGAAAATTATCAAATCAGTGTCATTAAAACCGGTTACGAGTCTAGTTTCTTACATTTTTGGGTTGGCGTTGATTGCTCATGTATACTTAGCGAACCATTAATTTATTTAAAGTCCTGCCGAAAACAACCTGTTTGGGTATAATTAATTGTAAATAATTATTTTGACCAGCAAATCAAGTAAAACCAATTGAGTTTGAAACTTAGGATATATTAGTTGATATCTGGAGGATTTTGAAAATTTTCAAATAGCATGGAGTGGGTTTTGTAATTTTCAAAGTTAGCAAATAGATTGGGAAAGGTTGTCTAAAACTCTGTTTTATCTTAAAGTTACTTTTAATTAAGTTTCGATTTGGACCCATGTCTTGGGTGATTTTAGACCTTGAAGAACATGAACTTAAGTAATATTTAAGAGTAACGGTGAGTTGGGTTGAGCCGTGTTAGTGCGCTTTAGTTTGGGGTTACTTAGTTCTTATTCTTTAGTATTTTTAAATTAGTAGTGACGTGTAGTTTTCATACCTGGTTCAAGGCACTAGTTGGACTTTTATACTCTATTCGAATATTACATTATTCCATTTCTAGGTGAGTAGTTTCATTCTACATATTTTTATAAATGTTCCACCCTGAGGATGACTCTTGTTTTTATATATATTTGGAATTTTTCGAATAGCATGGAATGGGTTTTGTAATTTTAAAAGTTAGCGAATAGATTAGGAAAGGTTGTCTAAAACTCTGTTTTATCTTAAAGTTACTTTTAATTAAGTTTCGATTTGAACCCATGTCTTGGGTGATTTTAGACCTCGAAGAACATGAACTCGGGTAATATTTAAGAGTAACGGTGAGTTGGGTTGAGCTGTGTTAGTGCGCTTTAGTTTGGGGTTACTTAGTTCTTATTCTTTAGTGTTTTTAAATTAGTAATGATGTGTAATTTGCATACCTAGTTCAGGGCACTAGTTGGACTTTTATACTCTATTCGAGGATTACATTATTCCGTTTCTAGGTGAGTAGTTTCATGCTACATATTTTTATAAATGTTCCACCCTGAGGATGACTCTTATTTTTATAAATGTTCCACCCTGAGGATGACTCTTATTTTTATAATGTTCCACCCTAAGGATGCTCAACGATTGTAAGGAAAAGACCTAGGTTAAGCTAGGTGACTTTCAATCGGATCGCCTTTGAGAAAAGGCCTGGGTTGCCACCTTGTGGATAACTCTTAGTTCGGTATTAGATCCAACGGGGCTTATAGCCTTGAGAACTGTGTGGCATGTTACTTGTTATTTCTTGGTAGCCCAAAAATTATTGGTGTTCATGTTGTAATCTGTTTTAAGTGGAAAATGTCATTTATCATGTTCTTGAGAGACATGAGTATTTTAACTGTTGAACTGTGGAACCTTCTTTTTGAAACAGATTATCTTTATCAAAACTGTATGCCAATCTAATTTCTGTGATATATGTCTTATTTTGGAATTGATCCCTGTTTTCAAAATTGTATTTACTATCCATGTTGCTTCTCACTGAGCTATCAGCTGACTTAGTTGTTTATCACTTCCAGGTGTTAGAAGGACTTAGAGTGGACTTATGGCATAGCGGGGACTCAATTGCATGGACCTCTAGGACATTCATTTATTTTGTTTTAGCTTGTTCTATCGGGTTTTGTGCATACATTGTGGTTGGATTTTTTTTATTTAGAATTATTTTATTTTGTGGGCGGTTTGTGTTCCATTTAGTATATATTTTTGGAAGTTGGTTATGGTTGGTTTTACCATTTATACTTGTGACTTGTCACTGGATTGGGTTTTGATTTATTTATTATGGGCTATCATCACATTTATTCTTCGTGATTTTGGGTTTATGTTTAGGCTTACGTGTGCCTTGGGCCGAGTCCCTGTAGGCCACGACCGGTCATGCCCGGATTTGGGGTGTAACAGTAATGTTCATTCTATTCCTATTTTTCATACTGGCAAGGGTATTTTGCCTACTCCACATCATACTTTTAAACTCAACAAAGTCTTGCACACTCCTGTTTCTTCCAATCTTGTGTCTGTGCACAAACTTACTAAAGATAATAATTGTACAATCACTTTTGATGATTCTTCCTTCATTGTTCAGGACAAGCACACGAAGGACATCCTACACAAGGGACTTAATTCACATGGTTTATATCACTTTCATGCATCCAAGCCTGCTTGTTCTTTCCCTATTGCTGTTGTTCCACCTTCATCATTTCATTCTCATAATGCATTCTGCAGTTCAACTACCAATAATGTGTAGATTGGGGCATCCATCCTCTCTCAAGTTCAATAAACTCAAACAATTTCTTTTTTCCACTTGTAATAAAGTCAGGGATGATGATTTTACTTGTGTTCACTGTTGTGTAGCAAAAAGCCATATATTACCTTTCAAACTGTCTAACTCTATTGTTCAAAAATCTTTTTCTCTCATTCACAGTGATGTATGGGGACCTTTTTCCCCTTCTCTTTCTAGTTATAAATACTATATACTCTTTGTTGATGAATATGGCAAATTTACTTGGCTTTATCCATTGTGTTACAAAAGTGAAGTGTTTGATAAATTTGTAGAATTCACAGGTTATGTTGACAACCAATTTTCCACTCACTTGCAAATTTTTCGCACTGATGGAGGTACTAAGTTTGTCAATTCATCTATGACTTAATTTTTCAACTCTCATGGTATTCTCCATCAAATTTCTTGTCCCTATACACCTCCTTGGAATGGAGTCTCTGAGAGGAAACAGAGACACATCACTGAGACTACCATTGCACTACTTCATCACTCTTCTATTCCTATTAAGTATTGGTTTGATGCCATTTCTGTAGCCACTTATCTGACTAATAGAATGCCTAAGTCTAAGGCTCCTCATTCTTCTCCTTATGAATTATTATTTCACAAATCACCTGATTACTCTTTCATGCGTGTGTTTGGATGTCAATGTTTTCCTTGGCTTAAGCCATACACTTCTCATAAACGTCAACCTAAATCTATTTTGTGTGTCTTTCTTGGTTATCATCCTTCTTACAAAGGATATAGGTGTCTAGATCCTTCTTCTGGTAAGGTTTATCTATCTCGACATGTCATATTTCATGAGAATATTTTTCCTTTTGCCACTATTTCTCCTCCTACTTCTCAGACCTTGTCTATGCTTCAGTCCTTTTTTTGGTCTTCTTCTCCTTCTCCAGCTGTGGATCATCAATCTTTCCCTATCAGTTCTCTACCTATTTCTCCATTACTACAACCAGCTCACATATCGCTTTCCTCTTTACCTTCTTCATCATCTCCTATGCCTCTGTCACCTACTGTGTCTCTACCGACCACTGTGCCACTGCAGCCCACTGTGCCTCTACAGTCTACTGTGTTTTCACAGCCTGCCTTACCTCTATCTGTCCAGTCTGAGCTGCCTTAGTCTGTTCCTTTTTCTTTGCCATCAGGCCCTATTTCTTCTCCTACCCCTACTCCTATTTCTTCTATTTTTATTGATTTACCTCTTCCTCCTCCTTCTACTAATTGTCATTCTATGATTACTCGCTCTAAAGCTCATCCTTAGGTCTTCATGGCTTTTTCATCCTCATTTTGTAACACTAAGCCATCTACTTATCAGCAAGCTCTAAACTCCCCTGTTTGGCACACTGCAATGTTGGAAGAATACAATGCTCTTCTTGCTCAAGGTACTTGGTCTTTGGTTGCTTTGCCTTCTTCTAAATCTGCTATCGGCTGTAAATGGGTATTCTGCATTAAACGCAATTCTGATGGTTCTATTGCTCGTTATAAAGCTCGTTTGGTTGCAAAAGGGTTTCTCCAACAAGAGGGCATTGACTATACTGAAACCTTTAGGCCCATTGCCAAACAACCTACCATTCGCATTTTATTGTGTGTGGCTCTGCATTATCATTGGCCTCTCAAGCAACTGGGTATTAGTAATGTTTTTCTACATAGTACATTGGAAGAAGAAGTCTACATGACACAGCCTCCAGGCTTTACTAGTCCATCTCATCCCAATCATGTTTGTCTCTTAAAGAAGGCTCTCTATGGTTTAAAGTAGGCTCCTCACGCATGGTATTCTATCTTCTCCAGTTTTTTACTGTCTCAAGGTTTTCTTAATAGTCAGTGTGACAATCCCTTATTCATTCAAAGGACTTCTTCCACTATTACTCTTCTTCTTGTATATGTTGATGACATCTTGGTTACTAGTAATAGCTCTTCTCATATTCAATCTCTTCTTGCTCAAATGCATACTGCCTTTGCCATGAAGGAGCTAAGGGATATTTCCTATTTCTTGGGTATATCTATACAAGCTTATGGTGATTCCTATTTCTTATCTCAACACAAATATGCTTCTAATATCCTCATTAAGGCTGGTATGACCACTTGCAAGCCTTTCAATTCCCCTATGTCAATTAAGCCTTCTCTTGCTCCGAACTCTGCTCTTCTATTCGATCAACCCGAGCTTTATCGCAGTATTGTTGGTGCACTCCAATACCTTACTATCACCAGACCTGACTTGTCTTTCTCTGTTAAACCAAGCTTGTCAACACATGCATGCTCCCACTATTGCCCATTTTACTACTATCAATTGACTGTTACGATTTGTTAAAGGGACTTTAGCTCATGGGCTCACTTTCAGTCCTAGTTCTTTTGAACTTCAGGCCTTCTCCGACTCAAACTGGGCTGGTGATGTTCTAGATCGTCGTAGTTCTTCAGGCTATTGTGTGTATCTGGGGTCCAACCTTATTTCTTGGTCTACTAAAAAGCAACCAACTGTCTCAAGATCCTCAACCGAAGCTGAATATTGCTCTCTTCGCACACACCACTGCTGAAGCGTACTTGGTTAACAATGTTACTCCGTGAACTTCAACTTCACTCTCACATTCCTCCTATTCTTTGGTGTGGCAACCTGTCTGCTATTGGCTTGGCATCCAACCCAGTGTTTCACACCCGTTCTAAACATATTGACAGTGGACTGTCACTTCATTCATGAAAAGGTCGCTACTAAACAACTACTCCTCAAATATGTTCCTTCTCTTGATCAAATTACTGATATCTTTACAAAGCCTCTCTCAGTTTCACGATTTAACTATCTTAAAGCCAAGCTTCTGGTCTCTCCCTCTCCCATCAGCTTGCACGTGGGTGGTAAGCATCCTAGTTCAGATGCATTAGCCACAGCTTCAGATATGGCTTCTCCAGCGGTCAAGAATAGAGCTTCAGCTTCAACTTCAGCTGCATATGCATCATGTAGTCAGTTAGGAATTGGTTAGCTAGCTGTTAGGAGTTAGTTACATTGTTAGGGGTTAGTTATCTGCTTAGCTCAGTATAGACACCCCATTTTTTACCACCCTTAAGATTTGGGGGGCCACTGATTGTTTTCCTTGGTGATGAAAGTTGTGCAGTGCAAAGGATCGATTTCTTCGGCAAGAGAAGAGTCAAATCCCAACCTTACACTCCATTGTGGACCAAAACTATTTTGAATGGTTTTTAGACCTTAAAAGCCTCTCTTTCAAAATATTTTTGAAAAAAGTTCCTACGATGTTCCGACGCTCACATTTTGTTAAATGTTGCACTTTTCGGTAAACCAAGCAAGGACAAAGTGGAAATGAATCAAAGAGAGGTGAACTCTTTGAAAATTCTTTCAAAATACCTTATTTAAGGGTTTGGAGTTGAAGAAAATGGGAGAGGAGAGAAAAAAAACTAGTTTGGGAGAAGTTCGGCATAAATCCGGGTAGGATCAAAACTGAGCAGTTATCACTAAAAGAGGCATATCTCCTTGCACAGTTGGAATTTTGATGTGAGGCTGCCACCATTGGAAAGAATACTTCCAAGGATTCAATTCAGGCTCACGAATGACCTTCAAAGGAGTCCAGATGAATGAGTTATGTCCGGTTGAAGTCGGGCCCAAAAAGCAGATTTTTCTGGCCAACCAGAGGTGGAGGATGCTGGCCATAAATGGGCTTTTCTGGCCATGTGCCGGCCATGGATGGCCTATGCCGACCCCCTGCCATCCAAGGGTGATTCTTTCCGGTCACCAATGATGAAGTGCCAGCCATTAATGATGGCTTGCTTGCCATTGATGCAAAAAGTCATATTTTTGCAGATCTTTGTTCTCCAGCTGGTACAGCTATCCCTTTTGGGATATTTTCGACCAAGGATTGCATTCTTCTTTATATAGAGAGGCTTCTCTATGGTTTTGAAGGTTAGAAACATTTTTGGAGCAAAATGTTTGGGAGCCTCTCTCTCTACACACCTCTCTCTCTAGATTTCTCTCTCTCTCTCTCTTGAGCATTTGTGTTTAGAAGCTTGTATACATCAATCTTCAACCTATCAACCCTTAACAAGAGTGGTTCATCTTTGGGCTGAGGTTGCTTGAAGTTCTCTTGGAGCTTCTTTTGAGATCTAGAAGGTGGTTTAAGCTCAAATTTTTGCTTAAGTGTTGTTTTCCCTTCAAGAGGTATAACTATCACCCTTTAAGCTTGTTTTCATACTTGCTTTTGCCATCTTTTTGTGCTATTTTGGGGGTGGTTTTCAACTGTAAAAATCTCTGTTTTTAAGGTTTAAAAATGGTGGTTTGAGTCTTGTTGAGTTAGGGGGTGGTTTGCTCCCTTTACTTTTTGGCTTGTAAAGCCTTTTGAGCCATCTTTCAAAGCCTTTTGAAACAACTTTTTTTGGCCTTTTAACCACTGAATTCCAAAGGAATTTCAGTGGAAAAACCATGTTTTGAGGTCCAAAATAAGAGGGGGTGGCCTCCCTTCCTTGTGTCTTCTTTGCATGTGTTGATGGCCTAATCTTTGAGCATGTTTTTCTACCATCTCATGGCTTGATCTCAGCTTGTTTTGCTACTTTTTTGACCTGCTTTGGCTCTCTTTTGAGCTGGTTTGGCCACTTGAGGCTTGCTTTGTATGCTTGTATGGTGCTTAATAGTCTGGTTTGTGCTATGTCTTAGCCTTTCATTCCAGCCCTTTTTAGCCTACTTCAAGTATGTTTTAGGCCCTATTTTGACTGTCTCAACTCTATTTTTGGTTGGTTGGAGCACTTGTTGCTTGCTTCTTGCACTTGTAGTGTAATTATGCTTACTAGCCTAGCATGCCTAATGAGTTAGCCTATCATTCTAGCTTGTGTTAGCTTGACTCTAGCACTTTTTTGCTAATGTTTTGACATGCTTTAACTCTGTTTTAAGTGGTCTCGGTCAGCTGAGGCTTGTATTGTATAGCTATAGTGCAAATGCCTTCACTAGCTTTATGTTTAACATGCTTTGCTTGAGATGATTGCATGCCATAGCATCATTTTGCACATGATTTCATTGCATATAGTGTAGTCACACTCTCACATATTTCACTCTTTCATAGCTTTTGAGAGTTGTGCTTCAAGCCTTGTTTATGAGCCAATATATGAGCATGATTTTCTGGCTTTCTAGGCTGCCATTTCAGCATGTTTTGGCCTCTGTTTTGACTTGTTTAAGCTCTGTCTAGAGCTGGTTTGGTCATTTGAGCTTGACATTGCATGCCTCTAGTGTAATGCTCTTCACTAGCTTTGATGCTCAAGTCTCTAACATGTTGTACATGAGTTGTTTGCATGTTATAGTCTTGTGTTTCATGCCATTTCAGCACTGAAATTCTGCCACCTCTCTCATTTCTTCATTTTTCCATTTGCTTTGAGGGTTGGTTGGTCTTGGGGTCGCATTTAAGCTTGGGATTGAGGCTTGTGCTTAAATGGCTTTAACCTTCTTTTGGGGGTTTCTCCTAGTCAAAGGCATGGTCTCTCCTATGCCTTAAACTATTCTTTTGGTTAACCCCCCTCTCATTAGAGGACTTTCACACTTTGGACGAATCAATTAAGGAATGGTTTGGTAACTTAAAATGTGTAAATAAGAATTGAATCAAGTAAAACATGCCAAGATAAGCATTGTTTTGAGTTGCATTGCATTGTGTTCAATCGGACGTTATATTGAACACAAGGTGGATTGGTCCATTTCATACTCAAAGTGATGAAAATGAGCCAATCCCCTTTGTCTCCATTGCCTTTGATCATCCTTGATAAGGTAGTGGTTCTTGAGTCTTGTGTTTTTTGCATTTATTGAATTTGTACAAGTTGGATCTTTGGCCATCATGCATTGAGATGCTTGATTGATGGTTTTGGATCCAATGGTACCTCTCCTTTGATGTTTTAAGATGATAAGGAGTGGCACAGTACACATATATCCTAGGGAGACCCTCCCTTTTCCTCTGGTCTGAGCTCTGTTGCAGAATGGTGATGCAGCACACCAATGGCTGGCAATGCCTCACTAATGGCCGGCACTGCTTCATCCTTGGCCAGCAGTGCACACCTTTGGCCGGCAGCAAGCCCTCATGGCCGACAGGCCACTGGTACATTCCCCAGCATGGAATTGGTAAGGTGGAACAGAAAGTTCATAGAGACACCCTGCAAACAGAGCCTCTCAAGAGCTAACCGGAAGGCTTTTCAGGGTGAGAAACCGAATGCATGCATATTCAACTTTCTGGAGCAGAGCTGAAGTAGTGTAATTTAATGCTTTATTTGTTAGTTAGCATTGATTTTTTAATTTAATTAACTAGCTTGTTAATTAATTGAAGTGTTGTAACAATTAGTAAGTAGTTTGCTAATTATTCATTTGGTTTGTAATAATTAGTCTAATTAGCTTAGTTAGATTAGTTAGTTAGCTTAGCTTAGTGTAGCTTAGCTTATTCATTCGGACCCTCCTTCGAGAGGGCACAATGTTGAAATATGTGTGTATGTGTGTGTGTGTGTGTGTGTGTGTGTGTGCATGTCTTCCAACTCCACTTCTTTCTCCCTTTTATTTAACCGCTTTCGATGGTTAGTTTAGGGCACGTTTTGATTAGCATACCTTATGCTTTGCATGTTTGAATCATTCATTTGTCTTGCAAGCACCGAGGCTCAGCGCATCATTCAAACTGCATTGTCAATTTCAATAGACTTATTTTAATACGTGTTTCAAAGCATGTTATCAACTTGTTGCATTCATATGCTATCTTAGATAGCCGAGCCTATTTAGTTGCATTATTGCATATGTTGCATTAGGCATCTTCATTAGGATCATGCGTATTTCTAACTAGCTTTTGTTTTGGCTCGGAATACACTGTAAGTGTTACGCTTTAGCATCCTTGCATGAGTGTGAGTGATGCCATGTTTCGCATGCTTGCCATGAGGCTATTTGCTTACTTGCTTAACTACATGAGTGCTTGTGGATGAAGGCTTTGTTGCTTGAATTGGCACAATTCATTGAATGTGAGTTTTAAGCCCACTTTGCGAAGTGACAAAATCATGTTTTAAGCCCACTTGAGGGTGACAAATCCGCACTTTAGCCCACTTGCGAGTGGCACTTTCAAACCATTTTTGAAAACAAACATAAGTCGATTTGTTCCAAGTCTTGCGATCTTAGTCTATACTTGTATGTGTGCGTCACATAGTAAAATTAGCTAATAATCGGATAAGAACACATGTGTTTATAAAACAACATATCACGCTTAGTAGAGGCCGATCTTTGATCGGGCGAGCAGGGGGTGCTCATTTCAGGACCTTCCCCTCTCGTACCCAAGTTCCCAAGCCAAGGCAACTTTTGTGATGACGGACACGTGGCCTTTGGCACGAGTTAGGGTTTCTTAAATTTTTCAAAAATAAAATATTTAGGTGGTGACTCTGTAATCTGGCACAGCAGTCCAATTTTGGCATTATTTGATTCAAAATCTGATTTTCCAAAATGATTTGCCGGATTGGACTCTTTGGTGTTTATCAGTCTCATATTGCACTTTGTGAGATTAGATTCAGAACCGTGATAGGAGTCCGAACTATAGGAGACCAATTCACGCCTCTCCGAAAGAGGGGCACGCGAAGAAAGTCGAGTCTACAGTTTCTGGCGACTCTGTTGGGGATTTAGAGAACTTGACTCGAACTCATGATATGTTGTTTTATCCACACTTATGTTTTTCTTTGCATTGCATTTGCATTGGTGCGCCTAAGTCACAGTGTTTGCCATCTGCTATTTCTGAACGGTTTGCTGGAGGCTTGCTTGGAAAAGCGTGCCATAAGGCTGACTGGTTACGGGCTCTGCCACGATGGGAACACAAACCTTGGATCTGGATCACCGTTGTACCGTTTGATCCTCCTTTCACTTCTCGGTGTTAGGAGCGAGAGATATATTAGGTGGTCTTGCTGAGGCACCCTTTTTGACCATTCGACCTAGTTGCATATCGAAAGCCTTAGAGACTATTCCAAACTAGGACAGGTTGCTCACCCGAATGCAAGAATGTTTGAAACTGCATGCGTGCGTAGTGAAACCCTAGTTCCTGACAAAAATATGACGGGGAAACCCTACCCCACCATTGGGGTGTTTTGGCTCTCACTTACCTGCTAGTTAGAGTGTGTCTCTGCAGGAATGCATGTATCGGTTGCAAGTTGGTATCTATTTTGGGGCAGAATTCAGCAAAGAGTACAGTCATTCAGCTATGCTCATATCTTTTCTGGTGAACTTAAGCTGAGATGCTGCCTATTTTCTCTTTTACAAGGTAGTCCTGGAACCACAGCTTCAGAAGGCTCCAATATTCCCCAGGTACACTGGACTTGTGTTGATAGACTTTGTCAGGTCAGAGATTCAATTCAAAGGCAGCCAGAGTTTCCTTCACTAGAGACAAGGCAAAAAAAGGCCAGTCAGGGTTCATCGGTTCAACTGATCCGACAATCACCAGTCACATCACCTTTGTTCAAAGTACGAGCATCTACCTCTATCATGGCGTAGCCTTCGGCAAATTTAGAGGATTTGTTGCTCCGTTTTCAGCAATCAGTGGATTCGCTGCAGCAAGATATGGTTAGGCAAGCCGAAACATTGCAGAATATAACATTCAACTATAAGGACCTCCATGACATTGGGGTTCAAATCAAGGAGGCCCTTCGGCAAGGGATCTTTGTGGGAGATAATGAGCCTTTGAAGAAGAATGTTGCTCGTAGTTCCAATGCTACTACTGATGGTAGCACAGCTGGGAAATGCTCAAAAGTAGGCACTAGCATCACTTCCCTCAATGGCCAGAACCAACCACTTCAAATCGGCCCCAAGCCCAAAATTTTCATCCTCTTTACATGAGTCTCTCTCAAGCTTTGAAAATGTTGCGAGAAGAAGGGTACCTAGAGCTCCTAGAACCCCAACCCCTCCGAAATCCTCTTCCACCAAGATACAACCCAGCTAGATACTGTGCCTATCCTCAATAGCACGGTCATGATACAAACCGTTGCATCCACCTTCGTCATAAGATTCAGGATCTTATTGACGAAGAGATCATAGCTCCACCAAAGGGACCTCAGGCCACCACTAACTCGTCACCTCATCCACACCTTAAACTAATCCATGTATTGCCATCTGCCTACGATCCCAGCATATACATCACCCCAGCCTATTTACCTAAGCCTGAGGTGTTCATTCTAGAAAATACGGAATTATGCATGATGGATGCACCTAAACCCCAATCATCTCAAACCCATGAACCCACTACTTCTGAGCTGGGGAGCATGATTGAAGATTTACAAAGAACTGTGGCAGATTTAGCCTTTGGGATTTTGGCTCCATCATCGACCACATCAAGGGCCAGAAATTTCAATCCAAAAGGCTTTTCCATCTTGGGGCGAGCTATAATTGAAATGGGCCAACCTAAAGCCATCTCAGATCTGGGTGGTGACATGTCGACAACAACCGGGCTCCACTCTGATATAGCGACCCAATCCCTTGGCCAAGCTGAAGCAAGTGGTAGGAATGAAGCCGGGACAAGTATTGATCTTTATGCACAACTTCGGTGGGCTATCAAGGCATTGAAGGACAAAGGGCTAAACAGACATCAAGTGTTTACAGCTGTTGCAAAAACTATGGAGTACACTTTTGCTACTCAGGATGAGAGCATTATGAATCAGGGGGCAACCGACGGAACGGGATGCTTTACCAGAAATACCCACCCTAATTCCAGTTCCAAGCCTATGGATACCCGACCAACACCCGCTACTTCATTTGCCGATGTTTCTAAACCTAGTGTTTCCTCTTCCCCCAAACAAACCTTCACCCAACTCCATATAAGCCTAACCTGTGCATTGAAGGTACTGATCGAGAACGGGTATCTCAAACCCCTTGAGCCTCAGCCTCTCCCGAATCCCCTTCAAGCTAAGCATAATCCGGCCAAGTACTGTGCCTTCCATCAACAAACCGGTCATGGCATTGACAGTTGTTTTCACCTTCCCCACGAAATACAAGATCTGATTGACAACGAGGTCATCGTCGCACCAGGTCCTGTAAAGTCTATCGACACTGGATCAGTGAACTTGGGGGATAATGTGATTATGTGATCGGGGGATGAACCACCTACGGATGCCGCTCAATTTACTCCAGATATGGAGATGGCACGCACTGTTTTGAGCATTTGCGAATGCTGTTTACTTTATTTTCTAACTTGGGTATTGAGTAAGTTCTGTTGTGTTGTATTGAGTCTGTCTTGTTGTATCGAGTCAGTCCTGTTGTGTTAGAGTCAGGTGATTTCAAGGGTGTTACCTCGGCCTTCACTTTCTTATTTTGTGTTTGTCTTTTACACTCTTTCTTTTAAGTCTGTTTCTTCCATAAAGCAAGTTGTACCAGTAGATTTGAATGAAACGGCCATGCTTTTCACCTACTTTTCTGTGCCTTGAAATCATTGCATTGACCAAAGTTTTTCAAAACTTTTTGAACACTGTGATGAAAACAAAGAGGAAGGAATTCCTCGAGATTTGTAAAAATTTGAGCAATTGAGAGGAAGAGAGACATGCTAAGCCCTTAATAAATGAAATCATGTTTGTTAATGTGAGCACTGAGAAGGATCCTGGCTTGATCTAGATTGGTTCTACATTGTCTTCAGTGTGAGCGACTAGTCGCTTTCTTAAAAGATTTCAAAAAAATGTTTTGCGTGGTCCTGAGAAGACATGCGTGGAATTGATCTTGAGATTGTGCAGTATAGGATCACTCTCGGCCTCGAGACTTAACCCCTTTTGCTTTCAAACCTTGAACTTTGATTCAAAATGTTCAACGGGCAACCACAATGTGAGGCTTGTATGGCCAGATTTGAATCAGCCTACGGACTAGGGGCAATAAGGTCGTATGCATCAAAGGAGGCTTGTATGGCCAGATTTGAAACAACCCTTGAACTAGGGGCAAAAATGTTAGATCAAGAAGATCAAATGTCATCAAAGGAAGCTTGCAAAGCTAGATCAGAAGCAGCCCTTCAATTAGGGGCAACAAAAGGTCAGATGTGCTCAAAGATTTAAAGATGGGTCATTCCGCAAACCAATGAAGATTGGGAAGAAAGCCAAATTCCAGTAGCTGACAGAAGAAAATTTTTGCTGAAGGACAATCGAGTTCCTATCCACAACACTAGGGGCAACTTCAGACCCCAATTGGATGGGCTCCTACATCATCAGCAAACAACAGCCATTCTCTTGGATTCAGATGGCTTCGAGATGTAAAAACCGATCAACATGGACAAAGTTACACTTTTTTATCCTTGAGAGGCTCGCTGGGCAGAAAAACTCGGAAGGGCGACCTAGGCAAAAGTTAGAGCAAGAAAAAGAAAAAGAAGAAGAGAACAAAAATGAAAAAAATGCAAAGAAAAAAAAAAGATGAGAAGAAAAGAAGAAAATATGAAAAGAAAAGATGAAAAAAGATGAGAAGAAAAGAAGAAAATAAATGAAAAGAAAAGAAAAACAGAGCTCGCAAGGTTGAAAACCCAATAAGGCGGCTTTGGCAAAAGTTAGAGCACAAAAGGAGAGCGTCAACACCCGAGTAAACCTCAATCCGGAACTACGTCAGGCCTGATTCCCATGTTTGGGATACGTAGGCAACTTCATCCTAAAGTTCAGCCCTAACCATTTTTGACCTGCTGGTCTCATCCATGTTGATTAGTTTATCCTTGTTCAAACTCGGCTATCTTATCCATGCGCAAATTGGCTTGTCTTCGTTCAAATTCGGTTGTCCTATTCCGTTAGAAGATTCAGCTGCATGACAATTCAAGTTCAGATCTGAGGTTGTGCATCTCGAGAGTAGATTCCGCGTTGGTCGAGCAGTGGCCATTTGCAAAAACAATTTTGGGAATTTTTAATGAGGTTGACTAATTCTCTAAAAAATTATTCCATTTTTCCAAAACTGGATCATTTCTTGGACCCAAAAAAAGAAAATTTTCAGTGCTCACAACCTGACTTGCATGATTTCAAATCAGAAAGTCGAACAAGTATGTTAATCAAACTCTCATTTTGGTCAAAATTGTTTTAGTAGAAAGCCAAAAACAAAAAATGGTCAAAATGATGAACTAGGGGCACAGTTGAGTCAGGTTTTCTATCTTTTTCCCGTTATCAACATACTTGCTAGAAAGGGCACCACACTTGCCAGAAAGGGCACCGTATTCGCCAAAAAGGGCACCGTATTCGCCAGAAAGGGCACAGCTGAAGCTAACAGCAGAGGGCCGAAAGCTTTCTCATCCTCCAGACAATGAGGTATCAAGCCAAGTGCGAAGCATGAACTGGAATGGAGTAGGGTATTCCACTCCCTCATCTGGACAGGTCTGATCACATTCAAGCTAAGCCAAGGGCATCGTCAGCCGATGTCAGTTGCAGATCTATCGCATATCCAGTCGCATCACAACCCCTCTGTGGTAGAGCTCACTAGTTGTGAGCAAAAGAAAGAGGATCTAGTAGAATACTAGGGCCAAGAGCCCACGACTTCCTGTTTATCCATCAACCACCCAGGGGAGGGATAAAAAAAAAAAGGAGAGAGATTGAAGAATAGAGAGATGTGCGTTGAGAGAAAAAGTATGGAAAGGGCTTTTTCAGAAAACAAGAGATTGAGTGCCATAGTGATGTGAGGATCACAAATGAGTAAGAGTGGAAAACAATATCCGAAGAAACTGTCTCCTCGTGAACTGAGAGGTCTCTCGCCATTGGAACACATCCGAGTGTTGTGTTTGTTGTTTTTGTTTGTCTCGATTCTTGTTTTGAGTCGTTTCATGTGTCAATAGATATGTTTAGGTTGTTTTTCCTTTGTTTTCCTTTGTTGAGTCGTTTTGACTGTGGTTAGTCGTAGGCTCAATACCCGGTTAAGAACTCATTCTCACTCTCAATTTCAAAAAAATCGTTTTGTGCCTGGAGTGTTGTGCTATTCTCCACATTTGTGCAAAACAAGATTTGTTCTTTCATAAAACTGCAGGGTTCAACCCAAGTCATGTGAGAACAATAAAACCAGGACCTATCTGAAATTACATAGGTTCCGGACTGCAAAGCAAAAGAAAAGAGGGAAAATTCGGAGCATCTTAGCATGTTTCAACTTTAGCAAATCCCGAGACTACATTCCAGGTGCACCTTCTCAGGCCTCGCCATTTCTCTGAAGTATGAGTGTGCCTCTACCTCAAGCTCAAGCCTACTTCAAGCCATAATGGCAATCCAAGCACCATGCAAATGTTACCCCTTGCCAATTTGAACAGGGTGTGTCCTTTTCGAGTTAAGCATGTTGCAAAGTCCTCTGAGAGGTAAATCAGAGGCACCAACGTAAATATTTGATGCCCCTCTATTGCATAGAATGTGCACTTTCATATACACTTTTGTTGCATGCGTGCCGCACATCATTTATGATTCTTGCGTAGAATATGTTTTTGTCTCTTGCATATAATATGCTTGTTTCATGCATAGAACATGCTTTCAATTAACATTGTGCATCTATCGCACATCTATTTCACAATTTCGTATCGCTCACACTTTCTTGTGTATCACGCTTTCTTGTGCACTCTTTCTCCACTCGCGTGTAGCGCGTGTGGACGTACTCGCACTTTCTTGTGCATCGTGCTTTCTTGCGCAACCTTTCTCCACTCCCATGTGGCGCGTTTAGACGTACTCACACTTTCTTGCTCAATCTTTCTCCACTCGCGTGTGGCGCATTTGGACGTACTTGCACTTTCTTCTGCATCGCGCTTTCTTGCGCAACCTTTCTCCACTCGTGTGTGGCGTGTTTGGAGGCACTCGCGCTTTCTTGCGCATCGCACTTTTTTGTGCATTTTACACTCGCGCTTTCTTGTGCATTTATTCACTCTTTCTCTACTCGCGTAAGGTACGTGTGGACGCATTCGCACTTTC